>CM042017.1:13119778-13501626 GCA_023525715.1 Cichorium intybus
CTTGTGTTTTCATTTTTCTTAATAAAAGTAATCCATGTGATTGATTATAAAAAGATGAAAAATGATGATATGAGTCATATAATAGAGTGATTAAAAATATTACCCATACATGTGTCGATGATATAGAAGTTGGTGGTCAGAAAAAAATCTCTAAAATAAAAGTAAACAAGTTAAATTGAGTGGAACAATAATATGTGTATAAGTTTGGAGAATAAATTAAGTTGATTGGCCTTTTATTTTTGTTAAAAAATGGTTGTTTTAGTGGTTCTACACCTAAGGTTAGGTATATAACAGCCACATATTTACTATCCTCTATATATATATATATATATATATATATATATATATATATATATATATATATATATATATATATATATATATATATATATATATATATATATATATATATATATATATATATATATATATATATATATATATATAAGGTTATGTTATATTAAGAACCACAATTATTGTGTGGTCGTAAAACCAAATCTGGTGCATAGGATTCAAAATATGAATGATCTTGATTACAATGACATAATTGTAATTATCCATAATATTTTTTAAATGGTTTTTCAAAAACAGTTACAAAAATGTATAATAGAAATTTTATTTAGAGAAAAAAACGAAACTAAGTAATTTTTATGGAAGTTGATATTATCTAATAAAAAATATATAAAGACGAAATAATTATATCTTTTTCAAAAAGTCGGGCATTCTTAATACAAGAATCATTTTTTCTTCTTCTAAAAATCAGTCATTTTTCATTATGGACAAAAGCATCTTTTTTTCCCCCAAAAAAATCCATTCTTGGCATAACGACATCCAAAGGAACATTATTCTTGCAGAATGACATATAGAAAAAAATATCCTACAAAGTAAACTACATCATAACTTTATACAATACAATTTTCCCTTTTATAGGAAACCTTAGTACACAAACTTACATATTCTTGCAGAATAAAGATGAATTCCTATATCCTTTTAAATACATTACTATATTCTTTCAGAATAAAGATTCATTCCTACGTTGTTTTAATTTTTTCAAGAGATGAACTTAGTTTAGAATCGAGTATTGGACATATGAACACAAAAAACTACATTCTCAAAGAATTTATCAGAAAAATATACATTAATAAATATACATTCTTAGCAGAATGACATCCAAAACACAGTATTCTTGCAGAACATCGTATAGAAAAAAACATATTACAAACTAAACTATATAGAAAATAACATTCTACAATACAATTTCCTTATTATAGAAAAACTTGGCATACACAAATTTACGTATTCTTGCAGAATATGTTCTTACCACTCAATTCTTCTATTGTATATGAAAAATAGTCATTAATACCTCTTGTGATAACATTTCATTATTGACAGAAAACAATGTCATTATGATAGAATACAATTAGGTAAAAGTTGAGGAATTAGTACCCATATGTCCATAAAACCAATTTACAGGTGTGTGTTTCAACCCCGAGAAGAAATATAAGAATATTGCTATTATTCTTGAAAGAGTATGTTGTTACCACTCAATTCTTCTATTGTATGTGAAACATAGCCATTAAGACCTCTTGTGATGACATTTCATTATTTACAGAATACAATGTCATTCTGAAAGAATACAATGTCATTTTGACAGAATAGACATTATTGCTGGCTTTGGATCTCTTACGATGGCTTTGAATTATGTATGCTCCATATTTTTCTTGATACTTTGAGAAGCTAGAAACGCCCAGAACCCAAAAAAGAAGAACTCGACGAGCCATATCCTCTACAACCACCACATCCTCTACAACCACCACCACCGTTGTCGTCATCATCACCAGGAGTAAATTCAGCCCCTCCATTATCATGATCAAGAGATTCTCTTTCCTATCAATTGTTAGAAATAATTCAAACAACAATATTTAAATTAAAAAATGTACAAGCTACAACTTTGTCAAAGTCAATAATACATGGTCTTGAAAAGAAAGTCAAACTGAAGATTTTTTTTTTGATATTTAAGAACCTCTGTTTGGTAAACCATCTGCAAAACATCCACTGGAATTAGCAATGCATACACACATTACTTATAAATAATCAAAAAATAGCCCAAAGAAAACAAAATTGCAAAGAAATCAGGCCACAGTGCGAAAGATGGATGCGATAGTGGTTAGTCAATATAGAGGTGGCAGTGCTGGTGGTAGAGAGGAAGAGCATTGAGAGGAAACAGTTCACGGATGGGCAGAGGGTGATCGGCGGCAACAATAAGAGGGTTTCAAATGTGAGCCGTATAAGAAGAGAAGTGAGAGAGAAAATGAAGATAATTAGTAAAACTTTCCTAAATAAGTGGATATTATTAAAATGTAATTAATTAATTATATTGTTTATTTATAATTATACCTATGACTGCTTCTAAGTTGGGAATATATACTCCACTGGGAAGACTAGGTAGGAAATTAGTCTCAAATCTATTTTTCTTACAAATTCAAAATTCGCATCATACATGTTAAATATCAAAATTAGCCCTTGTGATAATTAAAGGTTCCAATTTCTGTTCATATCATAATTATTTAGGTTCTATTACCAATTACATTCATTTCTTTAATCACATGCTTCACACATATCATACTACTTTTTATTTGTAAGCAACTTATGTTTCAATTATGTCATTTTGTAAAACACTGTAATACTATTGATTCCTAGAAACTCTAATTACTATTTCATGTAAGCTTTATAATTTAAATCAATGTTCTCATGTACTTGTATTAGTTCTACGAAGGATATGCAATCGGTTTTTCTTGCGTTATTCGGCTGCGATGAATTAATTTCATTTACATTAGAAAATATAATGCTCTTAATAGATACACAAATAACATAACGATTTATTTGAGCATTTAGAGATAGTATGTTGGTTTTTCGGAGCCTTTCTCAATTGTTAACGACAAATGATTAGAGTTGACAAAAACTGACACTACACGACAACCCGACACAAAATAAATGAGTTTGGGTAAGAGATTTCAACCCGTTTTATTAACGGGTTGACACAACATGAAACAAAAATTAAACGGGTAAGGTCAGGGTCGAAACCTTCAACTCAAAAATGACTCGAAAACGACACGTTTATTTATATTCAAGTTTTTCTAATCCTTATGTATACCGGACAAGTCAAAAACCTAGACCATATATTTAAAAGAAGAACTTCTGGTTCACGTGTTTTATAATGTGGAATTCGCTTAGCAACCTAGGTCATGAATTCATTTTCATTTTTTTTCTTTTTCACTCATACTCCATAGTATTATTCAGCCTTTCCCTCCTCCTCGCAACCTCGTCATTCAATCTCCCCAACTCCTAATCTTTAATGTTGCTCTCTAAACTTTATGTGAATTTTCTCCTCAACTCCTATTCCTAGTTTTTCATGTTTTCATTTTCGTCTCCTAAACTCCTACTCTTTCAACCTACTTAGTGTTTAAACTCGAAAAGTGACATGATATATTTACAAGGTCTAAACCCCAAAACTCGAAACTCAACACGAAAATAAACGGATTGACACGACACAACATGATAATTAAATGTGTTGGGTTAGGGTCGAACACTTTCAACTCGTTTAATGTTTTGATACGACACGAAATCGACATGACATGATACGTTTACGAGGTTTACAAATGATACATAGTTTAGTGGGTTGGAAACTAGACATCCATAGATTTATTATTTTTTGGACTTCCAAAACTTATTCCATATTTTTTGTGGGATTTGGAACAAACATAGAAATTAGGCCGGTTCAAGGCTTTAAAAATGGTTAAAAAGTTAATTTGCCGTTATATCACAACAGAAAACAATAATTACACCACAATCATTATACGCATGCATATAGGTTTTAAAGACTAAATGACACAAATCGAATAAAAACATCTGTTCACACTTAAGTCCCTTGACAATAGGATTAATTAATTCTAAAATAAAATAGATTAAAATGAATTACTACAAGATCGTCGAAGACCATAAAAATCCAAGGCGCGCGATGAAGAAGATAGAAAAGACATAGTTGGAAGACTTTCACTTTTAGAACCAGGTAAAAAAGTTTTTTTTCGTATGTTATATAAATTTTAATTCTATTTTCTGGAAACCAATAATGGAAAAACCGGATAAACATTAAGCCCGACCCGAGATGGGTCTTTTAGGTTACATAGGGCTTGAGCCCAATCCAAAGTTGTTTCCTTAATCATTTAGCCCGTAAATGTGCACCTCTAGTCCACTACCACTTGCCCAGTAGTCATTTATCTTAAGACTTTGATTGTACACAATAACTCAAATAATATTCGAAGTATCAATCAATGCAAAACGCTTAGCTTACTTTGTGGTGGCGAGATGCTCTTTCGATTTGGATAAATTGTCCATCGGATTCTACCATTTAGTCATATTAGGTTGGAAGCAAAACAGTTCGAAGACTATTGCTTGTCTTTATTTGGCCAAATATGACGACACTCACATGTCATGCATTAACCACTTGCACCCATAGCTATTACCGTTGATCAGTCGTCGTATGAACAGTGAAAAATTGTTGTTATTAACAAGTGGACCTGCATGTCAAAATCATATTATCTTGGCCTGCATAATTTCATTGCCTGTAGATTTTTTAGATAGATAGATACCCATAGTAAAGAACCACTATACAATAATTCATTCACTTTTGGGATCATATCCAGCTGGATTTTGGTTACATAGCATATTGGGATGGACCCAAAACTAAATCTTATGCATCATCCCTTTAAGATCATGTCCAAGTAACCACAATTTTCTATTCTCGATATTTTTCAAAGTAGCCAATGTGAATGTAAACACATAGTGTAAACACAAACTTGGTCTCACCAACCATTGCAGCCACCAACCCACTTACCCACCATTGTTGAAGAACCAACCCACCATTGTTGAAGAAGGTGGCAAACTTTGTTTTCTCTTGTTTAAATTCATTGAATGTAGTAGTTGTCATTAGTATTTGCTTGGCTATAAATAGAGGTTTTAGCTTCATTTGTAAAGCACCACAAAAACATAGAAGAGAGTGTTTAGATAGTTAGCGAGAGTTGTTCTTTTATTGTATTTCAGTTTGAGTATTGAATAAAAGAACATTTGAGTTCCAACAAGTGGTATCAGAGCTTGGTTAAGCTCCCCGGGCAACTTTCTAAACACCCTCGGGTTTTTTGGTAAAAAATTTTCTGTCTCAAAATCGATTTTCGAGAGCACCATTGGAAAGGTCTCGTTCTCAGGATTCCGAATATATATTTTTCGGAATTTTTCGACCACCGGAAGACCTCCAAAAGTCCGGTCAAAGGTTCGCCGGAATAGTTGCCGGAAAAACCAGTTCGCCGGAGATCTCGTCGGAGAAGACGACCGGAAAAGACGACACTGTAGCAGTTCACTGTAGCGACACTGTAGCATCACTGTAGCAGGTTTCAGAAAACTGCAATTTGGTCCCTAAAGTTTCGAAAAGTTACGTTTTGGTCCCTGTATTCCGAAAAATTTCAGGTTGGTCCCAATTTTTCAGAAAAACTTCAAAACAGCCCCTAAAAGTTTCGAACCAGCTTCTAAAGTTCTGAAAATTACATTTTGGCCCCTCTACTTCTGGAAAGTTTCAAACAAATCCCCAAATTTGGTCGTTATAATTTTAATAAATTATAGTGGTCCTCGTACGTTTGAAAATTCCAAGTTAGAGTATATCCAAGTATATGCCAAGAATGACCACACCAAGCTCGTCGTTTTCTCAACCCGAAATTGAAAGTGTTCAAAGGACCGGGAGGGATAGTAGTGTTACGTTACATTATCCGTTGCTTACGAAAACGAACTACGCGGTGTGGGCTATAAAAATGCGAGTGAATTTGCAAGCACAAGGAGTGTGGGATGCAATTCAAAATGCAAGAGTAGATGAACGAACAGATAGGATGGCGCTTGCGGCCATTTACCAAGCGATTCCAGAGGACGTACTTCTTATGTTGGCCGAGAAGGACACGGCTAAAGAAGCATGGGAAACGCTTAAGATGATGCATATGGGAGCTGATCGGTTAAAGGAGGCTAAAGTACAAACATTGAGAAGTGAATTCGAGGTGATCCGAATGAACAATGGTGAGTCGATAGATGATTTCGCCATGAGATTGAACACTATTGTGACCGGTATTCGATCTCTCGGTGAAAAGATCGAGGAGAATACGGTGGTGAAGAAGTTTCTTCGAGCCGTCCCAATGCGATTTATACAAATTGTAACATCTATCGAGCAATTTGGAGACATGAAAAACATGACGGTTGAAGAAGTTGTAGGCCGTCTCAAGACCCACGAAGAGCGACTTCGAGGGTATGAAGAACGGGAAGAAGGACCTTCTCTATTGCTTACACATGCCAAGTGGGCATCTCAATCTAAGCAAACCGACGAGGGAGACTCGTCAAACACTTCAAGGGAAAGTGGAAACCAAGGCCAAGGACGCGGTCGAGGTCGTGGGCATGGCCGAGGAGATGGTCATAAGTATGATGCAAACCGAAATGACTACAATCGTCCTCGAAAGGACAAAAGTAAAATAAAATGTTTTACTTGCGAGGAATATGGTCATTATGCATCAGAGTGTCCAAACAAGAAACGAGGTGAGGAGGTGAACCTCACCCAAACCAATGAAGATGAACAGCCCATTTTAATGATGGCGATCTCGCAAGAAGATACACCAGGTATGGTGCCACTAAAAGAGAAGAACGACGTTGATATCCCTGCATCCGAAGAAAGTCAAGTTGATTCCGAGGAATGGTACCTTGACAACGGTGCTAGCAATCATATGACCGGAGATCGTTCAAAGTTCCATGAGTTAGACGAGAACGTGACGGGTTATACACGGTTCGGAGACGGGTCAAAGATCGACATCAAAGGAAAAGGTACGATCTTGTTTGATTACGGAAACGGAGATCAAAGACTACTTAACGAGGTATATTACGTTCCTAGACTTAAAAAGAATATTATAAGTCTTGGACAACTAACCGAAGACGGGAATCGAGTCGACATGGATGGTGATATTTTACGGGTATTTGACAATAGTAATACTTTACTTTTTAAAGTAAAAAGAACCCGTAACCGACTCTATAAGACACTTTTAAAGACGAGACGAAAAATGTGTCTTTTATCATCCCAAGATAATCCAGGTTCACATCTAAAGAAATTAGATGATCCGAGTGAGGAAGAATTTTATGCTGAAATTGAAAAAGGTGAAAAAGGACACCAGTTTTTCGACGCATGGAAAAGGAAGCCACAGATAAGACGAGAAGGGTTCTTTGGTAAATGGAAAAAATGGACTTGGACCGAAAAAGCAGCTGCCAGTTTTCTCCAACGTAGTCCCAAAAATCGAGGTATCGATTTTCGTAAAGTGATGCAAAAGAAGGAAGACGTGTCACTAAAGAAAACGGCTTATGCTAAAAGGATTTCGGGGGAGTTCGGTGTGAGAGATTGCATTCCAACAACTTGTTCCAAGGATACAAAATTGAAACTCGAGAAAGATAAAGACAAAGCACTTGCCGATTATTCTGTAGTCGGGGATGGCATGAAATGCTCAACATGATCGGCGTAACGAATCTCGAGCCAAGTTTGGTTTAAGGGGGAGAATGTGAATGTAAACACATAGTGTAAACACAAACTTGGTCTCACCAACCATTGCAGCCACCAACCCACTTACCCACCATTGTTGAAGAACCAACCCACCATTGTTGAAGAAGGTGGCAAACTTTGTTTTCACTTGTTTAAATTCATTGAATGTAGTAGTTGTCATTAGTATTTGCTTGGCTATAAATAGAGGTTTTAGCTTCATTTGTAAAGCACCACAAAAACATAGAAGAGAGTGTTTAGATAGTTAGCGAGAGTTGTTCTTTTATTGTATTTCAGTTTGAGTATTGAATAAAAGAACATTTGAGTTCCAACAGCCAATAAGCTAGCATCGATCTCAGGATTCCTTGTCTGTTTGTGCAAAATTTCGCTTCATCTCTGTCCTCTTTCCAGACAGTACTACTAATGTCTGTTTCTCAAGTTCTCATAACATCGCTTGTACTTCTTGAATAAGTTTACGTCACTACGAATATACCCGTTAAACTACGTCTCGCATCAATTATTACGAATTTTGAGATAGTTTTTATCTATTTATATACAATTTCCATTACATCACACGCAAAGTGACTTAGAGGATATATTGGTATGTATGCTACTTTTGCTTGTCGGAACATGCGCGTCCTAGGGCTTAGGATGGTACCTGGAAGGATCTTTGGTGATGCGAATGGCAACTATCGTGAGCACCGAAGGTGAATGATTCCTTAGTTATTCAAAAAGTATTATGGAATCAAAATATCCCATGAAGACCCTTCCATTATATTTCGAGGCAATATTTAGTTTTAGTAAATTACATATAAACCAAATGTTTCGACCGGTTACCTTTAATTGAACAGGTGTTGACATCTGATATCAGATGGTTGTATCCCTTGTCTTCTACAAATATCAAACATAGAGATTTTAATAAAGATTGAATGACCAAGTCATCAAGTATCATGTGATACGTGGAAGGATTGTGATACCAATCTCAAAATCTTGACGCTCGTTTATCGGAGACCAACAACACAAGGTGACATAAAGGAGATGATAGATATGAGACTAAAAGAAATAACGCCATTCAAAATGGCATGATCTCAAGTGCGATGTGACAAGGAGTACCTATAGTAATGAATGCCCAACATACAACGATAACCAGGACACTTAGTTGCAACATGATGATGTTGCACAAAAGTTTGAATCACCTAAAAGATAGGACTAAGCCTGTCTCAATATGTCATATAATGTCTACTTAATAGGGAATTAAACCCCGTCACACTGGAAATCTGAAGTAACCATCAAAGTGGTGAATAAAGGTGGTGCGGAGCCTTATAACTCGGGCCCTAAACAAACATGGACAAGAGCTTGTTCATATTCGTTAGCTTAGGTTAACCGAACAAACAAGCGAAGAAGCAGACATGAATGAACTGATTTTATTGATCGTGTTCGGTCGTTTACCAAATTACACTATTAATATTCATTAAGATGCTAAGAGAACATAAACGAAAGAACATAAACGATCATAAATGAATGAGCATAAATGAACAAACATAAACATATGAAAAAAAAACGAACATAAGTGAACGTAAACATGAAAATCAAGAACCATACGTAATTAAATAGACATAAACATACAAACCAAGAACCAATACATATGAACAAGTCGTTAAATATATGTTGATGGAAAATAGTTAGAAAAATAATTAAGAATACTTATAAGAAACTAAATGAATATAAAGGAACAAATATAAACGAATGTTCACAATCATGTTGAATGTAAATAAACCAATGAGACCAAGTTCATTCGTTTAACTAACGAACAAAAAATCATGTTCATATAAAGACAATAATTAACAAAGAACTAAAGGCGAACTTGTGTTTATATAAATGAATGTTGGTTATAAGGCTGAAGGGAGTGGTGCCTCCAACATGTGGGAGGCAAGACTGTCATGTAGGCGCCACATCAGTTTTGTTGCCAACATCCAAATTTATGTTGCACTCAGGGAGTGGTGCCTCCAACATTGTGGGAATTTCTTTTTTAATTTTTTTTAAAACCTAATTTTCATTTAACACAATATATTAAAAAAAACACATTACATTAAATAAAAAAAACATTACATTAACTTGATAAAACGTCACATTAATTTAAAAACATAAAAAAAAGCCGAAATAAAAACAACATTCCTAAATAAAACGATTACTTTCAATCCGAGTATTCTTCGGAATCATCTTGTGGTGGCATATTGAGGTCCAGATTTTGGAGTCGATATATGTGTTCCGCCAAATCGGCTCGAAGCTCGTGATGTTTCTGATTGTTTCGTATCTCCCTTCTTCTTGCCACGTACGGTGGGCTACCCGGCTCTATTGGTGGAATTGACGGAACTTCTTCATTTTCCACATATTGACATATCGCTTTTCCTTGATCTTCTATGATCATATTATGTAAAATTATGCATGCATACATAATACGCGATAGCTTGTCCACCGACCGTGGACGTGCCGGATTTTCCAAAATTTGCCAACGTTTTTTAAGAACTCCAAATGCTCGCTCCACATCCTTTCTCGCCCTCTCTTGAGCTACTTTGAATTTTATACGCTTTGCATCACCTGGACATGTCAAAGATTTCACAAGCACAACGTATTCTGGATATATACCATCTACAAGATAATACATGTATTTATATGTTGTTCCATTTACTTGAAATGGACAATCCGGGGCGGAGCCGTTGCAAAACCCGTCAAATAAAGGCGACATGTTTAAAACGTTGATATCGTTAATTGAACCGGAAGCACCAAAGAATGCATGCCAAATCCATAGATCCTGTGATGCAACTGCTTCCAAGATGACCGTTGGGTGAGTTTTATCACCCCGTGTGAATTGCCCATGCCATGCACTCGGGCAAGTGGTCCAAGACCAATGAAGACAATCTAGACTTCCAAGCATCCCAGGAAAACCGTGCACATTTGCGTGATACGCGTACAATGCCTGTACATCACTGAATGTAGGCTTGCGTAAATACCTTGGACCGTATACTTCAATAACACATCGGCAAAACTCCTCCAAAGTTTCCCGTGTCGTCCGCTCCGACATTTGAAAATACTCGTCCCATGAATCTCCCACAGAACCGTATGCTAGTTGATGTACTGCACACGCGCATTTCTGTATCGGAGAAAAGCCTTCTGCACCTCTTGCGTCGGGACGTTGACTAATATACGCAGAAAAATTAGTCAAGTCGGTGACAATACGCATAAATAAAGGTTTGTGCATGCGAAACCTTCGGTGGAATTTGCTTTCGTAGATGGCATCATCATTAAAGTAGTGCGCCATAAGAAGATTATTTGCAGCCCAACGGTCCCTCAAAATAATTTTTCGAGATACCCGTTGTGAACTTTCGGCTTCGGATTCGTCTTCGTCTTCTAAAAGACCGAGCATAACTTCCATTGATTTGAGAGCCGTCTCACCAATCATTAGTAGCTGTTGATTTTTTTGAATTGGATTCATTTTGAAAGTGTATATATGTGAAGAAGTTGTGTGTATATCAAATGAAATGTGTGTATGTCTATATATATAGATAGTTTTAGATTAATTTTTTTTTATTATTTATTTGACCGTTCAAACGGTCACATTTTCCCTCAAAAGCATCAACTTTTTGACCACAAAATAGAGAGAGAAAGCGGCATAACTGTGCCGCTTAAAGCACGCCGCTCGTCCATGCCGCACCCAGGGGGCGGTGTTGCCGCCGGCAAAGACTGCCAAGTAGGATGCCTCCGGCAAAAATGTTTCCCACTCCGTGCAGCCTAAGGATCGATAAACACACAAACACGACAACTAAATAACAAAAGAAAATAAGGAACACGAGGATTAATTGAACATGATTTATAAGATCAAAGTGATATGCTAACACACAAATTAACTGGAGATATATTTTATTAACGTAGCTGTCAAACAAGCGTTTTCTGCATGTGCTTGGGGTTATAATTGTAAAATACTATCTATTTATAAACAACAATTAACATAAAACTGCTTGTGGGTAAGGGCCCACAACCCATGACGTCACCAATTGATATGACTCATCGGTCGTATTGGGGATTATGTGTAACTAATAAACATGTTAAACTAAACCATTAATTATGTGTGGGACTATGATGTCACATATTAAAATCCTTAGGCCCTCCGGAGTGGAGCTCGATATGGGGTGCGAGCCTCACCAAAAGTGAGGTGATCACCGCCCCCTAGTGAGAGCTCGTTGCACATTTTTCTTTGTGCAAGGTTGTGGCGTCGTGCGAGCAAAAGAAGAAAGGGAGGCGTGGCTTGTACATTGAGTTTAACTAATTGTATCAAAATCAAGGGAAGTGAGAGGTAATCATTTCCAGGGGTGAGGGGAGGAGTAAGGGTGATGACTGGATGCTGATGTGACAGAGGAAAAGTGAGAGCTCGTGAGAGCCCACACTGGATGGCCTTAAAAGATCCAAGATAACTAATAATTGTTTACTTAATAAAGTTTATTATTTATTAAACTTTAAAATAAATAAGTAATTATTTATTTTGATCAAAGAATTAAAGAGAAGTGTTTTATTTAATAATTAATAAAATTATTTTACTAATGAGTAATGTCATGTGTTTGTGTGGGCTTATCTTAATTGATGGGTCTTTAAGAAAATTGGAAAGCCTTCTCCAACAAGTAAAATATTTAAACATATTAAACTAAACTACTAATTATGTACGAGACTATGATGCCACACACTAAAATCCTTTAGGTCCAACATATTTTTCATTATTCCACTATATATTAAACTATGTGGTGACCCTTCCCAGTTACTCTCTTTCTCATTGTGATTACAATATCTCAAAATGGAAAACCTCTCAAAATTCTCGTTAATCACTGTTCACCAAAGCAATTGACATCTCCACTTTTCACCCTCATTCCAACCCTACAAATAGTTTCATCAACAAATGCTCTCTAGTCAAATGTCGTCATTTAACCAACCAATTTGATTACAAAATTCACCATCGCTGATAAGCATTGAAATAAGGGTTTTGAGCCATTCGTTAAATTCTTGAAAGGACATCCATTGTTATCTTTCGTCATCCTCTATCCTTCGGTTGGTCATCTCAAGGTCTTGTGTGATTTTATGGTACATATGTAACTTCATCCTAAACTCGCGAACTTTTTAAGGGTAACATGTGCTGGTCTTACCAAGTCACAAAACAGACAACTTCGATCAGTTTAGCTGTTTCGAGCTACAAAACGTGTATGCTCTTGTAAGGAACTTGAGTTTAGATTTTTCCCAATTCTTCTTTCTACAAATTTTGGCAAATGCAAATACCAAGATAAGACCAACAAAACACACACACACACACACACCCCTACAGACAAGACACACACAAAGAACACACACACACATACACACACACACACACACACCACAGTCACGGAACACAGAAACCTAGAAGACACACATATTTTTATTTTTTAGTACAAAAAGTTAAAGTGGATTTTCTAAAAGTTCTTACAAACATTTTATCAAACATCCAGAGTCCAATATTAGGTAAAAAAAGGGACCACCATATTTGAGTAGTCCACCGATAAGTTTTGCCAAGAACTGATAAACAATTCACTTAAGAGTATATTATAACAACAAACATAAGAATCTCGAAGAATAATATGATTTATTTGAAACATTATTTCATATCTCTTTAATTACACAGCCAATATTTGGCACTGAAATTGAAAGGAAGCTTACTTGGGTCTCAACTGATGAGAATTGACGTCCCTTCAAGGCCATATACTCCAACATTTTTTGGTTCTTCTGTAAGCGAGTATTCAAATCGTAATACGCATTAGCAACAACTAAATCTAAAAAGTAACCGCTCCCATTCAGTTTTTAATGGACCACAAATCTGTCAACAAAGAAGCAATAAAAACCCATAGACAAAAAGATCCCAACAACTATATTAATTAGTGAATAATGAGAATTTACCATTTTTTTCTAGTGTATTATTCTAATATTCCGGTGTTTATAAAAGATGATATGTTTAATATTCTAATATGCTATAATAATTTTGTTAGCAGATTTTTACATCACAAATATTCTAAAACATAGAGTGTTACAATATTGCACATATTATGTTTTATTGAAAACAAGAATATTAGAATATTTTACTAAGAAAAAGTGGTCTCACGGTACAAACATCCCCTCCGTCTCATATGAACTTTTATATATATATATATATATATATATATATATATATATATATATATATATATATATATATATATATATATATATATATATATATATAAAATTATTTCATGCATCTACATTTGACATAAATTTTTGTATTTTTGTTGTTTATTTCTTACTTCATATACTCTTCTTTGATGTAACACCCGGTTTCTCATACAAAGTACACCCAAAAATTTTCAAGCAATTACACATTTAATTGGGTATATTTGTACTCAAACCAAGGATCAAGATGTTATCATAACAATAATTACACAAAAAGGTCCTTACAAAACATAATGACCAAGTGCTACAATTTAAATCTACTTCAGCTAAGGACAGGCTCTAAACTTGTCTGTCTTTCTTTATCACATGACTTCCCCTATCACAGCTACAGATACCTGCAAAACAACAAACAACTCAAGTGTAAGCTATTAAAGCTTAGTGAGCAATCTCAATTATATTTCACAATCTTTCTCGATAAACATCATCATCTTTCTTTCTTGCTATTCTCATTAGCAAGATCCTTCTTCTCTTAACTCGGAACCTGTAAACATATTAGATTTACAAACACTAGCTAATTGTTAGCAACATCAACTCAATCATAAGTACTATAATCAATAGTACTCGTAAACACGATTTGCCATTTCACATATACTCATTTTTAACAATCTATTAAACTCAATAGCCCTCACGGCGATACTATTCCACACAAAACTATATAATACAACCATATCAATATTTACTCTAATTATACAATCAATATGTATTTTTGAATCAACCCCGGATATATACTTGTAACAGTTTACTCACTCATAGTTTACAATAATAACCACAACATAGCACAATCATATCTGAACTCAATTGCAACATTTCCCATTGTTATAATAATCATATATATATATACTCTGCATAAAACGAGTATAACTCTACTCAGGTACTAGAAAGTACTCACCTGATATCAACTTAGTATATAAGATCCCCAAGTTACACGTATCGGGCTCCTGTTCATTAGACTCGATTATATCACCACAATGTAAATCAATTCTCAAACATCCATGATCATCTCAACGACATCTAACTCAAAAGATGTATAAATTGAAAGAGGAAAAAGGAGTATAAACGGTAAATATCAACTCAATATTTACCGAAACCCCCAATTCCGTGGTTCTACTCATTCAACCGTAGAAACTCGACAATACTCTCACCAATAACTCTAAAGGCATCCACTAACAATCTACTATCAACATATATAACAATATGTAACGAAATCACGAAATCAAAGTTAGAGTTTCAAAAACCCCAAACCGAAGAAATCACTCACCTGTTTGAAGATTTATACGATTAAAGCTAGAATCACAAAAGCTCCAACGATCCTTCAAGTTCTCCTAACACCTACATGAACATATTTACACCAAACAAAGGTGAATATGTTGTTTTTCAACCCTTCAAGCTCAAAGCTTGGTCATAACTATTGAAACTCGGAATTGGGAACATTCAACACATCTAAATAAGTGTATATGTTCAATTTCCAACCATCTACAGATGGTACTTCACTACAACTCGAACTCAACTCAAAATGACCAAATCAACCGTTCAAAAGAGCTAGAACCAGAGACCTTACCTTCAATAAGCGGAATATCGAAAATTACTTCAATCCTTCGCGTTCTAGCCTTCCGATTTGGTCCTAATGTGAAAAGGGGATGTTTTCTAGGGTTTAGAAAAGGTTTTGCTCGAGAAATCATCCAAGCAAATGACTGAAATCGCGAATTTAAATGGGTGGGGTCGGCACAAAACCCGACCCGGGCCCGACCCGCAGCACGCCCCTGGCTCGACAGCACGACCCGGCTTGACGTTTGGCCCATTCTTTTGCTCTTTGACGGAACCCGACCCGGTTTCCGAAACCCGGTCCGGGTTTGTAATATCACACGACCCGGGTTTTAAAACCCGCCCCGGGTTTGATTCGTTTCCACTTCAATGAAATTCTAAGGCATTAACTCGACCCGGTTTATCTCTTTTACCCTTTTTAACATCCTACTTCTCATAGATAGGTTTTTAAACGTCTTAACTCATGTTTTAACTCATCTAATCTCGTTTATATCAAAAATTAAACTAACTTTACCATAAATTAAAATTACGGTATTACAAGTTCTTACCCCCTTCAAAAGATTCCGTCATCGGAATCTCTTAGACTAGGCATGGCTTATACAATCATCTCACCATCGCAATCAATCATCACGTATGACAATGATATTATCCTCTCGTCAACTCATATAACATGTATATACTGTCGCATCGTATTTACTTATAATATAGCTATAGAACTCAAGCTCCCTCGATTCACATTACATTTTAAAACTTTCTCATTCGACTTCTCTTTCCGCAAAATCTTTACGCCCGCCATTATTCTCGTAATATGACCTCTATAACCACATTGGTTGTTACCATTTCACATGGACAACCACTTACTCTTTCAGGGCACTCCCTTGTTATAGCTTTGCCGATACGAAGGTATCTCACCTCACTCTTCAAATGATACTCCAATCACTATCCTCATTTATATACACTCATATTACTTGTAACATTAATCTCAATTAACTATTTAGGATTCAACTTCCATTTCAAATCTCATTGAAATGATTTACTCTAACTCAATAAGAAAAACGGTCTCACCGATTCCTGACTCACATTCTCTCTCAATTTACTCCTCCAATAGCAACATGCCATTTATTGATTTCTCATGTTTGCACACTCTCGTCGATTAGGTAGGAGAAATACTCATACAACACAAAGATGCCGACATTCAACTGTCTCAATTACTGTACATAACTCATTTACACTATGATATAAATCCAGAAAAATAAAATATTAGAAACTATCTCGAGTTTCACTCACGTCTCCTCTGGACACTTTGGTCACACAAGACTCTTTTCAGTTATTACATCACCTCAACTGTACAATGATTCTCTAAAATCTCGTCTATCTCTGCTTCTACCTCAACATATATATATCAGGTTTTCACTAATTGTACCACTATAAATCTCTACCAATAATAGTTCCACTTTATCTCAGTTTAACAACCTAACTCATGTTGTTTCTCTCGATGTACTCAGTTATTACATCCTCTCTTATGTGGACAGTCCACATCACATTTCACTAAATCATTAGCTCTATCAAACTCGATGATTGATTATCAAATAAATTCTTATCACAACCGCATGTATTCCTCCTGACACACCATCAGTAAGGATTTTACTCTCGTCATTTCTTCGTCATTATTATCTCAATCTCTTATTCATTTGAATGACACAAAATAGGTTATATATGTAAGTCACCAAAATCTCTGTACACGACTCAAAAATACTAACATCTAACACAACAATATCTAGGTGAATCATATCTCATCACTTGACTAGCTCTTTAATCTCAAGAAAATAACTCAACATTATCATAACAAAATCTATTATTTATCGTCTCATACGAATAAATAGTTTTGTTATCTTCACACCCACGTATTTATTTCATTGGCAGTAATTTGTTTGATTGCTAAGGAACGAATCCTATCAATCACAACCACAATTACTTTCCTCCTCTTTTAAACTAATATCTTCTCATTATGTATTTATAAAATTCTATCTCGTTCAACATGTAAGAAATCTCACACATTCTCAACACGACCACATAATAAACATATTTACTCACAACAACACTTCTCATTCGTATTATTCACTATATCATCTCATAGTACTCCCGTATTGTTACTCAGCCTTTGATTCATCCCTATCTTAACCCACAAGGTTTCAAGCCACACAAGCTTACCGCTACGTTCATATCTATCCATACGCAAGGATAGTACATTCCTCATTACTCTGCATTATCATAAAGTATATGCATGTCTACACGCAAGCACAACACTGCGACACCATCCTGCCTCAGCTCATGGTACCCCGTACCATCCTCTGGTTTCACCAATCAACGTTGTATTACGGTATCTCATACCGTCCTTTGATCAAATCATGGTACCTCGTACCATTTCTGATTTCAATCCATCTCCTCTTTGACTCTAGCGGATCTCCCTCTCGGTATCGAGCCATAAAGACTCACCATCACTCCTTCTTCGGTTTGAGTCACCAAGGTTCTCAATATTCTAACCACAAGGTACTCGTTATGTGGTTCCACAGAAATATGTGGTCTCAGCCTCAATTACTCAATACGTGGCCCCACAGAATATATGGTCTCCACCACGTTTATTCGCTATGTGGTCCCACAATATATGTAGTCTCAACCACCTTTACTCAATATGTGACCCCACCGAATATGTGGTCTCGATCACATTCACTCAATATGTGACCCTACCAAGTATGTGGTCTCGATCACATTTACTCAATATGTGACCCGGCAAAGTATGTGGTCTCAACCACTTTACTCGATATATGGTCCCACAAAATATGTGGTCTCAACCACATTCACTAAGTAACTAACTCAATCTCTAAGCCAATAAGGCCTAGATGAACCACTCTAGGTTCTCTCAATTATAACCACAAGGTACTCTTTATGTGATTACTTAAGTGTCCTCTGACAACTCTGTCACAAATATCTCATTATGTGACAACTCCAAACCACACAGTTCAACTCTCAGTATGTCAACTCATAATCAGTTATTGTGTGCAATCAACTACACACTCACCGTCTTTCTCAACTCATACTCTTTTGGCTATCTCAGCCATTTATTTTGATCATTCATAAGTACTAGTTATGTGGTCCCACAGAATATGTGGTCTCAACCACAAGTACTCATACATAGAAATCTCGTCACATCTGTGAAATAACAAGCAATATATACAATATCATAATTTATATTTTCCACTATGTATATTCTCAATATACACACTTTCCCATGGTTGCTAAGTATTCGCCAAGAAACCACTTATAATCTCAATTATACATAATCACAAAGCACTCGTTATGTGATATGTAAACTTTTTCTCAAGTGGACACGAGATTATCATCTTGATGCCGGTTACTACACTTTATAATCACGCTTCTTTAACACATATTCTACTACATGTATTATTACAATTTAATACACGCAACACTTTACAACGAACATGTTAAGTAAAGTTACACACATACCTCATAGCAATAAAATCACATCTCGTCATTAGCTAAAACTTGCGTACTTCGGCTCTCAATTCATGAGTGTAATTGACTACACTCACATATCTCAACTCTTAGCTCACGCTCGGCTTATGCTCATACTCTTTCTCATCATCAGTTGGAATTTCGCATTAACCGAGATTTCATTTCATCTTAAACTGGAACCTCACCATCAGCCGGAAACTCATTTCATCATCAGCTGGAATCTCATCTCGTCATCAGCTGGAATCTCGCCATCAGCTGAAATCTCATCTCAATTAGTATCTCATCTCATATTCAGTTGACATCTCATTATCAACTGAAGTTCTTGTCTCCTCGTTAGCTGATATCTCATATCAACCAAAATCTTGTCTCATCATCCGCTGTAGGTCCAACCGACTGTGACCAATTTCTCAACTCATCCTTCATCTAACTCAATACCTGTATTCACACACAGAATATAACAAATAATAAATATGATAGAAGAGTTATACTCAACTCATACTCTAACATCTGCAGCGGTATCTTTTCCAAGCATGTGATAGGGGCTCTCTCCTCCTTGGTTCAAGTCTAGGACTCTATACTCAAAGACCTAGTTCACTTAAACCATGCTCTGATACCAACTTGTAACACCCGGTTTCTCATACAAAGTACACCCAAAAATTTTCAAGCAATTACACATTTAATTGGGTATATTTGTACTCAAACCAAGGATCAAGATGTTATCATAACAATAATTACACAAAAAGGTCCTTACAAAACATAATGACCAAGTGCTACAATTTAAATCTACTTCAGCTAAGGACAGGCTCTAAACTTGTCTGTCTTTCTTTATCACATGACTTCCCCTATCACAGCTACAGATACCTGCAAAACAACAAACAACTCAAGTGTAAGCTATTAAAGCTTAGTGAGCAATCTCAATTATATTTCACAATCTTTCTCGATAAACATCATCATCTTTCTTTCTTGCTATTCTCATTAGCAAGATCCTTCTTCTCTTAACTCGGAACCTGTAAACATATTAGATTTACAAACACTAGCTAATTGTTAGCAACATCAACTCAATCATAAGTACTATAATCAATAGTACTCGTAAACACGATTTGCCATTTCACATATACTCATTTTTAACAATCTATTAAACTCAATAGCCCTCACGGCGATACTATTCCACACAAAACTATATAATACAACCATATCAATATTTACTCTAATTATACAATCAATATGTATTTTTGAATCAACCCCGGATATATACTTGTAACAGTTTACTCACTCATAGTTTACAATAATAACCACAACATAGCACAATCATATCTGAACTCAATTGCAACATTTCCCATTGTTATAATAATCATATATATATATACTCTGCATAAAACGAGTATAACTCTACTCAGGTACTAGAAAGTACTCACCTGATATCAACTTAGTATATAAGATCCCCAAGTTACACGTATCGGGCTCCTGTTCATTAGACTCGATTATATCACCACAATGTAAATCAATTCTCAAACATCCATGATCATCTCAACGACATCTAACTCAAAAGATGTATAAATTGAAAGAGGAAAAAGGAGTATAAACGGTAAATATCAACTCAATATTTACCGAAACCCCCAATTCCGTGGTTCTACTCATTCAACCGTAGAAACTCGACAATACTCTCACCAATAACTCTAAAGGCATCCACTAACAATCTACTATCAACATATATAACAATATGTAACGAAATCACGAAATCAAAGTTAGAGTTTCAAAAACCCCAAACCGAAGAAATCACTCACCTGTTTGAAGATTTATACGATTAAAGCTAGAATCACAAAAGCTCCAACGATCCTTCAAGTTCTCCTAACACCTACATGAACATATTTACACCAAACAAAGGTGAATATGTTGTTTTTCAACCCTTCAAGCTCAAAGCTTGGTCATAACTATTGAAACTCGGAATTGGGAACATTCAACACATCTAAATAAGTGTATATGTTCAATTTCCAACCATCTACAGATGGTACTTCACTACAACTCGAACTCAACTCAAAATGACCAAATCAACCGTTCAAAAGAGCTAGAACCAGAGACCTTACCTTCAATAAGCGGAATATCGAAAATTACTTCAATCCTTCGCGTTCTAGCCTTCCGATTTGGTCCTAATGTGAAAAGGGGATGTTTTCTAGGGTTTAGAAAAGGTTTTGCTCGAGAAATCATCCAAGCAAATGACTGAAATCGCGAATTTAAATGGGTGGGGTCGGCACAAAACCCGACCCGGGTTCGACAGCCCGACCCGGGCCCGACCCGCAGCACGCCCCTGGCTCGACAGCACGACCCGGCTTGAAGTTTGGCCCATTCTTTTGCTCTTTGACGGAACCCGACCCGGTTTCCGAAACCCGGTCCGGGTTTGTAATATCACACGACCCGGGTTTTAAAACCCGCCCCGGGTTTGATTCGTTTCCACTTCAATGAAATTCTAAGGCATTAACTCGACTCGGTTTATCTCTTTTACCCTTTTTAACATCCTACTTCTCATAGATAGGTTTCTAAACGTCTTAACTCATGTTTTAACTCATCTAATCTCGTTTATATCAAAAATTAAACTAACTTTACCATAAATTAAAATTACGGTATTACATTTGATATGATTTGTTGTCATTTTTATGTTTATTTTTTTTACTATTATTAATTATATTATTATTATTATTATTATTATTATTATTATTATTATTAGTATTAGATTATTATTAATACTATTCTTCTTATTCTAATTATTATGATTACATTAATAATAATAATAATAATAATAATAATAGTATTATTATTATTATTAGATTATAATTAATACTATTATTCTTATTTTAATTATTATGATTACATTAATATAATATATATATATATATATATATATATATATATATATATATATATATATATATATATATATATATATATATATATATATATATATATATATATATATATATATATATATATATATATATATATATATATACTTCATGCATCTACATTTGACATAAATTTTTGTATTTTGGTTGTTTATTTCTTACTTCATATACTCTTCTTAGAGAGGAAGGAATTCTGGATTTTTGCATAAGTTCATACTTCTAATAAGTTTTTAATACTTTTCTTATTCATCCCAAATAAATCCACTTGAGTTTAAGAACTTGAATAAACTATTTATGCCTTCAAAATCTAAAGAGAAAAATAATTTAGATTAGAGAGAGGGATTGCATGGATGAAGTTTTAATGGTTAATAATAATAATAATAATAACAATAATAATCTAAATAATAATAAAAGAAAATAAAAAACAAAACACAAAGCCAAATAATAATAATAACAAATAACAATAATAAGACGAAATAAATAAAAAACAAAAAGAAAAACAAAAAAAAGGATGCGTTAAACAATTGTGAGATGTGCTAAATAAAACCCTATATATTCTTGTATCCCATCAGCAAGATTTTCTTTTTTACATGCTGGCATATATTTCATGTGCATGATGATGAAATGTCTTGTAGGGTACCACGTGGCAAGCAAGCCTAGGGGAACATGAACGACGATAATAATATGACATGTGTTTATGAGTACTAGATAACGGGGTCTACACACTCCCCATTCATGATGATTGTTTCTTTTAAAGTAGATGTACGTACCATTACTTGGACTAGACAACATCATTATATAGTTTAAATGCATTCTTTGCGCTATTAGTGACTAGATCTATAAGCTAGTATGTGAGGGTTTAAAAAAGTTTCCACAATAAAAGAAATTGTGTGCACTTCAAATTATAAACATTAAGGTTGTTAACAACAAACAATATGTAGACTAGTGAAGGTATAAGTACATCTGGAAGGGTTGTTTGGTTTCTGTTGTTGCAAAAACATGCACTTCTATCACCATATGTAACATCATGTTGTGTTTGGAGAGGTTTAGGAATCGGTCGATTATGAGATTAGATAGAAAAGAGTGCTAGGTCATAGTCCTAGAAAGACCAACCCTAAATAAAAACTTTTGGCGCACACTTTTTTTTCATGACAACTCTAAACCATATACGTGGCTCTCTTATAATAGAAACCCGAAATACGTGTCATATGTTTTCGCCTTGCAATCGGTTAGATGTCAATGAGAAATATACCTAATTAGGATATGCTATCATCGTGTTACTTTACTTAGTTATATAGAGAAAATTAAATTTATAGCGATGTCACCCTTAAATTGAAGTTTATGTGATTTAAATGTATACGAACGTTTATTGGAATACTTGGTTATTTATTGATGCCCACTAAGCCACATTGGCGGTTGTACACCGAGGAGGAAATTTTAATAAATAATCAAGGAAATACACATTCTGTCACGTTTGAGTCTCAAAATCATAAATACATCTTACAACACCAAAACGGTCCTTCAAATATCTTAAAAACACTGAAACGGTCTTTCATGTTAAATAACCCGTGCACATCCCTAAATTAAATTATTTTTTATTATGTGTTTCTAAGCCACGATCACATACCCAAAAGTCTAGGTCAGAATATCATACATTTATGTTAAACCTTATGTGTGATATTGATAATGCATTATTTGTGTGTTTGTGTGCATGTGTATATATATATATATATATATATATATATATATATATATATATATATATATATATATATATATATATATATATATATATATATATATATATATATATATATATATATATATATATATATATATATATATATATATATATATATATATATATATATATATATATATATATATATATATATATATATATATATATATATATATATATATATATATATATATATATATATATATATATATATATATATATATATATATATATATATATATATATATATATATATATATATATATATATGAAAATTATATTCATTCATAATATATCCTCCAACTTCATCTTCCTACCCATTAAAAAAAAAACATGTGGAATCCACTAATTCTTTTTCTCAATCTCCTATCTTGATTTTGACACTTGTCTTAATCTAGTGATTAGGAAGATATTTTAGGAGGATATAGAACATCTTATATATATATATATATATATATATATATATATATATATATATATATATATATATATATATATATATATATATATATATATATATATATATATATATATATATATATATATATATATATATATATATATAAGGGTGAGTTCAATACAGAACCAAATAATATGGGCTAACCACAGAACCATCTTAGTGACTGTGAGATTAGATTGAGGGCAAAAGGGTATGATTGTCAAAAACGACTCCTATATTTTTGGGATCTTTCTCTCTTCTATGATATTTCCTCACCGTTTGATATTTTGTGGGTTTCTCCGAATCTAATCGAAGATGGACAGAGGAAACATTGAACCCAAGAAGATTGAGATTGTAAGTTGCAGGAAAACAATGTTTTCAAAAAGGGTTCTTTTCTACATATGTGCATATATGAACATAAGTCTATATTTTTGTTGTAAGAAGAAGTAGAGCCAAGCATAGAATTAGAAATAGCAGAGCCAAACATAAATTAGAAACAAAGCTAAACATATGTTCGTTGATGAACATATGCTCATAGATGAATAAAGAAGTATATAAAAGAATGAGATGAAGATTGAAAATCATGATTGTTGTCTACAGTTATTAGTGAAATTCGTTAATGTTCATAGATGGACATATGTTTGTTGATGAGCATATGTTCTTTGATGAACATATGTACGTAGAAACAATTCAACGTTAAAAAAGATATCCCCAATATGGGGTTTCCTAGATGTTATTCTCTAGACACAAGTAAAAAAATTGTTACATCCTTTCTAATTCAATCCGTTGATGAAATGATCCAAGGGTTATAAAAGTGGTTATGTGATTAGGCAATGTTATTTGTTTCTCTAATGAACCCCTCTCTATCTCTCTCTCTCTCTATATATATATATATATATATATATATATATATATATATATATATATATATATATATATATATATATATATATATATATATATATATATATATATATATATATATATATATATATATATATATAGGGTTATTGTTACTGTAGCACAACAAAGTTTGGTTATTTTTCCGGATTGGTCACTGGAGTTTTTTTTTTTTTTTTTTTGCGCAATAGGTCCCTAAAGTTAAATTTTACGTCCTAAATAGGTCATCAACGTTAAAACAAACTGATTTTTACATTAGTGTAGGACCTATTTAACAAGTAAATTAAACTTTAGTGACCTATTGTGCAAAAAAAAAACTTCAATGACCAATTCAGAAAAAAATAACTTCAGTGACTTATCGCAACCACAAAAACTATAGTCGGGCTCAATCTTGCCCTCTCTGTCTCTAATCTCTCTTCTCTGTTTCACTTTCTCTCGCCCTCTCTCTATCTCTTTTTCTAGTATTGATCGCGAATCACAACCGCCGCCGGTGCGGTGCGATTTTTATTTTTATGAAAGCCAAAAATTTTCGGTGCGGTGCGATTTTTAATTTTATAAAAAACCGTAAAAAACTGAACCGCGCCGCTTGTAAGAACCGAACCGCAAATCGCAATATAAACCGAACCACACCGTGTATCTTATATTAAAACCGAAAAAACTGCAAGAAAAACCGAAAAAGCGCATCGCATTAAAAAAACCACACTGTTCGGTTAAAACCGAAAAACCTTATCGCCCTTAAAAAACCACACTGTTCTGTTAAAACCGAAAAACCGCATTACATTAAAAAACCGCACTGTTCGGTTATATTGTAGGAAAAACCGCATTTGCGGTTTGCGGTTTGGTTATCATCAAAACTGCATCGTAGGTTTTATAGAGGAACTTGATAGCGGAGGTTTCATAGGGGAATTTGATAGCCCAAATAGATTAAACGGGCACGTCATCTCGTAGTTTCATCATAGTCGATTTCCTGCTACGACTATCTACATGGTTGGAAACAGACAAAACAGTTCGGCAACCAGTCCTAGCTTTCCGTTACTTTGACGAGTTAAAAGAAATGTTGGTGAATGACCACCGTTTAACCCGATTATCCTTCTTCGTGGACTCACGAGCACACCGTAAGAACCCAGTAGTTGTATAGAGGAATACAACACCAACAGCGGTTGTGATTCACGATCAATACCAGAAAAATAGATAGAGAGATGGCGAGAGACAGCAGATTAGAGAAGAGAGATTCGAGACGGAGACTGCGAGATTGAGACCGACTATGGTATTTGTGGTTGCGATAAATCACTAAAGTTTTTTTTTCTGAATTGATCACTAAAGTTTTTTATTTGCGCAATAGGTTACTAAAGTTTAATTTTGTGTTAAATAGGTCCCTATACTAACGTGAAAACCAGTTAGTTTTAACGTCGATGACCTATTTAGGACGTAAAATTTAACTTTAGTGACCTATTGTGCAAAAAAAAAACTTCAGTGAATTCATAGATGGACATATGTTTGTTGATGAGCATATGTTCTTTGATGAACATATGTACGTAGAAACAATTCAACGTTAAAAAAGATATCCCCAATATGTGGTTTCCTAGATGTTATTCTCTAGACACAAGTAAAAAAAATTGTTACATCCTTTCTAATTCAATCCGTTGATGAAATGATCCAAGGATTATAAAAGTGGTTATGTGATTAGGCAATGTTATTTGTTTCTCTAATGAACCCCCCCCCCCCCCCTCTCTCTCTCTCTCTCTATATATATATATATATATATATATATATATATATATATATATATATATATATATATATATATATATATATATATATATATATATATATATATATATATATATATATATATATATATATATATATATATATATATATATATATATATATATATATATATATATATAGGGTTATTGTTACTGTAGCACAACAAAGTTTGGTTATTTTTCCGGATTGGTCACTGGAGTTTTTTTTTTACGCAATAGGTCCCTAAAGTTAAATTTTACGTCTTAAATAGGTCATCAACGTTAAACTAACTGATTTTTACATTAGTGTAGGACCTATTTAACAAGTAAATTAAACTTTAGTGACCTATTGTGCAAAAAAAAAACTTCAATGACCAATTCAGAAAAAAATAAATTAAGTGACTTATCGCAACCACAAAGACTATAGTCGGGCTCAATCTCGCCCTCTCTGTCTCTAATCTCTCTTCTCTGTTCCACTTTCTCTCGCCCTCTCTCTATCTCTTTTTCTAGTATTGATCACGAATCACAACCGCCGCCGGTGCGGTGCGATTTTTATTTTTATAAAAGCCAAAAATTTTCGGTGCGGTGCGATTTTTAATTTTATAAAAACCGTAAAAAACTGAACCGCGCCGCTTGTAAGAACCGAACCGCAAATCGCAATATAAACCGAACCACACCGTGTATCTTATATTAAAACCGAAAAAACTGCAAGAAAAACCGAAAAAACGCATCGCATTAAAAAAACCACACTGTTCGGTTAAAACCGAAAAACCTTATCGCCCTTAAAAAACCACACTGTTCTGTTAAAACCAAAAAACCGCATCACATTAAAAAACCGCACTGTTCGGTTATATTGTAGGAAAAACCGCATTTGCGGTTTGCGGTTTGGTTATCATCAAAACTGCATCGTAGGTTTTATAGAGGAACTTGATAGCGGAGGTTTCTTAGGGGAATTTGATAGCCCAAATAGATTAAACGGGCACGTCATCTCGTAGTTTCATCATAGTCGATTTCCTGCTATGACTATCTACATGGTTGGAAACAGGCAAAACAGTTCGGCAACCAGTCCTAGCTTTCCGTTACTTTGACGAGTTAGAAGAAATGTTGGTGAATGACCACCGTTTAACCCGTTTATCCTTCTTCGTGGACTCACGAGCACACCGTAAGAACCCAGTAGTGGTATAGAGGAATACAACACCAACAGCGGTTGTGATTCACGATCAATACCAGAAAAATAGATAGAGAGATGGCGAGAGACAGCAGATTAGAGAAGAGAGATTCGAGACGGAGACTGCGAGATTGAGACCGACTATGGTATTTGTGGTTGTGATAAGTCACTGAAGTTTTTTTTTCTGAATTGATCACTAAAGTTTTTTATTTGCGCAATAGGTTACTAAAGTTTAATTCCGTGTTAAATAGGTCCCTATACTAACGTGAAAACCAGTTAGTTTTAACGTCGATGACCTATTTAGGACGTAAAATTTAACTTTAGTGACCTATTGCGCAAAAAAAAAAACTTCAGTGACCAATCCGGAAAAATTACCGAACTTTGTTGTGCTACAGTAACAATAACCCACACACACACACACACACACACACACACACACACACACACACACACACACACACACACACACATATATATATATATATATATATATATATATATATATATATATATATATATATATATATATATATATATATATATATATAAAATTCGATATCGCAGTAATATATGTTATATTTTTATGCTAAATTTAGATATAATGGTACAAAATAAAGCGTACATTATAAGTACCAAACATTTACGAAAACTTTAATATAAATACCTAACGACTTAACATTATAAATACCAAACTACTTACCATTATAAGTATCAAACTACCAATATACCAATCTACTTAACAAACTAAAGTGTACAATCTACATAACATTTACGAAAATAACAATCCTTAACATGCATTTAAAGATCATTAGATAAGACTTTAAGATAAAATAAGCTAGTTTACATGTTTAGATGGAGATGGTGGTTGTCATGAATATGGCACTTCAAAGCAACACAACGCTTTCAAAGAAGGTTTAAGCCCGATGCCTTTTACATGCCTTAGGTGAGCACCCAAGTCCTTTTCAAATATTCTACGTCATTCGGTGGTATTTGATTACATTCTTCATATGCTTGCTGTAATTCATTATGAATTTTACAAGGATGATTATATATATATATATATATATATATATATATATATATATATATATATATATACTTTAAATAAACACTTACATGTTGCTGTTCGGTTATTGGGCTGTCAAATATCCCATCTTCTCCCGTATGATCATCACAGAAAGCCTGAACTATGGTATTTTCCTGTTTAACATAAAAACTTTGATTATATATTAAATAAACACTTATATATAAAGCATTACTTCTTTATATGTGTATATATATAATGCATTACTTCATTATAACAAGCACTATTATACTTGAGTGTCCCCCGCAGTTTGAGATTTGTTGTTATGTATGAACTTATTTGTTACTTGTTGGACGCTCTAGGTGTTCATACGTGTGGAAATAATCTATAACTTTCTTCCAATTTTCATAATCCATACCAGTAGGAGGGTGGTCTAAAGATTTTGGAACATCGTTGTACCCTCCCGCTTTTAGAAAAGCCTTTTTCACATCGGCTTTGCAATCTATATACCTCTTTTGGAATTTCGCCTTAATGCTCGCCATCAAATTGGTACATGTACACCAGTTTGTTGAGATGGTCGTGTATAAAGGCATTCTTAATGTCAAACAAGTGGATCTGCTAGTTACATGACACCTCTAGATTTAACATTGTGCAAATGGTGGCCGATTTAACAACTTCGCTAAAAGTGTCAATGTAGTAAAATTCCTGGGTCGTTGGCTTTTACCATATGTGACTATCAGGCTTTGAAATCTTATGAATCTTTGCATTATATTTTTTTAATATTCCACGTGGAACGTACAATGCTGACTTTGCATAGTTAGGAAGCGAAACCTAAGAACCATTAGCAATACAGGCTTTAAATTCATTATTCATGGAATTGGTCTAATTAGGGTCACGATAGGCATAAATATGGGAGCAAGGCATAGGGGATTTATTTCCAGTATAAAGGTTATGGAGATCAAAAGGTTTTAAGATACCAATTTTGGTATGAGTGACAATTTAGGGGCATGGGATAGGAAGGAAAAGCCTATGAGTTGTAGTCTCGGGTGGTGTGGGTTTTATATCAAGTGTGGTGTCATGTAGGGTTCAACTGCATAGACACAACTAATAGAAAGTGCATGCGATGTGACAAATCATTAAGAGAGGATAAAAATGTTAGGAGATGGGTGACAGGTCCATAGAATTTTCAAGAAAAGAGAGTGGGAGATTGGGTTGGAGTTATAGAGTGGAAAGGCAAGATCATTTCATCAACATAACATTTCAGGAAATGATATTTTTCCAACACAAAGATCAAGGAATCTAAAACCTGAAGGGTTTTCTAGCAAACAATGAACACAAAATTCCTATGGTTCACATGCAACCCTAGAAAGATCTATGTTTTCTTCTATGAAGATAATAAACTAATATCTAAAGGCCAACAATTATTTCTAAAAATCAAATGAAGAATAACCAACCTTTTGATCTTGTTCTTGAAGCTAGCAGCACAAGTGTCCTGCCTCAAATGCAAGTCACACCCAAAGCAATGGAGAAGACAGTCCAGCAGAGTAATCTTGGTGAAAGTGGCGCAGGTTTTAGGGTGGCCAGGTGCCTCCTTTTATAGCCTCTAAGGGTTACAGCTGAAACCCTAAGGAGCCTCCGAATGGGCAAGCCTGTTAACCATTTGGACAAGGCTTTCCATAACCCTAATTAGGGTTTCGAAATATGAGTGTATCCACTCATAATTTCGCCAACTTAGGCCCCTGGCTACTGGCTTGCCAGTTATTCAACTATTGAATAAATACAAACCAGTCCCTACACTTTTAATTAATTAATTTAATCACTGAATTAAATCCAATTAATTATAGGTTAAATCTTAATTAATTATTATAGTTTCTAATTAATATATTAACACTTAAATATATTAATAAACCATTTAATTAATTCTATTGATTTATTAACATTTAATAAATCAACCTTTTACTCTACTGAACTCTATCCTAACCTCCGGCTATGAGGGCAACCCAAATGGACTTTGCTTCAATTAACAAGATAAATATAAATGTAAAGTCATGGCTTAGACACCTAATCCAACAGTCTCCCACTTGGATAAGTCTATGACTTTAATTTATCTTCTGATTAATAAACAACCTGCGGCTTCCTAGAAACTGCTGCCGAACTCTGAGTCAGTTCTGTCCATAGATAAGTGATCATATGATCCTTCATCCAACAAGATATTTTCAGACACGAGACATGGATTGAGATCAATCTCTGTCCGATACTCTGTTTCCCGATTTCCGATTCTGCTTATGACTTTCGGACTTCTAATTGAACACATCAATTTAGTCCCGGCTGGCCAGCACTTTAGTCAACTTCAAAATCATCGAGAGGCCTACAGATATCTGTTTCCCACCAGGGTCAAGGAACGAATAAGCTTTGACTCATATGGTTGTGTCTTTTACTTATCAAATCGTACACAACATGCGTTTTGTAACATCGAGTTACCGATGCGTTTTCGCATTATCAATGCACAACCGACTCGTAAATTTCAACTCATATGTCTCCGCTTCAAGATCATACGATATTATCGTCTCAACATTGCTCGTGATGTAATCCATGAAGCAATCTATTGAGCGCGGGTTTATCCAATACTCAAATCTCTATTTCTAAGTACTCATGAACTTTGTAGCAGTCTTACTGCAATGTCTAACTCCTTAGACAATCTACAAACCAATTCACGACAGTCTTTGTTCATACTTACTCCAAAAAAGTATGAGCGACTGTGGACCTTTTGAATAATCAAATTATTCGGGAAGTGAAACATGCAAAATTGAAACATAAAATCTGACTGGTGGCTACTATTGCCTAATTACCAAGTCTCCACGAGGTAATCACCAAGTCGGATTTTACATAAACTATTATCGGTTTCTAGATTCCTTTTAAACTATTTAATTCGTGTTATGTATCTATGTCTACTTGACCTTTCACTCTTTCTATGTATTCAAATGTTATACATTTATACACTTTATCCGATCAGATATCATTCCGATGATATTTCAATTTTGGTCATACCGTCATTCTCACTAACAACTCCATTCTATGTACTGTGACTTTCCATGGTACTCGGGATCTTTAGTCCACATGACTACACCCTAAGATTATTTCAAGGTGTTACGATGTGCCGGTGAGCCACACGCGCTCCATCAGAATGCCAACGAAATTCTTTAACCATTAAGTCCTCATTTGAAAAACTCTTTTCAAATGTTATCAACATTCACCCCTAAATCATTTTCCAATGATTTCTCATATATGTACAAAATCCATTAAGTATTCCCAGCCAGGTCATATCCTAAATTTGACTCAGTATGCTCTAAGCATTAAGTCATCAAGACATGTTCATGACACTTCTGATCGATCCAAGAAACTTGTTGGATTCGATCTAGTCCTATTCCAAATCCTTTTGGAATCTTAGGATTACTTATAATCCTTGTGTCACGACTTTTAATAACTATATCCCTTCGGGGACTTTTTCTCATGCATCTTGAATCTTATCAAGATCATGCTTACCATGGCCAGTTCTATACTGATGACAACATCTATCTGATATATGTCAATGGATTATGTGAGTACGCTGCACCTTTCATACCTCTCATGCCAAATCATCACACTTTGCAATAACAGAAAACTATTTCCTAGGCAATGCATCTTGAGTCTCATCAAGGTCATTTTGGCAGAGTTTCGATCTATCTCATAGACGTTTGTAACCAACTGAGCATGCCGTATATCTATTAAGTCTTTCATAGCGATCCGTCTCTTAACACCAAGTCATTACACTTTGTAATGAAAAGAGACGTTTCCTAGAACCATTATGTAACACACATATGGAGATAGATAACAACAACACTCCCACTAGCTTTGACACGGTTATGGATTATTCACAAAATCCAGAACTTTTGTCATATTTTGAGAATCCAAACCTTTCTGACATTTAAAGGGAAATCTTTCAGCCCTTTCTCAAAATCCAATCCTTTGGCATATTTTGAGAATCTGAATACCCTTTCTTGCGAGATGCCCTTGGCGTAATCCCGGGCCCACATACCTTTATACTGGCATACTCTTTGTGAGTCCCCGTTAGTGTGCCGGTGATCCACACGCACTCCACTAACGACTTACATTATGCAGTATCCTTTCGGATTTCATCTTCTATTGAGAGCGATTCTCTCGGAGTCAATTACTTGACTCTGAGTATCGTCTCACTCAACCATATGTTCTGAAGGTACGTTTCTGTCCATGTTGGTTTCTTTTGATGATTACTCCCACTGGTTTTAAGACCAGTTGTAAAATCAATCAAACTGTCACGTAGACTGTATCTCGTCCTAAGGTTCTCTTAATTGGCAGCAACCGGGCTCACCAATGCTTCCAAGTAGTCGGATTGTAAATCCGTACCAACTATAATGTTTCACCACTATTCGGTATGTCAACCCGATCATAATTACTCATGACGGATATCAATGCTACTGGTCAAGAGAAGACTATGTCAGTATTAAAACAGAAATCTGATTTCTGCTCTAAGCCTAGTGATGACTAAAGGTTCTTTCACTTGGCTAATCCTGAACTCATTCAGGACTGTCCCAACTCCCACTGTTTCCTTAGAACATGAGTTCTTTCTAAAAGAGCTCTTTCTCTTCCAGATACAGCGGGATAGCCAGTGAAACGACATTTCTGATTAGGTTTAGGCTAGTCATGAGGTTCGGACGAACACTACAAGACCCTGGACCTTTAATGTACAAGTGGGACAATCCCAGCTTTACATTTCAGACAGTGTCTGCAAAACCTACTTAGTCGAAGATGTGGTTGGAATATGGTCTGACTGGTTTAGTATTCAATGTATCGGAAACTAATTAGCAATGTATCTCATACATTGAGGATCGAACTGTTTCGACCAATGCTCCATCATCTTCCCTAAGACACATTATAACTATTAATGTTCTTGGAAGAGAATAACTGTGAAACATTTTCCCAGTTTATGTTGTCACTCAGGTTCTGTGGATCTCGTACTTCCTTTGAAGTCCTTGAACTGTTCAAGGTTTCAATTCAATCGCTTATTCTGATAAGCGAAGCCATATTCGTCATACGGAATGACAAATATTGCGAAGTACGAACAATTGTGTTGTATTTGAAGATTCGAGCATATTAGACAATTATATTCCATGACCCTTGGTATTCCATGACCCTTGGTATTCCATGACCCTTGGGTTCCTTGACCATTGGTATTCCATGTCTCTTTGTATTCCAGGAGAGCCTCTATATAAAGGCCTCCTGTCCTCCTCATTTGTACACACACAAATTTACTGATTTACAATACAATTACCAAGTTTATCATGGTATCAGAGCTTTAGGTTAAAACCCTACTGCTGACCACAACCTGCTACCGCCGACCGCCACCTCCGGCGACCTTTTAGTCGTCGGAGGTGCCTTCAATATTTTTCCCTTTCCTCTTTGTATTCCATAGTTTAGGCTCATGCATATATACGTGTGTTGTATCTTACGAAGAATATTACATCTTTCATGGAGAATGTTACATCTTATGCAGTCAACAAAGTCTGCCAATTCATGCATGACCAGATATCACTTATGCAGTCAACAAAGTCTGCCAATTACATCTTTCATGGAGAATGTTACATCTTATGCAGTCAACAAAGTCTGTCAATTCATGCATGACCATATATCACTTATGCAGTCAACAAAGTCTGCCAATTTATGCATGCTCCTACTACAGTCAACAAAGTCTGCCAATTCATGCATGCTCCTACTGAGAATCATTAGTCTGCTGTTAAACGAATTCTTCGGTATCTTAGCAGTTTGAAGCCATTCGGTCCAAGCTACAGGTCGCTACCCGGCCTTAGCTTGTGGGGGAATATTAGACAATTATATTCCATGACCCTTGGTATTCCATGACCCTTGGGTTCCTTGACCCTTGGTATTCCATGTCTCTTTGTATTCCAGGAGAGCCTCTATATAAAGGCCTCCTGTCCTCCTCATTTGTACACACACAAATTTACTGATTTACAATACAATTACCAATTTTATCAGAGCAATACACAGCAACTGATGTGTTCGCTGCTCCTAATCTCAATGTCTTTTACATCTCTATGTAAACTTATGACTTTGTTAATTCTGTTCAAGACTTGCAATCTTCAGTTGACTCTAAGTCAACTGATTCCAAAATCCTATCCTCTGGATCTTTGGGTGATTTATTTCTTGCCACATGTGCTTTATAAAGAACTTAATCATCATCTGACTCTAAGTCAAATGATTCCAAAGTCCTGTCCAACTGGATCTTTGGCTGATTCATTTCTTAACACATTAAGAACTCAACTCATCAAGTGACTCTAAGTCAGGTGATTCCAAAGTCCTGTCCAACTGGAACTTTGGTTGAATTGACTCTTATGACATTTATCTTTAACAATCATAAAAGGACACAATTTCTAAAATCCAAGCATTTTGGATGCATTCAACATTCAAGTTATTACTAATCATGCATTCAACACATTCATATAACATTTCAAGGATAATTTCAAACAACATTAAACGACAATTTCATCAACATAGAATTTTCAAGAAAAGAGAGTGGGAGATTGGGTTGGAGTTATAGAGTGGAAAGGCAAGATCATTTCATCAACATAACATTTCAGGAAATGATATTTTTCCAACACAAAGATCAAGGAATCTAAAACCTGAAGGGTTTTCTAACAAACAATGAACACAAAATTCCTATGGTTCACATGCAACCCTAGAAAGATCTATGTTTTCTTCTATGAAGATAATAAACTAATATCTAAAGGCCAACAATTATTTCTAAAAATCAAATGAAGAATAACCAACCTTTTGATCTTGTTCTTGAAGCTAGCAGCACAAGTGTCCTGCCTCAAATGCAAGTCACACCCAAAGCAATGGAGAAGACAGTCCAGCAGAGTAATCTTGGTGAAAGTGGCGCAGGTTTTAGGGTGGCCAGGTGCCTCCTTTTATAGCCTTCAAGGGTTACAGTTGAAACCCTAAGGAGCCTCCAAATGGGCAAGCCTGTTAACTATTTGGACAAGGCTTTCCATAACCCTTATTAGGGTTTCGAAATATGAGTGTATCCACTCATAATTTCGCCAACTTAGGCCCCTGGCTACTGGCTTGCCAGTTATTCAACTATTGAATAAATACAAACCAGTCCCTGCACTTTTAATTAATTAATTTAATCACTGAATTAAATCCAATTAATTCTAGATTAAATCTTAATTAATTATTATAGTTTCTAATTAATATATTAACACTTAAATATATTAATAAACCATTTAATTAATTCTATTGATTTATTAAACATTTAATAAATCAACCTTTTACTCTACTGAACTCTATCCTAACCTCCAGCTATGAGGGCAACCCAAATGGACTTTGCTTCAATTAACAAGATAAATATAAATGTAAAGTCATGGCTTAGACTCCTAATCCAACAAAACCTTCGTGGTGAAAGGGATACCCTAGAGAAATGTTAGGAGTAGATTTAGGGTCAATGACGTAGCTAATTGAAGCAAGAGATACAAGGCTAGAATGGTAGTGAAGGGTTTCCAAAAGAAGAAGCGGATTGACTAGTGATACCTAAAAATATGGTATATAAGATAAGAATTAGATACATGTATTCGATGTAAAAGAGTTTGATGCTCAAATAAATTAAATGTATTATGAAAGGATAAAATGGTCAAAGAATATAAAATTATGGAAAAATACTTGATAATACCTTTTATTAAGCAAAAATGAGATATTACATTAATTAGAATTTAATCTTAAAGACCTAAGGGCAAAAAGGGAAATAAAGGACATAAAATGATGTTATTATTGAGCAATCTTTGAAAATTAATATCTCAAAGTCTAAAAAAGATTTGGGAAAAGTCTGCAAGGTGACTTTAGTAATATTTGAGATAAAAAAATATAGGAAAAAGATTCTGGTGATTCGGAGTTATAACGAAGATGTCATGAAGGTTTGAAAATGGCCCAAACGTCACAAAAATGGTCAAATGGTAATGTTTGAGGGCATGTAACAAAAACCCGTTTAGCTTCAGCCTCAGGTCAGTAAAGTAGAATTGTAAAGCTCATTCCCATCTTTCCAAGTACATAAAGTTTGAAAATTTTGGATGTCATACGCAAATATTATTGAAACACAAAAATCAAGAAAAATCTAGCTATAAATGTTGAAGTTTTTACCAAGGCATGTTCTAGGGGCATTTGGTCATTTATCTGGATTTGACCAAGCCAAAATCAGGATTAGCAACCAATATGTGTGTTTTCCTATGACGATGCCCTTTTTGGTTCTAGGATACGTAAATCGGGAAAAAGAATGAGATAAAGAGGAGACACACACATACACACACACACACACTTGCGTATAAGTGTGTCATGATTCATCAATAGAGAAATCAGGTGATTGAGAGACTAACATATTAGTGTAATTCTATTTGTGTGTGTTTGCCAAACTGAAATCAGAAGGAAAAATAACGCAAGATTTAGAGAATGCAGGGCTGAAAGATGAAGGAGGACAATATGGTAGTAGCTCACCACTGCTTCCAGTTCTGTCGCGCAAGAAAAACCACCACCGACGGCAGTGGTGGGTGCTGGTGGTTGGCAACGAGCTAGTCGTGACTAGATAAGGTCTATTTGGTTCAATTTTGAGCTAAAACCAACTCCACACTTCTGATTTCTACATATTTGGACAGAAGTGAAGGTAAAACCTAAACCTAAGTGAAATAGTTGATTTGGGAATATATGTTGTGTTGAGTTCATAAACTCTAAGAATCAAGTTATATTATATAAAAAGATTTGTGATGTTCAAGCTGAAAAATCCTAATTTAGTACCATGCTATCAATTCTCTGTTTTGGGGACAACTTTGAACATAGAAAGTGAACTAGTATGCAATTTTATAATGTTTGACATGGAATTTGTTGAATGCATGAATTATGTTTAGTAGTTCATTAAATATGTGAATATTACTTGTTAAGAATTGGAATTTAGGAATGAGAATAAAGGAGTGGAATCATGGATTCCATCATTTGATAATAGTTTGTTATTTGACAATGTTTATACATATAAGGAACAAATGGGTGAAATTGATATATGTTGGTCAAACTTGATCATAAAATGGGAGAAAAATATGAAAGACAACTAGAGAGTGTTGTCCTTAAAAAAGGTAAAGTGTTCCAATATTATGGAAAGGTGTTGTTAGCTTACATTCAAAAACAAATAGATTGAATTACACATGTATGGGGCGTTCTTGGTAAAGTTGCAAAAATAGGACAAAAACTTGACAATTGAAAGTATAATTACTTGAGGTGGTAATATATATTAAGCACGATGTATTTACAATTATTTATCATGTAAATGTGATTAAACTTATTTGCAATTATTTAAAATTATTTATAATAGATTATTGGAATTAAACATAGGAGAAGATTTGGTAATTGGAATGGAATGGTAAATTCTAACCTTAACAAGACAATTTTAGCATGTGCAAAAATAGTGTTCAAAAGAGCATAGAATTAAATTGGAATGACACTAGAGAAGTGTTGGTAGTATTTTGCTGTCAAGTGAATGAGAAATAACATGTTTTGAAATGGTGTCTAATTTTAGAAACTTTAATGGTTGAAATTTGCCAAAATGGAATAAATGAGTTAGATGAAAGGTGTTTTGTCATCTAACCATTGAAATAAGCTTATAGAGAGGTAGAATTGTGAATGTTGCTGAAATAATCTTATAGAAACCTGAAAATACCATTTTTTGGTCAAAATGAGACAAAAGGGTACAAGTGTCCAAAATTATTATTATGCTTTAAGAATCATACTTGGCCATTGGAATTGAATGGAATTAGATAATGATTAGAAGTAGTACGAGAATGATTAGACAAATGTTTTATTTTTAGTTGTGTGATAAGTTCTAATCTCATATTGAATCAATAGAGGTTGAATGATGCTTGGGATCAATGAAAGGCTAGAGTTATATAGATTAGTGTAGCTAGACGTACCTAGCTAATAAGGTAAGTATATGAACAAATGTTATAAAGTTATGACTTTCAAATATGAATCGATATGCAAGTTTTACTACTTATGTCATGCTTATGAAAGTTTACTACCATGATATGAAAGAATGTTCTGGCATCTAACCTTATGATGTTTATGAAAGATTTGGCATCTAGGCTTATAATTTTTATGAATGAATGTTTTGGAATCTAACCTTATGATTTTTATGAAAGAATGTTTTGGCATATATCCTTATGATGTTTATGAATGAATGTTTTGACAACTCGCAGTATTATTTTTACGAATGACTGGTATTTGATGCAAGGAATGTGCTATGATGTAAACTAACATAAATGAATGAATAAAGTTTCTCCCCGAGCTATGATGTTCCCATGAGGGGAATACAAAGGAATCTACTAGGGCGATACTACCCCTTCGTAAAGTAGATATCCTAAATATGGGAAGATGCTAGAATGGACTGATTATGTTCTTTCCATTGTAGTACATACTTGGGGTAATCATCAAGAGTGATTCAGGTCCTAAGTATAAAAATTGAGCATCTTACGATACTAGTCAAATCATGTGATAATATGTTGAGGTGGTATGATTATGTTCATACCATCTTAGTACAAACTTGGGGTATCACCAAGAGTGATCAAACATCTAAGTTAAAAATCAAGTATGCTACAATACAAGTCAAAGATAAAGAAAAGAGAATGAAAATTTACGCCAACAACTTTATTACTTGACTTATTTTGAAAAGCTTTGAAAGCAAAATGTGATTGCATGATTTAATTATAAAGGTTTTGATAACAAGAGTCATTACATGATTTGATTATAAAGGTTTTGAAAATGATTGAGTTATGTTTACAAATGGTTTAAGTCCAAACCTTTGTAGCTCACGAGACTTTTTAGTCTTACGTATGTTTATTTTAATGCCATCTATCTCAGGATCCAATGGTATAGAATTGGATAGAAGGACGGAAGGACTTAGAAGTCGCATGGGATATCATTGATTGAAATTATGATCAGATGATAGTTACCTCCCTAGTTGTTGTGGTATCGCATTATGTTAAGGGAGAGTTGTACGATGAAATAACATTACCATTTTTGTTGTGTTATGATGTGATGTCATGCCCTAAGTTTCCTTTTGGGTTTGATCTAGTATATGTTTTATCCAATCCCCCAAAGGTCATGCAGAAATTTTGGTAGAATTCTATGGATATGTGGGGCAGGTGTGCATGTGAGTGCTTTTTTTTCAATGGTTTGTTTTCGATATGAAATTGTAACCCAAAGTTATTCAAATATTCTTAAAACTTATTTGTTTTTGTTCGGACCAAAATTTTAAGATATGACTTAATGTCATAAATGAAACAAGGTTTTTGAAATATAAGATTTTTCAACATTTAGTTTAATAAAATATTACACTATTTAAGGTGTACAATAGATGGGGCTTTACTGACTACAGTGATATATTCTCTCCAGTTGTGAAAATGACCACAATCATAACAATCCTCGGTATTGGCATTCAAAGATATTCATCGTGGCATCCGGTTATGTGTTCACAATTGGTGGAACCGCAATCAGTTGGATGTCAAGACTACAAAAGAGTGTTGCTCTTTCAACCACAAAGGACGAGTAGATGCATCTGGCAGAAGCTAGTAAGGAGCTTTTTTGGTTGAAGAACTTCCTATCAGAGTTAGGTTTGAATCAGGAGGATTGTGTAATGTATTGTTATAACCAGAGTGTCATACACCTTATGAAGAATCATGTGTTCCATAGCAGGACGAAGTACATCAAGATACAATATCATTTCATTCAAGAGCTAATTTCAAATGGTATTCTTATATTGAAGAAAATCTTCGGAACAAATAACCCTGCAGATATGTTCACCAAGGTGGTCCTAACAGAGAAGTTGAAGTTGTGTATGACTTCAACTGGTCTTTCGTAGAAGTAGGCGAAGAAGAGGAACTAGGGAGGAGAGTATCATTGTAACATCTTGGAAGACAGAATAATCAAGTTCTGATTAGTCTCGAAGTGAGAGATTATTAAATATATGGAGCCTAATCCGAACCGAGGAAGCATTTTGGCCGGAGAAGATCATTGGATCGAAGAAACTTGGAATTGAGGCATGGTAGCTAGTGTGGTTAGAAGGTTACACTTTGGTCGGATTAGTGTCCTCGTCTGAGGAATGTTCTTCACCTCGGTTGGACGAACCAAAGCGATATCTACATATTTAAAGTAGTATCACGAGTCAGGTGTATTCGCACCATGTTGTCATATTACTTTAGGAGATCAGTAGTTCGGTTCGAATCGAAGTTCAGTAGGACCAAGGCAAGCCTCGCTCCGGTATGGACTTTGCAGTAGTGACTTCACATGGATTAGATGTGGAGAGTAGAGATGTTGATATATAGGAGAAACTACTTCAGACGAAGTGTCTCCTTGGCACAAGTTATTAGGTTTGTTGATGTTAGAATGTTGGTCTGTGTAGTAAGGTTCATGACTTGTCCCCTCAGCTGGCCTATTGCAGAAAGCATGAAGCTAGGAGATTTGTCATCATCTCAGAACATCTCCTTTTGCCAATATATATATTGATCTCAATTATAACAATAAGAATGTCAAGAGTGTGAGCCATATATATATATATATATATATATATATATATATATATATATATATATATATATATATATATATATATATATATATATATATATATATATATATATATATATATATATATATATATATATATATATATATAGCATTCAACTCAGAAATTAAATACTCTCTAGTTCCTACAGTGGATGTAGCTCGATCGGTGTAAATCGAGTGAACCACTTAAATCTTTGTGTTATTTGTTTTGGTTGTGTTTCTTCTTGTCGTTTCCTTTAGCCATGATTAAATTGTGTTGCAAGCGCACCTTGTTGAAGTCCTTAGTCCTAACAACTATAGCCTACACGGCATGTAAATAAAAGACTACCAAAGGAGGTCTACAAGCTCTTACAACTTTGGCTTTTAAACAACATCACAAATTCTTCAAAAGTCATCTTCAGGGAAAATAACTTCGGTCATCATCATGGAGCAGAACTTCAGCACAACATTATTCCTAACTCATTCAAACTACAAGCATCATCATTCTCTTTGATTTTCCCATGGAAAGCATTATCCATGGTCATATACATCATCTTGTTTTCTTTCATAAAGTTATCACACTCACTATCTTTGTTCCATGCATCATCCACCAAACACTCAAGTTCCTCAACCACCATGAACATTGTTTCTCCTTCCTTATTTTCATTCCCATATATGAAGTTGGCATCTTCACTCTTATCGTCTTTTGGTTTTTTAATTACTTCATAGTGTGTCCGTATTTGTGGCAGTCAGAGCACTAAGTTTCTGATAAAGGTCTTACATGTTCTTTCCCTTTTTCTTTTGTAGAAACTTGGAATGCTTTTTCGGAAGAACCATCATCCAAGTTTCTCATTCGATATTCATGGGATTGAAGTATTACTAAGAGAATTTCGTGATAACATTGCTAAATCCTTTTATTATTCCACTGCTACAACAAGATATTCGAATTTTCCTTTGAGACTCCTTAGTATCTTATGAACCAACATCTTATCTTGGATATCTTCTCCATTTAATCTCTTTTGGTTCATCATGGTAATCATAGGATTGTCAAACTCATATATGGTTTCTGATTCTTGCATTCTTAAGGCATCAAACTCAAAAGACAAGGTTTGCAAACACACTGCCTTTACCATACCTGCTCCCTATAACTTGTCTGCAACACATCCCATGCATCCTTTGGCGTAGCAGATGTAGAAATACTATCATATACAGCCTCATCTATAGCTTCGTAGATGAGGAATAAGGCTTTATTGTCCTTTTTTGTTGTCCTTCAATTCTGAAGGGTTTCTATGCAATCAATGAACACAAAATAACCTAAGGTTCACATGCAACCCTAATATTGATCTATGTTTTCTTCTATGAAGATTAGAACTAAGAACCTAAAGGATACAATTCAATTCTAAAGAAGAATCAAGAAAAACCAACCTTAGATCTTATGATCCTTTTAAGCAGCAGCAAAATTATCCTGCCTCAGATGAAAGTCACACCCAGGGGATGGAAGAATCAGTCCAGCAGAGTAAATCCAGAGAGAGGTGGCGTGAAGAATGAGGTGCCAGGGGGTTCCTTTTATAGCCTCCTAGGGTTACACCTGAAACCCTAAGGAGCCTCCAATTGGACAAGGCTTTTGACCACTTGGACCAGGCTTACCAAACCCTAATTAGGGTTTCGCCAAACCCTTGGAGGAGCCTCCAAGTTGGCGCCACTTTTGGTCCCTGGTTTTCCTGGCCAGTTATTCAACTATTGAATAAATGCCATACCAGTCCCTGCACCTTTTTAATTAATTAATTTAATCTCCAAATTAAATCCAATTAATTCTAGATTAAATCTCAATTAATTAATATAGTTTCTAATTAATATATTAGCACTTAAATATATTAATAAACCATATATATATTTTCTATTGATTTATTATACAATTAATAAATCAACTATTCTCTCTACTGAACTATCTTTCCTCCACCCATGAGGGCAACCCAAATGGACTTTGCTTTTAACCATAAGATAAAAGTTCAATTACAAGTCATGGCTTAGACACCTAATCCAACAGTCTCCCACTTGGATAAGTCTATGACTTTAATTGTCTGAACTCTGACCCAGTCAGTTCTGTCCAAAGATAAGTGATCAGATGATCCTCCGTCCAACAAGATATTTTCAGACCCAAGACATGGATAAAATCAATCTGGTCTGATTCACTGTTCCTCGATTTCCGATTTGCATATGACTCTTAGACTACCAATTTAGTCCCGGTTGGCCAACCATTTTAGTCAACTTCAAAATCATCGAGAGGCCTACAGATATCTGTTTCCCGTTAGGGTCAAGGGACGAATAAACTTCGACTCATATACTTATGTCTTTTACCAGACAAATCACTCACAACAATACGTTTTATAACACCGAGTTACCGATGCGTTTTCATATTATCAATGAACAACCGTCTAATAAATCATAACTCATATGTCTTAGCTTAAAGATCAAAAGATATTATCGTCTCAACATTGCTCGTGATGTAATCCATGAAGCAATCCATTGAGCGCGGGTTTATCCAATACTCAAATCTCCATTTCCAAGTACTCACGAATGGTTCAGCAATCCAATTGCAATGTCTAACTCCTTAGACAATCTATTACCAATTCATGACAGTCTTACTTCACACTTACTCCCTTAAAGTGTAATCGACTGTGGATATTTGAATAATCCAATTATTCAGGAAGTAAAACATGCAAAATGAAACACAATGATAAAGTACTGACAAGAGTAGTGAACCATAATAAATCTCTATTATTAAATCACAAGAGTCAAATACAATACATTGTTACAAGTTTCGAACCTATCTAATTACTAAAACTTATATCATCTCTTAATCCAATGCTCCTAGCATGCTGATTATGCTTAATCCTACTCAGAGCCTTTGTCAAGGGATCTGCAGGATTATCTTCCGATGATACCCTCTTTACAAGGAGGTGACCTTCTTCTACCCTATGCCTGATGTAGTGGTACTTTCTGTCGATATGTCTGGACTTTCCATGATCTCGCGGTTCCTTTGTCAAGGCGACCGCACCTTCATTATCGCAGAACAGTTCCAAGGGCTCCTGAATACTCGGGACTACTCCAAGGTCACCGATAAAGTTCTTCAGCCAAGCCGCTTCCTTTGACGCTTCACTTGCTGCTATGTACTCTGATTCGCACGTGGAATCAGCCACTGTTTCTTGCTTGGAACTTTTCCAAGTAACTGCTCCACCGTTCAAAAGGAATACCCAGCCCGACTGAGACCGACCACTGTCTCTATCCGTCTGAAAGCTGGCATCTGTATATCCTTCAACTCTCAAGGTATCACTGCCACCGAGGACTAACACCATGTTCTTTGTCCTTCGCAGATACTTGAGTATATTTTTTACAGCTATCCAATGCGCCCTTCCAGGGTTACCCTGGTACCGACTGACCATGCTTAAAGCAAAAGCCACGTCAGGGCGAGTACACGTCATAGCGTACATGATCGATCCCACAGCCGAAGCGTATGGTACTCGACTCATCTCAGCTATTTCCTCGTCTGTACTCGGACTTTGAGTCTTACTCAGCTTCGCATTATTTTGGATAGGCAGCTCTCCCTTCTTGGAATTTTCCATACTAAACCTCTTTAGTACCTTATCCAAGTATGTACCCTGACTGAGTCCAATCAGTCTCTTCTTCCTATCTCTCAATATTCTAATCCCAAGAATATAGGCAGCCTCTCCTAGGTCCTTCATGGCGAAACATTTCCCAAGCCAAGCCTTAACATCTTGCAAGGTTGGAATATCGTTTCCCATGAGCAGTATGTCATCGACATACAGCACCAGAAAGGTGACTATACTCCCACTAGCCTTGACATATACGCAGGACTCATCCTCGCTCCTAAAGAAGCCAAACTCTTTGACTTTCTCATGGAAACAAAGATTCCAGCTGCGAGAAGCTTGCTTCAATCCGTAGATTGATCTCTCAAGCTTACACACCTTATTAGGATACTTTGCATCGACAAAACCCTCTGGCTGATTCATGTAAACATCCTCAGTCAGCTTCCCATTAAGGAAAGCGGTTTTGACGTCCATCTGCCAAATTTCATAGTCATGAAATGCAGCTATGGCCAGCATAATCCTAATAGACTTTATCTTAGCTACTGGTGAGAAGGTCTCGTCATAATCAACCCCTGGGGTTTGAGTAAAACCCTTCGCAACTAGTCTTGCCTTGAAAGTGTGTACCTTTCCGTCCATGTCTGTCTTCTTCTTGAAGATCCATTTGCACCCGACTGTCTTTCGACCCGGTACATTGTCAACCAAGTTCCAAACTTGATTGTCATACATGGACTTGATCTCGCTATCCATGGCCTCTTTCCACTTGGCAGACTCAGGGCCCGCCACTGCTTCCTGGTAGTTAGCTGGTTCATCCAAATTTATCAGTGTCCTATCACTGACAAAAGTGTCCCCATCCGAAGTTATATGGAACCCATAAAACTCGGGTGGCATGCTAACCCTACTAGAACGCCTAAGAGGTAAGGATACATCTGTCGGGCCAACAGGAACTTCTTCCTCATGTTGGTTGCTAGTTTCTCCTAAGGTTGCGTCATCTGATGACTCTTGAATTTCTTCCAGATCAATGGTACTCCCACTGTCCTCTTTGAATACGAGCTCTCTCTCTCGAAAGACTGCTCGTCTAGCTACAAAGACCACGTCCTCGCTCGGTCTGTAGAATAGATATCCAAAGGACTGTTTGGGATAACCAATGAAGAAACACCTTTCGCTTCTGTCTGCGAGTTTGTCTTGAGTCTCTCGTCTAACGAAAGCCTCACAACCCCAGACCTTGATATGTGCTAACGAGGGAGCTTTCCCCGTCCACATCTCATGAGGTGTTTTCGCAACCTTCTTAGTTGGGACAAGATTGAGGATATGGGCGGCAGTCTCTAAGGCATACCCCCAGAAGTGAATGGGAAGTGAAGCTCGACTCATCATGGAACGAACCATGTCCAACAGGGTTCGGTTGCGCCTCTCTGCAACACCGTTCAACTGTGGTGTCCTGGGAGGTGTCAACTGCGAAACTATTCCGCATTCCTTTAGATAGTCCAGGAACTCGATACTTAGATACTCTCCGCCTCTGTCGGATCTGAGCATCTTTATCTTCCTGCCTAATTGATTCTCTACTTCGTTCTTAAACTCTTTGAATTTTTCAAAGGTGTCCGACTTGTGCTTGATCAAGTAGATGTAACCGTATCTACTAAAATCGTCGGTAAAAGTCACGTAGAACCGCGTGCCATCCTTTGTGGTTGATCTGAATGGACCACACACATCCGTGTGAATAATGTCCAATAGACCCTCACCTCTTTCAAAAGACCCTTTGAAAGGTGATTTAGTCATCTTGCCCAACAGACAAGATTCGCATACATCATCCGACTTGAGGTCGAATGATTCCAACACTCCATCCTTTTGGAGTTGGGCGATGCGTTTCTTGCTGATGTGGCCGAGCCGACTATGCCACAGACATGCCTTTTCCACGTCACTAGTAGAATCAATATAATTTACACTTTGTCCTAGATTGTCAACACATTTCACAGTTTCATACACACCATTACAAGGATAAGCAGTAAAATTCAAAATACCATTTTTGAAAACAGAAATAGATCCAATATTATTATCAAAAGAAAAATGAAATCCTTGTCTGAATAATGCGTGAAATGAAATAATATTTCTTGCCATTTCTGGCGAATAGCAACAATCTAATAAATCTAAACAAACTTCACTACTAAGCACTAAACTATAAACTCCAATCTTGGTAACAGGGGACGATCTCCTATTGCCCATGATCAAGTTCAGTCTACCGTGCTCCACCTCCCTGCTTTCCTTTAGGCCCTGCATATCAGAACAAATGTGAAAACCACATCCTGTGTCAAGGACCCAAGAATTAGAAGATGGTGAGTTTTTAGAGATAGTGTATATACCTGCTGTCGATGGCTTTACTTTCCCATCCTTGACATCCTGCAAGTATTTGGGGCAGCTTCTCTTCCAATGACCCTTTTCTTTGCAGTAGAAACAGTTTGCTTCATCGGGGTTGGCCACACAAGGAATTTGGGAAGTCTTGGTTCTCGAGCCATTACTGGATGACCCGGCTTGAACCTTTTCCCTCCAATTTTGCTTAGGAGGGCCCTTCCTTTTCTTTCCTCTGCCACTTCCAATGGCTAGAACGGGCTGATTAACCGAGGGTACACTTTTACCCTTCATCCCGTCTTCAGCCACTCGAAGCATGCGATGCAACTCAGTCATATTAGCCTGATTGTTGTTCAAATGATAAGCCAGCCTGAACTGGTCATAAGAACTCGGCAACGAGTTAAGCACTATGTCAACGGCCAACTGTTCCGGTACAGGCATCGCAAGCTTTCTAAGCCGCTCCACGTAACCTTGCATTCTTTGCACATGAGTGCAGATGGACTCTCCATCTTTGGGTTTGCTGTTCGTGAAGTCCTTGACCACTTCGCACCTTTCGATGCGCTCTTGCTTGCGGAACTTTTCCGCTAGCTCCTTGTGCATCTCATAGGGCCAGTAGTCTTCGTATATTCTCTGCAATTCGGGGTTCATTGTGGCGATCATGATGCAGGCCACTTTGGTTGCATCATCAGTATGGTTTTGGTACGAGGCAATTTCCTCGGGAGTAGCAGTTTCGGGGTCGACATCGACAAGCTCGGTCTCGAGAACATACTCTTTGTTCTCATACCTCAGAGCCATCTTGATGTTTCTAATCCAGTCATTATAGTTTGTCCCGTTCAATTGAACCCTGGAACATAGTGAGAGGATTGAGGGAACACTGGAGTTTGATTGGGGAGCGGATTGATCAGCAGAAGACATCTATAAAAGAAGGTAAGTTTAATTAGATACTTGTCGGTCCTTATAATAACCCAATATAAAATAAGGCTAGGATCCAACTATAACAATTTGCAACATAGAAGAGGGATGCCGTAATCTATAAGCAAATTTTATAAAGGTAGGCGAATGACGATTCAGCCGATTCCACCGCGGAAAAATAATCTTATTATAAATGGAATTCCTAGTTTCTTATGAGATTTATTGAACTGTTCAATAGCATGTTTAATCTCGGATATGCCCCACCGTTTGTGACTGGGATGCCGAGGATCACAAACCGGGTGTGAATAACCATGCAAATTAGCTTGGTGCTCTCGGGATCCATTATCATCTCAAATTGATGTGCCGGTAAACCACACACGCTCCATCAACAATGATAACACCCGAGACACCCATTGCCACTCTTTATGAACCCCTATTGGTGTGCCGGTAAACCACACACGCTCCACCAACGTTTCATAAAGTGCAATGTGCAATTTCATGGGGTAGCATCAAATTCACATTTTCCTAAAGTAACTAGATTGGGATTTGTTTTAGGGTTCTAGTACTTTCAATTATAGCATTATACTTTTAAGAGGCTTAGCGGTTCTATCATACCCGTTCAGCTAACGACACTCGACTGACCAGGAGAGCGGTGGGTAAGAGTAGATACCCATTAGACTAACATTTTATAGTCAGTCGCCTTATACCCTCTTTATAGGACAGTTTTGTGAATGAGGCTTACTAGCGGTAGACTAACCAATTTTCTTATACATATTAAATTAACTTTTAATTTTAAATATATATAAGATATATTTTAATCTCATTAAAATATCTTTAGAATTAATTAAATTCTAATTTTCTCAAATTATTCTAATTTTCTTGAAAATTTTAATTAATTCTTAAGGCAGATTTAATTTGCCTTTAATTAATCAATTAATTAAATTAATTAAATCTAGGTTACAGATTACCAATTAATCAAATTAATTAACCTGTAATGGTCCCATGAATTTCGAAAATTACAAGCCAAGGAATTAGGGTTCAAGTTATTTTAGTTGATTTAGATACCAAAAATAACAACACATAATTAAGGCAAGCAAATCAAGCATTCAAGGGGGACCAAGGGAGGGTGGCGGCTAGGGTTAGGAAACCCTAGCCTTGGGATCGATTTTGGCCTCCTCCCAAGGGTTAATTTTCGCCAATAACCCTTAGGCACAAAACAATTCAAGCAGTTCATAATCAAACACAAGAAAACAAGCTAGCTCTGATACCACTGAAGGGTTTCTATGCAATCAATGAACACAAAATAACCTAAGGTTCACATGCAACCCTAATATTGATCTATGTTTTCTTCTATGAAGATTAGAACTAAGAACCTAAAGGATACAATTCAATTCTAAAGAAGAATCAAGAAAAACCAACCTTAGATCTTATGATCCTTTTAAGCAGCAGCAAAATTATCCTGCCTCAGATGAAAGTCACACCCAGGGGATGGAAGAATCAGTCCAGCAGAGTAAATCCAGAGAGAGGTGGCGTGAAGAATGAGGTGCCAGGGGGTTCCTTTTATAGCCTCCTAGGGTTACACCTGAAACCCTAAGGAGCCTCCAATTGGACAAGGCTTTTGACCACTTGGACCAGGCTTACCAAACCCTAATTAGGGTTTCGCCAAACCCTTGGAGGAGCCTCCAAGTTGGCGCCACTTTTGGTCCCTGGTTTTCCTGGCCAGTTATTCAACTATTGAATAAATGCCATACCAGTCCCTGCACCTTTTTAATTAATTAATTTAATCTCCAAATTAAATCCAATTAATTCTAGATTAAATCTCAATTAATTAATATAGTTTCTAATTAATATATTAGCACTTAAATATATTAATAAACCATATATATATTTTCTATTGATTTATTATACAATTAATAAATCAACTATTCTCTCTACTGAACTATCTTTCCTCCACCCATGAGGGCAACCCAAATGGACTTTGCTTTTAACCATAAGATAAAAGTTCAATTACAAGTCATGGCTTAGACACCTAATCCAACAAATTCATCGATGATTTGTTGTGTTATATTGGTGGTGATTGCGTTTCATTCAAGCCTTTTTCCACCATGCTCCATTAGAAATTGTGGCTCAAATATGACCTTCATTTGTATAATCCATGCAATGATCATAGTTTCAATTGGTTAATTTTGGGATTGGTGATTGTAGTGAATTCCCATTGAAATGGGCTATCCTTGTGATCTTCTTACGATTGAAAGAACCAACAACTGTGGCTCTGATACCACTATGTTGGGGATAAATATATGGTTTTAAACAGAAGATATAACATATATATATATATATATATATATATATATATATATATATATATATATATATATATATATATATATATATATATATATATATATATATATATATATATATATATATATATATATATATATACCAAGTTTATATTATTTTATTTGATACAAAGGTATGGTTGGAATCAAGACCTCTATATAGGCCCTAAGTCTTCAATAATTATCCTATAAACACTTCACATCTTATAATTCAGGTTTTGGTGTTCATTTGGTTAAGTTTTACGAGAGAAATCTCAAACACATAACATAAACACAAATGCAGATACTACATGTGAAAAAAACGAGAAAAACAAAGTTTCGAGTTGTGATCTTGAAATCTAGCTTGACCCAATCGATTACTCATAATCATACCAACTTTTATGGATCTTGGTAGAAAACGAAAGTGATAATAAAACGTGAAAGAGATGTCTAAAGATTTAAGGTACCTGAGACATGAAAAGTAGTAAAGGAAAGAAAGGAAGGGCTGGAGTTTGAAGCTTCTACCTTCTATAAATCTTATTATCCAAGGTATAAACATACCTAGATCGTTTCTAAGTGCAGTCTTGTTTGTGTGGATACAAGAGATTATGTATTAATTTGTACGTTGTCAAACTCTATATGTGTAAATAAATGACATGGCATTTCCTTTAGCAAAAGACTAGGTTATATACCAGTCATTTATGCATACATATGGTTGTCCCAGTAACATCATCTGATCGAAAAACCCAAACAAAAACTAATTAATATCCATGTATTTGCAAACACCAAATATCAATGGATGTTGTTCTTCCTTTATCTATCATGTTAATAGTAGCGACAACAAAGTCAATAGAAATTGCTAGTTGTTTCTAGGCAAACAATTCAACGGATTACCAATTCTCCTAACAACAAAGTCAAGGAATCTTGATTAAACCTTGAGAAAGCAAATAATAACTTGGCCGACAATCAAAAGTCCTCTTTCTAGCACAATCAAGAAACATAACGACAGTTGTACATGAACACCCTTTGCATCTAATCGAGTTTCAAATCTCATAATCATGTGTTTAAGATGAAATCCAAATATGAAATGTTAGTCACTACCACCCAATTAATCGATCCGATATTGATTCTGCTAAGACATCCCGAGTCTTTCTTTAATGGAAAAATAATTATTGTCTTCCAATTTAATGAACGATAGTAAAATTACTTTAATGATCGGAGATTTTGTCCTTATTTGTGGGGTCTAACTATTCCTTTTTCTATATAAATCCCCTTCAACACTCCAACATATAAGTGCCAAGACTTGCATTCTGGTACAAGAGACAACAAAAATACCTGCTTGTTTACTTATACATATGGAGGAGAGGGACGGAATCATACTACTGCATGTCATCGTGTTCCTTGTTGCACTTTTCTGGTACATTTTCGTAAGAAGGAACCAAAGGGACTCGGCTAAGCTGCCTCCAGGTTCACTAGGGTGGCCATATATCGGTGAAACACTTCAACTTTACTCTCAAGATCCAAACGTCTTCTTCGCTAACAAACAGAAAAGGTCCGTCAGCTTATAATCTCTTTCAAAGACATTGTCTTTAGATGAAGTTTCTTGTACAGTCTCGATTCTTAACGCAATAGACTTGTTTATGTGCGAATTGTTCAGGTACGGTGAGATTTTCAAGACCCACATCTTGGGTTGTCCTAGTATCATGTTGGCTAGCCCTGAAGCAGCTCGGTTCGTGTTGGTAAACCAAGCTCACTTGTTCAAGCCCACGTATCCCAAAAGCAAAGAAAACTTGATTGGTCCTTTGGCACTCTTTTTCCATCAAGGGGAGTACCACACTCGCCTAAGGAAACTAGTCCAGGGCTCCTTATCACTTGATAATCTCCGTAGCTTGATCCCAGATATCGAAGCAATAGCGCTATCTTCCTTGGACTCGTGGACAGACGGGCGCATCGTCAACACGTTTTATGAGATGAAAAAGGTTGGTTTTGTGTCTGTTTTGTAAATATATGTTGAGCCCAATAGTATCTCTCCAAAAGAGCCCTTGTGGAGAGAGGGGAGACTCCAACATATATACAAACTTATAGGACCGTGTTGCACCAATGTGGGATACACTAACACTCCCCCTCAGAGACGTAGGCTCGATGAGGTTCGGGTGTGCGGGACACCGGCTCTGATACCATGTAAATATATGTTGAGCCCAAGAATGTCTCTCCAAAAGAGCCCTTGTGGAGAGAGGGGAGACTCCAACATATATACAAACTTATAGGACCGTGTTGCACCAATGTGGGATACACTAACATGTTTTACTTCCAATATATGTCATCTTTCATTGGGATTTACAGTTAAATTCACACCATGTTTTGTCTACATCTCTGTGCACTTTACAATAAACATTTTTGTGGAACTTTGAATATTTCTTTGTGTGACTTCAGCTATCCTTCGAGGTTGGTATACTCGCTATATTTGGACACTTGGAGGCCAGCCAAAAAGACAAACTAAAGCAAAACTACAGCATAGTAGACAAAGGTTACAACTCTTTCCCAACAAAATTACCAGGCACCCCCTTCAAAAAGGCTTTCTTGGTAAGCCAAGTTTATTTTTTTCCATTTTTCCCTTAGAAATATCAAAAAATAAATCTGTTTTCTTTAAAATTAAGTCATAAATTGGTGCTGCTGTTGAGCCTTGATTTGCGAACATAACGAATTTACCAACACTCGATCTAGGCCAGGAAGCGGCTGCAGAAGATTTTAAGTGAAATCATCTCTGAGAGGAAAGAAAAGATAGCAACAGGGAAATACCTGTTGGGATGTTTACTAAACTCGAAAGATGATAAGGGTAAAACCTTGAGTGAAGATCAAATTGCAGATAATATTATAGGAGTTCTGTTTGCTGCTCAAGACACCACAGCCAGTGCATTGACATGGATTCTAAAGTACCTGCATGATCACCCGAAACTTCTAGAGACTGTAAAGGTAACATGACGCATTGCATCTCTTTCTAAAAGAAGCGGACGCGAAAGATTGTGTGGTATTTAATAATAAAACTTTATCTTTCTGTAGACTGAACAGAAGGTTATCTACCAGTTTAATGATGTTGGTCATCTTCAGTTGACATGGGCCCAGATTAGAAATACGCCAATTACTCACAAGGTATGCCCTTCTCTTTTCTGACAAACAAGTTTATATATAGCAATTTACAACTCTTCATGCACAAGGATCAAGTAAATATCCAATCAAGTCGTGGATGGGCGGACATACACAGAAGTCAAGTTATCTATGTGTCTATTATTATATTAAATTATTTATGCTTGTTTATAAATTTAGGTGATTTTGGAGAGCTTGAGAATGGCAAGCATCATATCGTTCACATTTCGAGAGGCAGTTACTGATGTCGAATACAAGGGTAAGATAACAGTCCGACCGACCATCATAGAAGTTTTGTTACTTTCTGATTGTTGTTTTCTTGGGTTATTGACAAAACTACTGTCCACTTAGCTATGTAATTCTCTTTAATAGACTACGATGTTTAACAAATTACGCCCAATAATTTGAAACAGGCTACCTAATACCAAAAGGCTGGAAGGTCATGCCTTTGTTTAGGAATATCCATCACAATGCAGAATTCTTTCCGAAACCTCAGCAGTTCGACCCTTCAAGATTCAAGGTAAAATTTAGGAAATGTAATAACAGCTTTGGTTTATGGCACCGTGTTGTATATAATTGTAACGGATCTAGGAAATTTTCCTTATTGCATATGCAGGTCGCACCAAAACCCAACACATTTATGCCGTTTGGAAGTGGAGTCCATGCTTGCCCTGGAAATGAGCTTGCTAAGCTAGAAATGCTCATTATGGTTCACCATTTAGTCACTAAATACAGGTATGGGTTTGGGATTTCAATTTAGTCAAATCCAAATGACACATTACTAGATGTACATGCTTTGAATCACAAAGAGTGTTGATGATTGTGGTTGCAGATGGGAAGTGGTGGGATCTGAAAGTGGGATTCAATACAGTCCATTTCCGGTCCCTATGCATGGACTTCCTGCAAGATTTCAGAAGGAATCTACCCACGGAAAGAGAGAAGCATGTGGTGCTTTGTCTGATACGTAGAAAGTAGTTGTCACGCCTTCCCCAAACTTAGCTATCATTTGTTAACCCATCCCCATAATTGAGTCATCTGAGGATAGAAGATTCCTGCCTTTACTCTATATTATTATATTGCCTTTTGTACCAAATCTGTTAATGGAAGAGGTATCTATGTTATTAAAGGAACAGTGGACCGAAAACTCGTATAACTATGCCTTTCATTTTCTTTCATATAAATGTTTGTTTTCATATCTTTATATTTATATTAATCTTTTATCTTTATAAATCTGAATAGAATATCACTGAAATAAATAGTGCTCAAGATAGGTCATCATTGTTAATTTGTTACAATATATTTATTTGAAACTTCTACAGTTTTCACCACTCAAGAGTTTTTAATTTATATTTTATAATTATTAAGTATTTATATTAATATGATATAAGTAATAAGTATTAAACTAAGGATAGTTGAATAGATTTAACTAAATGATGTTTCATATTATAAATTAATGCCATTTATTAATGAATTTTTAGTTTTCTTTTATTTATACATATTGTAACTATATTAATAGTATATAAATAAGGTGCCTCTGGCGTGTAGCTCAGTTGGTAAGGCATGGGGGTGACTTGGTCCATAATAGATAGGTCGGGGGTTCTATACTCGTCCCTCCCATGATTCCCAGCCGCTGAGTGAGTCACAATATGCCCCCTCATCGAGTACCCTTGGAGGCTGGGTTCGATGGGGCCGGTTGGCGTTGCCGGTATCAACCTTTTGGTCCATATAAATAAGGTATTCTCATAAAAAACATTTGTATGTCTAAGGGTTTATGATTTGAATATGAATAGTAAAAGAAATGTATTTTGTCAATAGTGTTTGAGATGCCAGATAAAATTGAAATACCGATAACATTCTTTCCTAAGAAAAAATATAAAATATCGATAATATAATGATTTTTCATTGTAACAAATATCCAAACGTGTGTTCATTGTAACAAATATCAAGTTTCAATGTGGATCTTCATTATATATCCATAGGATATATATATATATATATATATATATATATATATATATATATATATATATATATATATATATATATATATATATATATATATATATATATATATATATATATATATATATATATATATATATATATATATCAATCGAGGCCTATGAAAATGTTAAGATCGCGATGCTAGTTTTGGACCAATCAAATTATAATGACATATTAGTAATTATGTATTTCAATTAAATTATATCATAATTATAGTTTTCCAAAATCTAGGATTCTGATTTCTAAAATCTAGGATTATGGTTAATAGTTTAAAAAAAACTAATAAAATAATTTTTATTTTTTAATAATATCATATTATATAACGTCGATTTTTTACTTATTTTTTATTTTTTATTTTATTAATAGATAGTATTGATCATTTTTCGGTCAAAATATATTTTTTATTGTATCATTTGAGTTATACAATTTCAATCATTAATGATTATACAACACAATGTAGTCCTAATCATAAATGATTAGATTTCTAAGAAATAAAAATAGATACGATTGTAAAATATAAAATGAATAGAACACAATATAAAGACAAAAATTTCAAAATATTCTTAATCATGAATGAACAAAACAGCTCTAATTATAATCATAGATGACTACACCTCTAACTATAAGTTAATAAACATTAACAAAATAAAAGTTACATCTAAATTCCTACATTTCAAGTTATATTTATTAATGAATATAATTGTAACCATAAATGAATTCGCACATCGTTGTGTTTGATTCGAATTTTCTTGTTACACCATATACGAACGAAAAAAGATGAGACACCATTATCATTGTTGTTCTTGGATATACACCTGCAAAATCAAATTCAAGGATATCAGAAGATGATTATAACCATATTAAGCAAAAATGATTAATAGCCATATTAAATCTAGCTAAATTTATAATCAGAAATTATTATAACTGATGTTCTAATTATTTATACAATTATATTTATAATCCTTAATAATTCTAGTTATAATCATCAATGATTATAGTTATAATCATCGATGATTAACACATAAAGAACTTTTAACACAAAATACATACAATTACAATGTTAATCACGAATGATTAACACTGTAAATTTACTTATTCATGCTTAACACTTAACAAAAGTTTCTAGCCTCCCAAATTAACAGAGGTTTCTAACACATTTAATAATCGATGAATATAACATCATAAATGATTAGAGAAATATTTAGGTAAAATTAAAATATTCATAACTATTTTTCTAATTTTGGTAAAAATCAATTTCGACGACCTTAACGGCCGAATTTTCTTTCTTCCTGATGAATACGTGTTCTGAAGAATTAGTCTAAGGTTTGAATACCTATGTTAAGTAGGAGGGAGGGAGGGAGAGAGAGAGATTTTAGGAATTAATAAAATTAGGATAATTATAAATGACATTAATACCCTTATGTTGTTAATAATATGACTTTTTGAATTTTAATTTATTAATAATTTCATTAAGTATAGTTTTGGTTCCTATAGTTTTTAAATTGCATTAATCATTATATAAGTCTTTGTAGTTTATAAGTTAGGATAATTGCAGTTTTGGTCTCTATAGTTTACAATTTGCATTAGTTACATTTTGGTTTCTGAGTAATAGCGATATTATAAAAATGGTCTATTTGTAATAGCGAATAGTCATTATGTAAGATAAATGTATAGTAATAGTCATGGTTTAATAGCAAAATTACAAAAATGCTCTGTGTAATATAGTATTATAAATGATTTTGAATATCTATGATTAATAAACCTCCCGCAACGCACAGAAATCACCACTAGTTTTTTATTATAAACTAGGTGGTAGTTTATAAACCATAAAGTAGCAATTATAAAAAAACTAGTTGATAAATCATATCGCAAATATAAAAATGATATAAAAATAGAGAAATCTCCAATAAAGTCCTATTTTTTGAGCTAATTTATGAAAAATATCAAAATCAATTTTATTTAAAGAAAAGGACGACATATCAGCTAATGTATTCAATTTAGCAATTTCTTCCAGTTTACCAGGTTTTTTAAATTTGAAATCTCCAATAAAGTCCATTTATTTTTGGTCTGTTTATGAAAAAGTCTTATTCCTTTGTGTAAGAAAATTCAACATTAAGACTTTTTCATAAATTAATCAAAAATAGTGGGACTTTACTGACAATTACAATCTAGGAAACTTGGTAAACCGGATAAAAGGGCTAAATTGAATACGTTAGCCGATATGTTGTGTTTTTTATTTTTGGAAGTTTTTATAAATTGACTTAAAATAATGAAAATTGATTGGAAATTTTTCGAAAAAACTTGCACAATTAACCATATAATAAGGAGTAAATTACAATAATGGTCCCTATGGTTTGTAGGAACTTTCAAAAATGGTCCAATTTTTGAAAAACATCCATAATGGTCCTTACGGTAACGATTTACTTTCAATAATGGTCCAAAGGCCAGTAAAAGACCATTTTATCCTTTTTAATTTCTTTTTTATTTTTATTTTAATGTTTTATTTATGTTAGTAATTAAAAAAATACCCCACACTACACCCTGCATCTCTCTCTCTCTCTCTCTCTCTCTCTCTCTCTCTCAACCACCGGCTATTGTAAAATCAGACCAAGGAAGTAAGGGTTCGAGAGACAGAGAGAGGTTCGAGACATAGAAGAATTCCTAAGGCTTTCTTTCGAAACAACACAAATACCAATCGACGTTGTTAGTGATGATATCACGACAGCAGGAGGGCTGCCGGTGGCAGAGGATGGCCCTAATAGATGTTGTTATTCCAGAGCTTTTTAAGGCAGATGATGGACCCGATTCAGATGCTTTTCACTTGCAGCGATGTCGCGATTCCCCTTTAGAAATGCAACCATCGTTGTCTGTTTCTTGAATTTGATCACGCCCTATTCTTAATTCATGACTTTCTGTCTCCTTCCACCTCTAATGGACCCGATTCAGGTGCATTTCACTTGTTGTACCACTGTTGAATCTGGGGTTCCATTTGTATTCAGGTGCATGTTTACTAGTAATTATTGATTACTTCTAGTTGTTCCCATTACATTCCTAGATGGTTTTGGTAGAGATCGATGATTACCAGAGATGTTTAAAGATGACCTTTGACATACAGTTAATCAAATTGGGTAGTCTTGAGTTGATTTGAATGAACATTTGACATCACCATATTTAGCAGCCTGGTCTAATCTTTGAATCCCGACACGGTAGATTGAGTAACAAAGTTGCGATGATGAAGATGAAATGAGCATTAGATTGTCGGATCTTAGATTTTGATTTTCTTCTAATTTTAAAGGTAATGACCAAGAGCAAACGCCATTTCCGAGTTCTGCAAAATTTCCAATGCTTGAAACTTTAAAGTTTTACAATTTTGATCATAGATTTTGACTTTGTTCCTGGAAGGTTATGGAGATATTGAAGTGAAATAATGTAAAGAGATAAGGAGAGAACGAGGTTTCAGGGACAATGTGAGAGAGAGATTAAGTCGGGTGGGTGGGGTATTTTTTATTACTAAAATAAATAAAACACTAAAATAAAAATGAAAAAGAAATTAAAAAGGGTAAAATGGTCTTTTTACTGGCCTTTGGACCATTATTGAAAGTAAACCGTTACCATAAGGACCATTATGGATGTTTTTCAAAAGTTGAACCATTTTTTAAAGTTCCTCCAAACCACAGGGACCATTATTGTAATTTACTCTATAATAAGATACTCAAAAATTTGTAAAAATTTACCCAAATACAAGCGGGCATGGGCTTCTCTTGTCAAGCCTATATGGCGGAATATTGGATAGAATTATAGAAATAACACTTACCGATGCCAAGAGCAGAAACGACTAGAATATGATGGGGGTTGTGATGCAACAGTCTGTTGCCTTGTGTTCATCTCCGGTTAATTATATAAACCAGAATCCCTACTTCTTCAATTTCATGTTTGCTTGTTAATCCATTTTTCTCGAACTCACTATCACTACCAATGGCATCGTCTGATCTCAAATCCGCCGCCTTGATGGACCAGATGAAGACCCACTTCTCTACCGATGCCGGCAAAGCCCTCACCAAAAAGATAGGTCTTGTTTATCAAATCCACATCGCTCCTAAGGTTTGACGTTTTCTCCAAAATCTCTATTCAGTTGCCCTTAAATCAAGGAATTATCATCTTTTAATACGTTGATATGACAGAAAATGGGATTTAACGAGGAGATATTCGTCGTCGATCTGAAGAAAGGAGAAGTTACTAAAGGTATGAAATTCCTACATCTTTTTGTTATTTCTTCATTTATTCACGCAATTATGTTGAATTAGCCGTCGATTTGACTATTGAGGTTTTACTCAGTTTGTTTTTCTGAATCGAATGTTTTCTCATATGAATTTGATTCATCAATGCCCTAACTCCTGACTGTAAGCTTTCCGATGATTCATGGAAAATTCCATGGTGGAAATACTTGTTAATTTAGTTTATTAATTCGAGTTCTGATTTAGGCCCATATGAAGGAGGAAAGCCGGATGCCACCTTTTCATTCACAGACGCAGATTTCTTCAAAATTGCTACTGGAAAAATGAATCCTCAAATTGCTTTCATGAGGTAAACAATAATATCATCTGATATGAATAAATCTTTTCTCTAATCTTGGTTCATATGTGCAGGGGTAAAATGAAGGTGAAGGGCAGTTTGAGTGCAGCCCAGAAGTTCACTCCTGACATATTTCCTAAACCCTCAAAGATGTAACGTGACATTTTATAAATTTGGTCCAGTGGTAGAGATGAAATTAGAGACCAATTATACCGAATGTGAGCACCATATTGTGTGTAATAAATCTGGACATCGTTGTTAATGTGCAATGGTGTTGATTTTGTTTCATGTGGTTCATTTATATGCTTGAATGATAAATTTACAATTTTATCACAACTAGAACCTATGTTTTCTACTTGGGTCAAATTATTAAAATTACATGTTTCTTTGGTCATTTTTAGTTGATTCTCACAGAGAGAATGGGCATCTAAAAAAAGTTCAATTGATTTTTTAAATGAATAGACAACAACCAAATCCGATGGTTGCTATCCTATAATTAAATTGAAAATGAGCTGGATTAAAAACAAACATAATCCCCTCATCTATTAACATAATTATTTTTGGTTGGTGCATTTGTTTGAAATTAAGACAATCCCACTGAATTATTGAGAGTATGTTTGGTAATTAAATAGCGAGTTAGTTTTAGTTTCAACCGAAGAATTTGTTTTAATTGGTTGATTTGTAACTTTGTTTAAAGCCCATTCCAATCGAATGTTAAGACAAACTAGTGTGCACCCCGTGCTATGCACGGGTTATGGAGAAAATTTGCGTATTCAATTTGTAGGTACACGTTGCTATATGTGTAAAGAAATGAAAGTAAGTTGCTATTATGTGGTGCATTTGTCAAAATCGGTATAGAAATGTAAACGTATTGCTATAAAGGGCAAAAAGAGTACACTGCAAATACTGGTAAAAAGAGTAAAGGAATCGCTCCTGAATAATTTAACAAAAACCCCTAGAAATTCAATTAAATAGATACGTACCACAGGAATTGCTCCAGACAAACACATGAAAATAAATATATGGAGTAGACCTCCTAATACAGCGAGAATTTTATTAAAAACATAAGTAAAAACTTTTCTGTATAGAATTTATGTGGGGTGAGGTGGTGGGGTGGGTAGGGGGTAGGAAAATGACTAAATTATCCTTATCTAATGATGGCACGTACCCGGTAACAGTTTCAATCTTTTGTTACAATTCCGTCCCTAAGTTTACACTTTGTTTCAGAAATCATCCCTGGAGCTTACTGAACCATGTAAAATGACTAAATTATACTTATCTAATGATGACACGTACCGGGTAATAATTTCCAGCAATTGGTTCATTCACTTGCAGGTCCAGTCTGTTCTGAAATCACGAACCTGCAAAACATTGAAAATTTATCACCATTGATTCATTATCTTGTAAATTTAACCATTTTTTGTTGTATCAGATTCAAAATTCATATATCCTCTTAACGAAGTCTCTCACATTAGATTCAGTATAGAATGTTTTGTTTGTCTTCAAGGAAGTTGTGATTTCAGTTGTTATTTCTTTCCCAACACCATCATCTACGGGGATAGGTCCAATCTAGTATCAAATCAGACACAATATATTTAATTAGAAGATAATACATATAAATTAGTCAACAGGAAACCACATAGACTCAAAGAGAACAAAATTGTTACAGTAAACTCAACCTCAGCATGTTCCTTCTCTTTATATAGACGGGTGACCTGATATATCCAGGAGTTGAGGTGTTGGTGCACTTCATCCATTAGTAGGCCCCTTACAATAGTAAAATCTTTCTGTAATAAAAAAGATATAATCACTTTCAAACATGTAATGGATTTTTTTTGCTATTTACCCCAAGATTGGACACCAAATGAGAATTATTTTACATGCCCTTGAGATTTTATTGGAAATGTGGCATTAGGACGAAAGATATAAGCTCCAAAAGCTATACCCAGAGATCAAAATAGCAAAAATCACCCATACCCAGGGATCAAAATAGTCATTTTACCTGAAAAAAGGACCAAAACCATTACAACAACCTTAAATAAGGATCAAAATTTCAAGAGAGAACCTTTTGGGACCAATATTGCAAAAATCAGCTGTACTATAGGACCAAAAATGTAATTTACTTTACATTTTATAAAACTGAAAGTAAATTATATTTTTGGTCCCTGAGTATAGTTGTTTCTTTTTCAATATTGGTCCCAAAAATATTTTTCTTGAAATTTTGATCCTTATTTATAACGTTTTTGGTCCCTGTTATAAGAAATTATAGTCAAGAAAATGACTATATTTTTTACACCAAAATTGCAAAAATCAGCTTTACTTAAGCACCAAAATAGTCATTTTACCTTAAACATTGAGCAAAAAGAATAAGAAGACTTTTCTAGAGGATTTTTGGAATCTATAAAGGATGTTGCTACTTTATTTAAACAACATACTTTCAAAGTACGTTGCATAAATAGCAACATACTTTCCGGATTAATACAAAGCCAATACTGTAGCCTTTTGTGTCCTTGGACGATTCAGAATCAGGGTTTCCAGATATTTTAGTCACTATAGATTTTGGTGTGTTCATTGGTGCGTGTTGAGAAGATTTTGATTCTAGAAGCTCTCCAACAACCACATGGTTATCTGAAAAACATATATAAAAAAGTATATATCGTATCATGAGTAAAATTTACATGGTTAGTACTTAGTAATAGTAATTTATTTATTTATTTATACTAACCAAATATAAGACCAATAGCATCTAGAATAGAATCAAGAAGCTCCTTTACTGATGACTGTGCAGCCCCCATGGGAGCCATTACAGGTGAGACAGGGCTGACAGCCAATATTGTCCCAACTAACAATGTCCCATTTTTATGTTTATGTTTTGGTTACCGGTAACTATGCAACTGCCCTTTTGCATAATGAAGACCTGTTGAAGCAGTTCAGGCAACCTGCCCGACTCCAGCTCTACAAGAATTTACATATTCTGCCTCACCTTTAATCTTTGATGTAATAATCTCATGAATTGTTGGTCTCAATCTTTGACTGTACATAAAAAGATAGAAAAAAGAAATGACTGTCTTGATTCATTAAATTATATCAGATAAAAAAGAGTCACATTACATATTTACATAAATACCATATTATAGCACCAGCAGCTGCAACTTTACCAAGCATACAGAGACACTCAGCCATAGTCTGCAAGTACTTCACATGAAGAGGAGATTCGATTTTTCTCATTGTTTCCTACGATTAATTAGAAACCCAAATTTACCCCTAGTAAAAACATAGAACATTTTTAATTGTAAGTAGCTCCTATAATCCATTCTGGCCAAAAAAAAATACTGGAATTAGGCCTGTTTGCTGGTTATATGCTTTTCCAATAGATGACAATGATCCGTGATTTTGAAAAAAAAAACATGCTGTCTTATTCTTTACGGATCTAATCACCCAAAAAATATGTCAATACATCCGGTAGAGAAACCCTTCAAATCTTCATATTACTTCACTAAATTTTTTTTTTAAATAAATTAGCAATAGATCTAGAAGCGCAAACTGTAATGAGAAATATAGATGACTTTGTAAAGATTGAGCTCAACATATTAAACATATATCGAAATGGAACAGAAAAAATCAATATGAGTCAGTGATGATAAAAATCAAACCTTACAGGGTGTATTGATGCTATTTTGAGAGAAACAGGGGAGATATATGTCAATCTCCTAACTTTTTCTCTTTATTTGGGGCTCTGATGATCATACCTCAACCAAAATTTTAATAGGAAAACCTCCAACTTGAAGTTTCCTTTGTCAGATTTTATCCGACAGAAGCACCCCTGCGTGTTGCTCCTAAAAAAGAAACGCGTACTGACCAGTTTCCATAGAAATTTTCAAATTAAAATTCAGAACAACTGAAGAGTGTAAGAGGAGGTGGGTTTTGATACCTTTAACTTAAACTAGCGTTGTGGAGAGTCAACAGGTCGACCGACGACGGTGGGGCAGTGGGGGTGAGGGAAGAGCATCTGTTTGCTGACTGCAGAGAGTTTAAGTTATCCCCACACGAGGCTCAATCGTATGAACAATTCAAAACTCTGCATGTATAACTTAAAACCCTAATTCAAAAGTTTATTGAAAAAAAGTCGTTGTCCAATTATCGCCTCATTCCAGAAGCTTACCTGCGGCCGCTGGCTGGAATCGGCCGGTTAAAAGCTCCGACCGGCGATGGCAAAGAATGCACAGTAGCGGTCGACATTCGACAGAGGAGCAAGAGGTATTCGGCTTAAATTTTTCTTGCAATCAGGAAGTCGAATCTTCACCCAAAAATCAGATTCCTCTTTGGCATCTCTTCTATGGTTTTGATACACATGGAGAATCTGTGTGTGTGCCTCTCGACAAAGAGATTTCACCGGCGAAGTGGTGGATAAAGGATGTGCGAGAGTAGAGAGGAAGCAAACGGCGAGAGAAATGGATTCAGAAGATGGAAAGGTGAGTAAAGAGGAAGCGGTGGCGGAGGAATCGAACAGACACGTAAGTATCCCACGCGTCTTCCCGACCCAAGAATTACATGTCGGATCCTAGTTAACCCGCGAATAAGAAAAAAATAACCCACACAAAAGAAAAACGTTACAGGGGATGCCAAATATTACGCAAATTATATATATATATATATATATATATATATATATATATATATATATATATATATATATATATATATATATATATATATATATATATATATATATATATATATATATATATATAAGAAAGACCTAGCATATTTTCATTAAATTATTAAAAAACCATTATATTATTTTTTTATTATATTAAAATCATTATATTTTCTGAAATATCTAATTTAAGTTTATGATCTCAGAAAAACACAATATATTTTTATCAAATCATTAAAAAAACCACTATATTTTTTTTAATGCGTTAAAACTCTTTTATTTTCTAAAATTTTCTAATCTAATAGTCTGTACAAACATTTAGAGTCGATTACCTAACATTTTTTGTTGTCTAAGATTTACCTGTATGAAATATTAAATTAGACATTTAAAAAAATATAAAGGTTTTAATGCACTAAAAAAATAATATAATAAATTTTTAAAAATAAATTTAAAATATAATGGATTTTTATGATATTTGTCTTGTTTATAAATCATATAAGTGCAATCCATCACTTGGTGGTTTTGTATTCGGGTTTATTGTGTTAGAAAATGTTTTTCTATTTCTAGTCGGTGGATTTGATTTATTAAAATTGCGAAACTATACCATATTGGTGTTAATTTTTGATGAGATATTTTTAGTGTACGATTGAGATGGAAAGTTGCTAATGTTGAAATTACACCATGTTCGTGCTATCAGGAATTGCTCTTCCTTTTTCTTTAATCTAATAAGAAATTTTATCATCAAAATTTTGTTTTTATACTAATAGCATAAAATTTTATACATATTACTTTATTATGTTTATGAATTTAGAATATATTTTACCTGTTTAACCGTTTAGAAAGGTTCCGGAGTTGTCTATGCAATCTAAAGTCTTCGGGTGAAAGTTTTCTATAATTCCATCGTTCCAAACGTTTCATCCACGGCAGGATCCTTATTTCAATTCCGTTCCATTAACATCAATCATGGAATCCGATGATAATACATTCAAACATGAATCGCGTTGCAGTCGCTACTTTCAGTCAACGTGTGTTCTTCGTCGTATGCTTTCTGTCATCGTCGCTTGCAGCCGCTCCTACTTTGCTTTTTCAGGTTCAAATCCACTCCTCGTAAACACCAAACATCCTACTTCTCATTTGTTTAAATCCCTTAAATAATGTTTACAGGGGTTCAATTGGGATTCATGCAACAAAGAAGGCGGATTGTACAACTCCCTCGTTGACTCCATTGATGACCTCGCCGCTGCCGGAATTACCCATATTTGGCTCCCACCCCCCTCCCAATCAGCTGCACCTCAAGGTCTACTTTCCTTATGGGTACTTTTGTCTTATCATTTATACCTAATACAGAGTCTCCATGGTTGTTTACTACTCTGTTACAGGATATTTGCCAGGACGATTATATGATCTTAATGCATCGAAGTATGGGAATGAAGACGAACTGAAGTCTTTGATCAAATCTTTAAACAACAAAGGAATCAAAGCGGTTGCAGACATAGTCATAAATCACAGGACAGCGGAGAAGCAGGATGGAAGAGGAATATGGTGTATCTTTGAGGGAGGGACTTCAGACGACCGCCTGGATTGGGGCCCGTCTTTCATTTGCAAAGACGACATTAAGTATTCCGATGGAAACGGAAATCCCGACACCGGAGATGACTTCGAAGGTGCCCCGGACATTGATCACCTTAACCCTAGAGTCCAAAAGGAGTTATCTGATTGGATGAACTGGCTAAAGACTGAAATAGGGTTTGATGGATGGCGGTTTGATATGGTTAAAGGGTATGCTCCGAGTATCACCAAGATCTACATGAGCAATACCTCTCCTGATTTTGCAGTCGGAGAATTATGGACTTCACTGGCGTACGGGCAAGATGGAAAACCAGATTACAACCAGGATAATCATAGAAATGAACTTATGAAATGGGTGCAAGAAGGAGGTGGCGGTGTTTTGACGGCTTTTGATTTTACTACAAAAGGTATACTTCAAGCAGCTGTAGAGGGTGAGTTGTGGAGATTGATCGACCCAAACGGTAAACCTCCGGGGTTGATCGGAATATTGCCAGGGAATGCGGTTACATTCATTGATAACCATGACACATTTTCACAAAATCTTTGGCCATTTCCTTCTGATAAAGTTATGCTAGGATATGTCTATATTCTCACGCATCCAGGCATCCCATCAATTGTAAGTTTGCAGTTTTTTGTGCGATTGGTAATGATAGTTTAACAATTTATCTGGCTTTGTTTTTTGGCTTTGTATTATAGTTCTATGACCATTTCTTCAATTGGGGGCTGAAAGATCAAATCATAAAGGTATCAGCAGTCAGGGCAAGGAACGGGATAAGTGCAACTAGCCAAGTGAAGATATTGGCCTACGAAGCCGATCTCTATGTTGCAGAGATCGACGAAAAAATTATTGTTAAAATTGGACCCAAGGATGATCTTGGAAATCTTATTCCACAGAACTTTCAGGTTGCTACTTCTGGGTTGAACTATTGTGTATGGGTGAAAGCATCATAAGTTTGAATGAGGCAAATGTTGTAATATATCTAGGATAATAATACTAAATAAAATGATCTTTTGGTAAACAGATAGAAAATATATATAATCGTAATTTGAACGCATAAGCCGATTCACGAACAAACGCAGCAAACCATAACTAAAAGGTTTGAATGACAGACTAAATCCTAAGAGTTCTCAATCGTGAAACCCCGCGATTTGTAGTTGTCGGAAAGTGTTGTTTAGTGATAATGACAGTAACAATTGCAATCAATGCAACAGAACTGACTTTCACACGCTTGGCTAATCTGTGTGAAGATCCCATGGTGACGGACAAAAAGCAAAGGCATTGCTAGTTTTGGCTATGGTATTACCGACAATGACTTACAAATCATCCATTGTAGTTTCAAACAACCATGAAAATGAAGTTTTTATGACAAAACTGCAACAAACTATCAGCAAAGAATCATTTGCGATGGTCAAGAATAGTGGTGTATGCAACGGATCGTAGTGACAGATTGTTTGAGGGGCACCCGGGGGTAGGGGTAAGCGTTTGGACCGAAAAACCGAACTAGATATGGGAAGTTCGGTCCGATTCTGGTCCTCGATTTATTGTTTATTCGGTTACACGTTATTCTGGTTCCGGTCCGGTTCCGTAACTAAGAATGAATATTTGGACTAAAAAACCAAACCGAAACCGGATAGAGATAGTTCAGGCCGGTTCTGGTCCTCGATTCCTTGCTTATTCGGTTGCCGGCTATTACGGTTTCGGTCCGCTCTGGTTCTGGAACCGGTTACGTCCCTACCTGGGCGTAAGATAATTCGTTGCTAATTCAACATTTTTTTTAAAAATATCTAATTAAAAGGCTTAGCTTTTTTCCTTATTCGAGACTTTGCTTCACATCGAAGCTTTCCTTAGCAACTTCGTTCTTTAGATCAAACTCCACATCTCAACAATTAATATTAAAATAGCGACGGATCAACGATGGAACAACAAGAAAACATGATGTTGTCACTGGTCGGTAGCTAACTCAACACTCTCATCCCACTGTGTACGATTTCGCCGCAGATGCCTCTGTTTCTAATAGCGAACACCCATTGATTTGGATTTCTATCTACGTGGGACATGAGAGTTGACAACCTTCCAACTACTTTAACTTTCAAAATTGAATTACTTATTACTCCTTTAACCTTCAATATAACATTTTCAAACTTGGGATTGGGAACGTGCGATTAATAAATAGTATTTTTGAACATTTTCAAAGAGCGGATTAACGGATATTAATTATAAACGATCTTACTAACAAAAGTTAAACTCAAAAGCATATGATCTTTGATGGAACTAGCGATTTGGAACACTTGAGGCTTTAACAAACCCATATAATTTGTAATGTAGATCATATTGTTACATATACAAAAATGAAGGATAAAATTTTCTTTGCAACTCTTATGACCATAAATGCCAACTAAAGTGTAAGTGATATATATGTTACATGTACAACAAAGAAACTCATGTATTATTCTTGTTTGAATGTCCTTTCTTCCTGCTAAAAAACATCAAAAACCTTGGGATAAACCTTTTCTTCTTCTTCCGAGGCTTCATTTCACGAGACGATCCAGTCGCATTATTGTTGCCTTCAATCTTTACATCACCCTTATGAGATTGCACATCGTAGCTCTTCCCTTCCTTACCCCCTTCAGAAACCCCTTTTGCGGATTTACCACGAACCACACCTTTCTGACCACCATTTTCCTTAGCTTTTCGTCTTTTCTCACTTTCAGCTCTCCACGTTCTAAGCTCCTGTTCTACAGCCAATTTTCCCTCCTTAGCATTCTCAGCTTTTTGCATCACAATCGAGAGCTGTTCCCGTTTTGAAACCAAATCAGAATTCACTTCCTCAAGCTTGCTCATAGATTTTAATTCAGATTCTTTAGCGACATCGATTTGTGACATAGCTTCTGTCACCCTTACATTCGCTTGATTCTCAGCTTCTTGAGCTTTTTGAGTTAAATCATAGTAATCCTCCAAAGAAATTGTAACTCCGGATTCCCCTTCATTCTTATTACTTCCAGCTGATTCACTCTCTTGAAGTGCAGTAATTGCTCCAAGAGCTAACTTTTCTGATGCACGTGCTGCTTCAATTTCCTTTTGAGCAGCATGTAATCTACTTCTCATTGTATTCGCTCCCGCCTTTGCTTGTTCTGCTATTTCTCTTGCTTTTTGTAACTCTTCATGAGCTGCACGTGCACGCGATTTTGCAAGATCCGCCTCCTCGGCCGCGTTTTGAAGTTGTTTCGGGAGTTCAACCGCTTTTTCTCTTGCTTCTTTTTCTTGCTTTTGAATAAGAGAAATCTCCGAAATTGTCCGGTTTAAATCAGTCTCAAGAGACGCGACAGTCACAGACGCCATCCCTTCCCGTTGTTTAATAGCAATAAGTGTTGCTTTCTCTTGTTCGAGCTCTGAATTCAATGAATTTGCAGCTTGTGTCAAACGTTTGATCTCATCCGTCGCTAATTCGATGCTTTTATTCACTTCTTCGAGGTTCGTTTTTTCTGAATCTATAGCTTCTTGCATGTCTTTATGAGTACTGTTATTATTCTTCTCGGATTCGTCAGTTTCAGAATCTTGGCCAGGGTTTTTACCCATGTAAGCTGCTAATTCGGCTTTCAAGTCTTGAAGCAATACCGAAGCGGTTTCTAGTTTGGATTTAAGATCTTCGATTGAAACGATTTGTTGGTTGACGTTTTCTAATTCGTCTTCTGATTGCTTCAATTCTTTCTCCCAATTCAAAGCATCTTGTTCTCGTGCCATTCCTACTCCGATTCTATGTTCTTCTGCCTCCAAATGGGCCGCATGTGCAGATTCTAACGCTTCTTTAGTTGTTATAAGTTTGATAGTCAATCCTTCAACCGCTTTCTCAGTTTCTTTCGAATCGGATACGGCCTCCTTAGCGTTCTTTATAGCGACATCCCGTTCAGAAATCAATAAATCATAATCTTTTTTGAGATTTTCGAGGTCTTTTTTAACTGTTTCCAACTCGGAAACAGCAGCTTCATGTCTCGCATGTGCAACTTCTAGTTGTATTCTGGCGGCAACACTAGAGTCATTGGCAACCCCTTGCTCCATTTCTTCAACCCTAAGTTTTGCAAGTTCGGCATCTTGTTTTGCTTGACGTTCTTCTGTTTGTCCTCTCTCGAGGTTAAGTTTCAATTCTTCTACGAGCCTCTTAGTGTCGTCGAGCTCTTTTAATACATGTAGCTTGTCTTCTTCGGCTTTTTCAGACTTTTTCTTTAACAATGGATTCTCTTCACGTGCCTTTCTGAGTTCTTGTGTTATATACTTGCGCCTCTGCATCGCCCACACAAAGTTTAAAGTAGATTTTAGGCAAATATGGTTTAATACATCAATCCGCTAAAGTTTATGCTCCATTTAGAAAACCGAATGGGTTAATATAGCGACCGGATATTCCGTCACTAAGTTTTTAATTAGCGACAGACTGTAAGTTGCTAATACCCGTTTTTCTAGGGTGATATAAACAAGAAGATGAAAAAGATTATACCTCGGCCGCCTGTTTTTTATGGGCTTTCCAATCAACGATTCCACCGAACATGGAAACAGCTGCTTTAACGGATTCGAATGGTGCAGCGGTATCGATAATTGCATTACTAAAAGTTTTCTGAAGCTGTTTCACAGACGAACCTTCCTTCTCCAATGGAGGAACCTCTCGAGATGCCTCTTCAAGATTGCGAATTTCACCATTTGTTAATATAGAAAGACATTCTTCAGTTCCTGGTAGAACAGATGAAGTTATAGAAAGACATTCTTGAGTTCCTGGTAGAACAGATGATGAAACTTCATCTTGAACATGATCATCCTGGTTCTTTTCTTTGGTATCTTGGATAAGGGGTTCTTGGGAAGATGTTAACCCATCATCTATTGGAGAATCTAACGGTTTTGGATCGGTTGAGGCTTCTTGATCAATTGCAGGTCCCTCCAATGAATCTTGTTCGGGTACTGCGTTTCCAAAAACTTCCCTATCATTTGGTTGATTGTCAATGTCCGTCTCGCTTACTTCGGTCTGAGATTCCACTTCTCCATTTGTGACCAGATTAGCCGACCCTTCGCCATTTGTATTTAAATTTTCTTCCAGAGCTTTCACTTCATCCATTCCAGAATGGCCAAACAAGCACCGTCGCTGGATATCTGAGATTCAATTCATAGCATAAACCTTCATTTGTGGAGCTAGACGAAAAACGAATCAAATTGCACAATTTTCATCAAAAGTTCAACTGCTCTTCGTCTTCTACCCATCTCCCTTCATTCTAACATTACAATTAGAACAAATTAGTCCCACGACATCATCATATATTCACGATCCCATAACTATTGCAACCCTTCGCCAACGAATTCAAAGGAGAATACGAAATAATTAAATAGTTATAACGCCCTAATAAGACCCACAAATGACAAAACAACATACAATATTAAGAGCGATTAAACGCATACCAGGAAATCCCTGGAATAAAATCCAGAGGCTTGATGAAAATATCTCCGGATATTGAACACAATAACTTGATTAACTCCAATAAATCAACGATTATAGCTTCAGAAATCACTACGATAAACAAAGCCGAATGAAAATGATGATCAATGGACGACGAAACCAAAAAAATTAGTAAAATGGAAGGAAATAATGAGCGCAAACAGAAATAATACCAATTTCACCACAACTTAATCTGAAAAGCGCGGTGTTTTTCGATTTTTTTTTTTTCAAGTTTGTTTCTATTATTAGTTTTGAATTCTATATTTAGTTGAAAATGTATTTTGATTGTTGTTCTTGAAGGTGGAGGGCTCTCAGCAGCTTCGTCTCTCCTTGAAATTTGGAAAGTTTCAAGCAAGGTCGCAGCAGTTAAAAGAAGTCTACCGCGTGTCGCTTTAATAACTTCATTTTTTATTTATAAAGCATTATTAAATATGATATTTTTGCAGGATTTTAATTTGTCGTAAATAAGAGATGCTGTGTAAATTGACTTTTGACAATTTATCCCTGAGATCATTCATAGGAATATTTAGTCAGTTACCAAAAGTTTTATTTACATACCATCTATATAACTTTTATAATAGAAGTCATTCATGAATGTGGATGAAGATAACTCAAATACTTGAACCATATTCATTTGAAACCCCAAGACTTTTCAACTTATACTATTTAATGTTTTTGTTAATTGATATGTTGTGCCTATATAAGAACACTATTTACACACTTGGTTACTCAACTTCTTTTATTCTCTTTCAAGCATGTTAGATCCATGACATGTGTATAATATGAGTGATATCATTTCAAGAACTATAATTTGCCGAAGCTATAAAGTTCTTATTGTTTCCCACATGTTCATGTGGAGGATCCCATTATAGATCTCGCAAAGAATCAAACTCAATGACAATCATTTGATTTTGTATTAAACATTGTCACACCCTCAAACCACGATGGCGGAATCGTCTGGGGGTGGAACGAAACGTAGTATCATAACCATTGCATACATTGAAACATAAGTAAATAAACAACCATCTTACATTGAAATTAGAAAGTTACATTATTCAAACGGTATTGTTTAAACCCGATTACAGTACGATAACAAAATAAATAAAGAAGACATCTCACTACAAAAAACAACATCAATAGCGGCGACAGGTGTCGCCGCTAAAAGTAGCATATGTCGCCGGTAATACTAATAGCGGCGATATGTCGCCGGTAATGTGTCGCCGCAAACGCTTCGTCGCTATTGTTCATCGTGTCGCCGGTAATACATCTTGTCGCCGCTAAAAGTGTTTTTTTTTTTTTGTTTTTTTTTTCTTTTCAATATAATGTTTTTAGTAGCCGAAATTATATATATATATATATATATATATATATATATATATATATATATATATATATATATATATATATATATATATATATATATATATATATATAAACCAACAAAATAAACATACACACTATAAAAGTTTGTCTAATAACATAACAACTAGTACCAAATGGTTACACACGGGTAAACCAAAAGTTTGTCTAATAACATAACAAATACTACCAAATATTACGTTTACACAATACGTCTAATTCATCCAAAATACCCAAAACCGGGTAAACCAACTTACTCTTCGCCGTTACCTCCATCACCATCTTGTCCCTCGTCCTCGTTGTTTCCTCCATCATCTTCTTCGGCATTAAACAATTCCTCCATCATCTTTACGAGTCTAGCTCTAAATGTCGGGATCTCAAGCAACTTCTCAAATTTATTTTTCTGCAAAATAAAACATACATTATAAGTATCAAACATATATTACAAGTATCAAACAATTACCAAAATAGCAATCTATTTAAAATGCATTCAATAATCTTTATATAAGACTTTATAAGTATCAAACAATTACCAAAATAGCAATCTACTTAAAATGCATTCAATAATCTTGTTATAAGACTTTATAAGTATCAAACAATTACCAAAATAGCAATCTACTTAAAATGCATACCTAACGGAGGGTTGTCTCAAATTGATTTTTCTACAAAATGAAGCATACATTATAAGTATCAAACATATATTTACAAGTATCAAACATTTAACAAATAAGTACTTACCAAAAAAACACTTCCTAAGCATAACACATATGATTATATGCATCAATTAAGTATTCACCATCAAAACAATTAAATACTTCCATAAACACATAAGAAATTCTCTTAAGAGCTTAAAAAAATTACATAAAGCATCAAAACCTTGTTATTGGTTGGTGGTGGCTGTTCAAGCGTCGGAGGTGGGCGGAGGTTGGCAGACGGCGGTGCTGTGGCGGCCGACGGTGCTGTTTTCAGGTAGTGGTAGAAATGGTTGTAGAAAACCCACAATATTAGTCCAAAAACTAGGTTTTAGCACAAATTACACACATCCTTACTGTTTTCTAGCAAGAAGAGGTCGGGAATCGGCTATGCACGAGCTTAATCGCCGGAAAATCCTTCACTTTCACCGGAAATAACAAACAATATCACCGGTATTAGAGGTAATTTTGCTAGAAAACGAGAGTGTAGGTGGAGGAGAGAAAGCCTTACCGTTTTCTAGCAAGGAGGAGCTCGGAAATCGTCGGCCTGATCTTGGAATGCAGCAAATCGCCGGAGCTGTTGTGAGAAGTTGCGTAACAGAAGAATGAGGGCAAAACACAGGTTTATGGATCTGGAGGTAATAGCGGCGACATATTTTCGCTTATTAGCGGCGACAGAAGTTTTAGCGGCGACGTGTGGGAGGGAATAAATTGGGCAAAATCCCGCCATTTTCTCAGCCGTTGGATCTTAAAAAAATTGGACGACAAAGATTGGCCTTCACGCGGATCGCTGATTTGTTTATATGTCGCCGCTATTAACCGGCGTCGCCGCTAAAGGTGTCGCCGGTAAAAGTCAGAATTCTTGTAGTGTCTTCGCGTCTCATCCCAAAAGGATAGTCGGTCCTGACTAATTGTTACCTGAGAATACAAGTGATTTTTCAAGTGTCAACATTACGTTGGTGAGTTCATAAGATTTTTGTATAAGAAAAAACCTTTTTTGTTTGTTAATGATAGTATTGTAAACCGAGAAAATCCAATATCTTCTCATGAAATGTCCAAGTCCCAAAAACTAAAATGTATAAAGTAATTTGTAGTATAAATCCGTTAAAATATATGATTCCACGTAAACAAATTATAAAGTTGATTGTTTTTCCATGTGAGACGCCCTATAACCATACTGTAACTTGTAGGCCTGCTGCGACGTTCTTCAGGCGTCGGAATGTTATGACATTTGTCACCCCAGACCTGCCGGTCTAGCTGTAGCTAACAGCTTAGGTGCGGGGTTGTCAATCCCGTATAGATCTATACACAATTATCACGTTCTCTTACCGAGACTCTGGTTATAAATTCAGGACTTATAGTAAGTACTTAACTAAGTACTTATGAAGACACATCTCACAAAATGTATGTATTTAATCAACTTATTTTCGTAAAATTTGTATATGAGAAACCATTGTATTTATCCATTATCATATTTCCCTTGATACTATTGTAATGTATAATAATTATATACTTTTATATAATTATTTGACTTTGTTCAAAATATAATAGTAACCTTTGTATCCCCAAACTATACCTATAATAGTTTATTTTTAGTATTCTGTCATAAAAAGCATATATTTACGAATATATGTGAAATAATTTATTTAGTTGATTATACCATTTATTAACTTCAATAATATTTCATGACTATCAAATAAAGAACGACCAGGTAGAAGATCGGATGGAGAGGCAGGATCCTTTCAGCGTATAAGCCTTTCGGAAATCCAACAACCTAGCCCAAAATGATCGGCCTAGACATCGTCCTCGTAAGTAGATCATTCAATATTATTTTTGGAATTATAATTGACTTATTGTAATAATGGTATTTACAAAATTTGTATTTTGTTTACTACTGTTACAAATGAGTATAAATAATTATTTAATAATATAACTTGTATTCTCCCCCATAAAAACTTGAATAAATGTAAAAAGAGGGGTATGAACTCACCTTTGAAGCGTAAATTCGGTTTAGATATAAGAACGATCGTATTTGAGAAGCACTGTGAAATATCACCACAAAACAACAACGTTTTGTGCGGCGAAGTGACGATGCTCTTAGCCAAAAGAATAACAATTGGAGAAAGAAAGAAGAAGCTAGAAGCTGTGGTGAATTTGTGAAGAAAAATGAGAGAAGTTGAGCTTCTATTTATAGTATGTTTATTTTCGTATAGCAGCCCTCAAGATACATTGATTTGATAATTATAGCTTTTAGAATTTGTTTATGACAAAACATACCCTTAAACACTCTTTAAATAGATTTAATAGCTTTTATATAAGATAAATAATTTTTGTTTATAAAAATGTAATCTACAAAAATCGTAGTTTAATAATATCAACTTTTTAACTAAAAATCTCTAACGAATTTCCGAAAGGGTATTAGTTGTAGTTTTAATAAGAGTATAGGGTTTAAATGTAAATATAATTTCTTTTTAAAGAAAAAGAAAATATTAATTATAAAACTGATACACATAATATGAAATATTGATGTCAGTTTGTTCGTATCGACGATACCGTTTTAATGGTATATTTTGTGTTTTATAAACTGATATAATATTGTTGGTAAACTTAACAATACGTATTAAATACGTATAAATGAAAATATGAATTTTTTAGGGTAAAATATGTAAAATTGGATAATAATGGAGTAGGACCCGCAATATATATTATAATAATAATAATAATTGATCTTTGAGTCACGGAAGGTTTCGTTTGACTGATTGAATATATATATATATATATATATATATATATATATATATATATATATATATATATATATATATATATATATATATATATATATATATTTATAATCAAACGTCGCTTTCAAGTTAAATTATATGTTTTTCTATAATAACTTTATATATATAACATTTGGTAAAAATATGATTACATATTTGGAACCGTCGTAATTTTATCTACGTTTTGATATAAAATTTGTAATATTCCGAAGAGTTTTACATTTTTACCGTTCACTATTCACTATTCGGATACTATTCACTATCACTATTCATTGTTCACTATTCACTGTTCACTATTCACGATGTGAAAAAATAATTTTATTTAATTTAAAAAAATATATTTAACTTAATAGCGTTTGTTCGTATAATTGTTTTGAATTAGCGTACATACTATTATATTATACAACGTAGAGATTATGAAGTTTACATTTCACATATTGATTTAACGTACGTTTTGACTGACTTGAGTGGACTTTTGTTGGGTTAGTTTGACAGTTGTCACATCATCTACCCGTTAGAAGGAATTTCGTCCCGAAATTTAGCACTTTAAGTAGATTCTCAAGGGTTTGAAAAAAGATGTGGGTATTTCCGTTTCATTTGATCCTCACGTTCCCAGGTAAATTCAGGTCCACGCTTGGCATTCCAGCGGACCTTCACTATCGGTATGCGGCTTTGTTTCGTCCTCTTGATTTCTCTGTCCATTATTTCCACAGGTTCTTCAACGAAGTGGAGATTTTCGTTTATTTCAATCTCATCAAGTGGAATGACGAGAGTTTCATCGGACAGACACTTCTTTAGATTGGATACGTGGAAAGTGGGGTGCACGTTGCTGAGTTCCTGTGGTAATTGAAGTTTGTAAGCTACCGGGCCAATCCTGGCAAGGATCTCAAATGGCCCAATGTACCTTGGGTTTAGTTTTCCACGTTTTCCAAAACGTATCATCCCCTTCCATGGTGAGACCTTTAACAACACTCGGTCACCAACATGGAATTCCAAGGGTTTGCGTCGTTTATCTGCATAGTTCTTTTGTCGGTCTCGAGATGCTTTTAGTCGTTCACGAATCTGAACGATTTTCTCTGTCGTTTCTCGTATGATCTCAGGACCGGTGAGAATGTTGTTAGGCTCTTGTCCTCTAGCTAACTGAGTATCACCCACCTCAGCCCAGCATAGAGGGGATCTGCACTTGCGTCCATAGAGGGCTTCAAATGGAGCAGCTTTAATGCTCGTGTGATAACTATTGTTGTATGAAAACTCGATGAGCGGTAAGTGTGTGTCCCATGCTTTACCGAAGTCTATCACACAAGCTCTCAACATGTCTTCCAGCGTCTGGATGGTTCTTTCACTTTGCCCGTCAGTCTGTGGATGGTAAGCTGTGCTCATATCAAGTCTGGTTCCCATAGCCTTTTGTAATGATTGCCAAAAGTTTGAAGTGAATCGGCTGTCTCTATCCGAGATGATTGATTTTGGCACACCGTGCAATTTTACAATTTCTTTGAGGTAGAGCCTCACCAGCTTATCCGTCCTATCAGCCTCCTTGATTGGCAGGAAGTGAGCGGATTTGGTTAACCTATCGACGATTACCCATATAGTGTCTAACCCACCGATTGTCTTTGGTAATTTGGTTATGAAGTCCATTGTTATCCGCTCCCACTTCCACTCGGGTATTTTTGGTTGTTGTAGTAAACCTGAGGGCTTTTGATACTCTACTTTAACTATGGCGCAAGTCAGACACTTGCCCACGTAAGTAGCAATTTCTGCCTTCATGTTTGGCCACCAATATAGCCTTTTGAGGTCTAGATACATCTTGTCGGACCCGGGATGAACTGAGTATCTAGTTTTGTGAGCCTCATTCATGATAATGTCTTTGTATCCGCCGAATCTCGGGGTCCAAATTCGGTTCATGAGGTAACGAGCTCCGTCATCCTTAACTTCAAGGTTTTTATCCATCCCTCGCAAGGCTTCATTTGCGACATTCTCGGGTTTTAAGGCTTCTAGTTGTGCTTCTTTGATCTGAGTGGACAAACGGGAATGGATCGTTATTGTTAATGACTTAACTCGGTGACGTGAGTACTCCTTTCGACTGAGGGCATCTGCCACTACGTTGGCCTTTCCTGGGTGATAACGAATTTCACATTCATAATCACTTAGTAGTTCTACCCATCGTCGTTGCCTCATGTTGAGCTCTTTTTGGTGGAGGATATGCTGGAGACTCTTATGGTCAGTGAAGATCGTACACTTAGTGCCGTATAGGTAGTGTCTCCAGATCTTTAATGCGAACACTACTGCCCCCAACTCGAGGTCATGCGTGGTGTAGTTGACCTCGTGGGTTTTAAGTTGTCTCGAAGCATAGGAAATGACTTTTCCTCTTTGCATGAGCACGCAACCCAGACCCTGATTTGATGCATCGCAGTAAACCACAAAGTCTTCTATTCCTTCTGGAAGGGACAGAATAGGAGCGCTGCATAATGCTTTCTTTAGAGTCTGGAAGGCGACGTCTTGTTTATCCTCCCAGTTGAAGGTTACTCCTTTCTGTGTCAAGACAGTAAGTGGCTTTGCGATTTTTGAAAAGTTACGTATGAATCTTCGATAATAGCCAGCGAGACCCAAAAACTGGCGAATTTCTGTCAGTGTTCTCGGTGCTTCCCAATTTTCAATGGCTTTGATTTTGGAGGGATCCACATGTATCCCTTTCTCGCTGACTACGTGTCCTAGAAAACCCACCTTTCAAATCCAAAATTCACATTTTGAGAATTTTGCATACAACTTTTCTGTTCTTAATGTCTCTAAAACTTGTCGCAGATGTTGACTATGTTCCTCCTTACTTCGTGAATAAATTAGTATGTCATCGATGAAAACTATCACGAATTTATCTAAGTAAGGTCGGCATACGCGATTCATTAGGTACATGAACACTGCAGGTGCGTTAGTCAATCCAAATGGCATCACAACGAACTCGTAATGACCGTAACGAGTCCTAAATGCTGTCTTAGGAACATCTTCCTCCTGAACTCTGAGCTGATGGTACCCCGACCTTAGATCAATTTTGGAGAAGTAACTCGATCCTTGGAGTTGGTCAAATAGGTCGTCAATTCGGGGTAACGGATATCGGTTCTTGATAGTGAGCTTATTTAATTCCCGATAATCAATGCACATAGGGAATGATCCATCCTTCTTCTTCACGAACAAGACCGGTGCTCCCCAAGGTGAGAAACTCGGTCTAATGAACCCTTTACTTAGTAGTTCGTTCAGTTGACTAGATAATTCTTGCATTTCTGACGGGGCTAACCGATATGGCGCTTTTGCTACAGGGGTGGCTCCAGGAATCAAATCGATTCTGAATTCGACTTGTCGTATGGGCGGCACACCTGGGAGGTCTTCTGGGAATACGTCGGAAAAGTCGCAGACTTCAGGAATCTCTTTGATGCTCTTTACTTCTTTCTTCTCGTCAACAACGTGGGCTAGGAAGGCATGATATCTTTTCTGTAGGTATTTTCGGGCTTTGATGCAAGCTATGCAGTTATCGCGGTCAAAACCGTTATCGCGGTAACCTACCGATATTTAATTTTGCGGTTTTCGCGGTGGTATAGCGGTGATATAGCGGTTTTTTAGTAATTTGTAGAATTTATATATTAGACTATTACTAGTAGAATTAATATCATAAATTCATTCAAAAAACTTCACATAAGGCTTAATTTAATACATAAGTCACATAACATAACATTATAATATAGAAAATGTCAAAGTATCAAATTCAAATTTAATCGACATCCAAGTCATCATCGGCCAAACCATTCACTTCTTCATGAAAATCCTCCACACGGATTATCGCGGTAAATCGCGGTAAATCGCGGTTAATTATCGCGGTAAATCGCGGTAAATCGCGGAAAATAGCGGTAAATCGCGGCGATTTTATCGGTACCGCTATTTTCCACCGCTAAACTGAACCGCGATTATGCTGACCACCGCGAACCGCGATACCGGCGCTATACCAGCGCTATACCGGCGCGATTAACTGCATAGGATGCAAGACACGATTCGGAGGTTGGTACTGGGTTTGTCGCCGTAGACGACAAGGGTGTTGCTATTCGGTAGATGAAGTCTGAGTCCCCGTTCGTAGCACATGATGTCAGCATGGTGAGGAATTAGCCAATCCATACCAACAATCACGTCAAAGCTTCCTATTCTAACAGGCATTAAGTCGATTTGGAAGGAGTGATTGTCCAGGGTAAGTGTACAACCTATGTATATATTGTTGATGTTTTCTGTTTTGCCATTTGCCATTTCTACCGTAAATGTTTCATTGAGTGGTTTAGATTTTTGTTTTAGTAGGTATTTGAACTTATGACTTACGAAACTCCTCTCCGCACCGCTATCGAATAGTACACAGGCATATGAATTATTGACGAGGAACGTACCGGTAACCACGGTGGGATCCTTCACTGCTTCTGTGCGTCCCATGGTTAGAACCCTTCCATTTCTCCCAACAGTCTTTGTTTTCGGGCAATCCCGCTTGAAATGTCCTGTTTCTCCACAACCGTAACAAGCTTGAGTCACCCCAACATTAGAGGCTTGGGGCGTTTGTGGAGCTGGTGCCTTGCAGAAGCGAGAAGTATGACCCTTTCTGCCACAATTTGTGCAGTGCATACAACTCCGTGGTGGTGGTAGTTGCACTTGTTACACTTGGGTAGGTTTCCACTGTATTGTTTGTTTTGTATTGGAGCGGTAGGGAGAGTAGCGGCATGGATCGTCACTGCTTGTTGTCTTTTAGCGTTTCCTTGGTTTTGTTGATCTCTCCCCCTGTTCCAGAATTTTCTCTTGTGGTCTCTTTCTTTTGGTGGCTCGGTTTTGAGTGTCATGGTGCCTTGGCGAACTCCATGGTCGATTAGTCGTTGAGCCAGTCGCTTAGCAATGTCGTACGTGGCTGGGCTTGCTGATTCCACATTTCCTTGAATTAGAGGGGATAGCCCCCAGATATAACGCTCAACCTTCACGGATTCTGGTGTGACCATTGAGGGGCAAAGGGTTGCCAGGTCGTTGAACCTGTTGGTGTAAGTGGTTATATATGCACCCTTCATTGTAAGGTTCCACAATTCTTGTTCTAGTTTCTGAGCCTCTCCTCTGGGACAATACTCTTTCATCAACATGGTCTTTAGTTCTCCCCAACTCATTGAGTTGGCTACAGGGAGTGTCAGGCTCTTAACATTACCCTTCCACCAGGACATGGCCGTATCAGCAAAAGTACAAGTGGAGTATTTAACTTTGTATTCCTCGGGACAAGCAGAAATGTCAAAGATCGATTCAGTTTTCTCGATCCACCTTGTAAGAGCGATAACACCTCCAGTCCCATGAAAAGTCACCGGTTTGCAATTCGCGAAGTCTTTGTATGTATATACTCGCGGGTGACTTGGTGTTTCTCCATTTGTGGAATCGTTAGTGGCGTTCTTACTTCCGCTTCCATTTGTTCCATTTGAATTTATCTAGGCAATTGCAGCTGTCACAGCGGCGGTTACAGCGGCTTGGAAGGTAGCAGTATCCATCATTGGTATCTCTGGTATTTCTGCGGTCTCGGCGGCGTGGGGGGTATCAGCATCCATCTATTACACGTTTATTATTATTATTAATTTTTTTTATAAGCATATTTCCAGTATCATGTATACATATCAAACACTTGTATACTACTTTATAAATATGTCATCATATTAATAATACTTTGTAGCATTACATGATTTGAGAAGGAAATTTTTGACATTCGTAGAGGTCTTCAGTACATAACAACAAACGAGTGGCATAACGACCCCCAAAGAGTGTAATTACTTAATTGTAGGGTCGTGCCTACCTACAATAATGAGTAGTGCATAGAGTTTACCCATAAGTTTATAATATATATCCAAATTGAGTAAACATTTCTCATAGCGAGCCAAATCCTCATGCTCCCCGGAGCGCAGCTACCTGTGCCCTCAACTCTGCAGCCTCCCGTATGGCCTCCTCGGCCCTCTGCTCCACGTCTCTTATCCTCTGTTCGGCATCCTGTAATCGCTCGAAGGTCTCCCTGAACATCTCCATGGCAGTCCTTCTGTCTTCCTCGAGCGAGTCAACCCTCATTGAGGTACCGTCATGAGCCTCATCGAGGCGTCGGACGCGAGCGGTGGTGATCTCAGTAGTGGCTCCCACATCATAGATTTGACTAGTGATCGCCCTAGTTTGTTCGTCCAAGCGGTTGATACGACTAATCGTGATAGGTAAGGCTCTGTCAGCCGGGCCTCCCTCGCTGAGGTCAAAATAAAGATGGCTCTTGCCGTAAGGAGGGCGTTGTTGCTGTTCACGACTCCATCGGTGTAGGTGTTCTGCCCAAACAGGTGTCGGGTCCTGATGAGGTTCATTTATTATTAGAGGGCGATGGATGGGAAGTACCCTCTTTCGAGGAGTACGTCTCCACAATGGGCCACCGGGGTGGCGGTATACTTCAAAAGTCGCCGCTGGCGCTGGTGCATGCATGTCGCGGACTGGATAGGGTGGGTTGATGACCTCGGGCTCGTCATCAGAATCTTCTTCCTCTGAAGCTTCCTCTGGAATCTCCTCTGGAATCTCTTCTGGTTCTTCCTCCGACTCCTCATCGAGCCATCCTCCGTTTCCCTCCCCAGGAAAATAAGGGTCTCCTGGCAAATGAAATCCTGCCATGATGTCTATGCAAGAATGGGGTATGAGGGGTCTGTAAAGTGTCTAGGTGTAGAAATACTCCTATAGTATTTAAGAGTTTCTTTGTATAGGGTTCTTGGTAAGTTTTAGACTTGTTGTTCACTACGACTATCCCTAAGTAGATGTTAGCCACACCATGGACCAATATAGTTGATCAGGCTCTATCTATCCTAGGTATGATTACATAACTACTTAGGCCTACTCGTGGCGTTCAACTCATCTTATTAATCTTGTATTGTTCTGGTTATGACACTGTTGTAGTATGTATGTACTTGTACTTATACTTTATAAAATATCATTGTATTTTGAAAGTATATTTTGTACAGAATGTTTTTAGAGAGTTTTAGTCCCATTGTATTTATAGTTGTATATCTTTAATGGATTGATATACTTAGTTCACTATAAACAATGCTCTGATACCAATCTGTCACACCCTCAAACCACGATGGCGGAATCGTCTGGGGGTGGAACGAAACGTAGTATCATAACCATTGCATACATTGAAACATAAGTAAATAAACAACCATCTTACATTGAAATTAGAAAGTTACATTATTCAAACGGTATTGTTTAAACCCGATTACAGTACGATAACGAAATAAATAAAGAAGACATCTTCGCGTCTCATCCCAAAAGGATAGTCGGTCCTGACTAATTGTTACCTGAGAATACAAGTGATTTTTCAAGTGTCAACATTACGTTGGTGAGTTCATAAGATTTTTGTATAAGAAAAATCCTTTTTTGTTTGTAAATGATAGTATTGTAAACCGAGAAAATCCAATATCTTCTCATGAAATGTCCAAGTCCCAAAAACTAAAATGTATAAAGTAATTTGTAGTATAAATCCGTTAAAATATATGATTCCACGTAAACAAATTATAAAGTTGATTGTTTTTCCATGTGAGACGCCCTATAACCATACTGTAACTTGTAGGCCTGCTGCGACGTTCTTCAGGCGTCGGAATGTTATGACATTTGTCACCCCAGACCTGCCGGTCTAGTTGTAGCTAACAGCTTAGGTGCGGGATTGTCAATCCCGTATAGATCTATACACAATTATCACGTTCTCTTACCGAGACTCTGGTTATAAATTCAGGACTTATAGTAAGTACTTAACTAAGTACTTGTGAAGACACATCTCACAAAATGTATGTATTTAATCAACTTATTTACGTAAAATTTGTATATGAGAAACCATTGTATTTGTCCATTATCATATTTCCCTTGATACTATTGTAATGTATAATAATTATATACTTTTATATAATTATTTGACTTTGTTCAAAATATAATAGTAACCTTTGTATCCCCAAACTATACCTATAATAGTTTATTTTTAGTATTCTGTCATAAAAAGCATATATTTACGAATATATGTGAAATAATTTATTTAGTTGATTATACCATTTATTAACTTCAATAATATTTCATGACTATCAAATAAAGAACGACCAGGTAGAAGATCGGATGGGGAGGCAGGACCCTTTCAGCGTATAAGCCTTTCGGAAATCCAACAACCTAGCCCAAAATGATCGGCCTAGACATCGTCCTCGTAAGTAGATCATTCAATATTATTTTTGGAATTATAATTGACTTATTGTAATAATGGTATTTACAAAATTTGTATTTTGTTTACTACTGTTACAAATGAGTATAAATAATTATTTAATAATATAACTTGTATTCTCCCCCATAAAAACTTGAATAAATGTAAAAAGAGGGGTATGAACTCACCTTTGAAGCGTAAATTCGGTTTAGATATAAGAACGATCGTATTTGAGAAGCACTGTGAAATATCACCACAAAACAACAACGTTTTGTGCGGCGAAGTGACGATGCTCTTAGCCAAAAGAAGAACAATTGGAGAAAGAAAGAAGAAGTTAGAAGCTGTGGTGAATTTGTGAAGAAAAATGAGAGAAGTTGAGCTTCTATTTATAGTATGTTTATTTTCGTATAGCAGCCCTCAAGATACATTGATTTGATAATTATAGCTTTTAGAATTTGTTTATGACAAAACATACCCTTAAACACTCTTTAAATAGATTTAATAGCTTTTATATAAGATAAATAATTTTTGTTTATAAAAATGTAATCTACAAAAATCGTAGTTTAATAATATCAACTTTTTAACTAAAAATCTCTAACGAATTTCCGAAAGGGTATTAGTTGTAGTTTTAATAAGAGTATAGGGTTTAAATGTAAATATAATTTCTTTTTAAAGAAAAAGAAAATATTAATTATAAAACTGATACACATAATATGAAATATTGATGTCAGTTTGTTCGTATCGACGATACCGTTTTAATGGTATATTTTGTGTTTTATAAACTGATATAATATTGTTGGTAAACTTAACAATACGTATTAAATACGTATAAATGAAAATATGAATTTTTTAGGGTAAAATATGTAAAATTGGATAATAATGGAGTAGGACCCGCAATATATATTATAATAATAATAATAATTGATCTTTGAGTCACGGAAGGTTTCGTTTGACTGATTGAATATATATATATATATATATATATATATATATATATATATATATATATATATATATATATATATATATATATATATATATATATATATATATATATATATTTATAATCAAACGTCGCTTTCAAGTTAAATTATATGTTTTTCTATAATAACTTTATATATATAACATTTGGTAAAAATATGATTACATATTTGGAACCGTCGTAATTTTATCTACGTTTTGATATAAAATTTGTAATATTCCGAAGAGTTTTACATTTTTACCGTTCACTATTCACTATTCGGATACTATTCACTGTCACTATTCACTGTTCACTATTCACTGTTCACTATTCACGATGTGAAAAAATAATTTTATTTAATTTAAAAAAATATATTTAACTTAATAGCGTTTGTTCGTATAATTGTTTTGAATTAGCGTACATACTATTATATTATACAACGTAGAGATTATGAAGTTTACATTTCACATATTGATTTAACGTACGTTTTGACTGACTTGAGTGGACTTTTGTTGGCTTAGTTTGACAGTTGTCACAAACATGCATAATGATTCATTGGTTGGGTTGCATGGCGTTTGGAAGGAATTTGGAGAAAGAAATCAAACGAGCTCTAGGAGGATTTCACGTGTATATCTATGATAAAATTGAGGCGAGTGGTTTAACTTCATTCTTTGTACATCTTTATTCTTTTTTACTTTCAAGAAAATTTGTTTGGCTAGGAGCATATATATTTATGTTTTGAATATTGATAAGTCTCACTTCTTGTTTTTATTATACAAGAATAACTTAGTAGGATTTTGTACTTTGTATTTTTTTAACAAACATATTACAATACACTCAACGTTTTTATTTTATGGAGTAGAAAGACAAACAAAATACTCATGTTGAAATGTTGTATTATGCAATAAATAGTAATTGCAAAACAAATTAATAACCATTTGTTTATTATATTTTTATATGTATTTTAATTGAAAATTTATAGTTTCGATTTGATGTGAATTGTATATAGTAATTACAAAACAAAATAATAAGTTGAGGGAATGATAAAAAAGAAATGAATGATAAAAACAGTTGAAGAAATGTATAAAAGGTTGTTGATTTATTAAAACAATAAGTTGTTTTGAAAATTCCACAAATTAAAGATATCATATTATTGATTTTATTGTCATACGAAATTCCAATGTAATATAATATTAGAATTAGATTATCATATTATTTATATAGTTGACTAATTACAATTTGAATATTTTAATCATACTTAATTAAGTCATAAATATCCATTAACTATCATAAGTAAGAAAGCCTCTTGAGTTGTATTATTTAATTATAAATAACCATTAGTTAGAATTTGAAGAGTTTTAGTAATCTTACCGATGCAAACATAAATAATCAGATTTGATATAATAACGTATAGTCGTATATAATTGATTTTATGTAAATAATATAAACAATATTATATTATTATAATTATGTTTTTAACAGTGGGTTTTGAGGTTTTTGACGACCAAAATCATCTATCATTTATCATCGTTATCATTATCATTACCATCAATATCATTTTATCATTATCTTATCATTATCATTATCATTATAAATCATATAATATAGGTGTTCAAAGGTATATGGTTGAAGATATGAATCATACTTGCAGCATATTCATTTGAAACTTCCAAAACTCTTCAACTTTCAACTAATTAATTACAATCATTCAAGATTTGCTTGCATAATAATAATATTAAGTAGTCTATTTAAGATGATATAATTTATTGGTATCAAATGATGGTAGTTGAATAGGTTTTAAGTTTTTTAAATTAATCAATTAAGCAATTAATGAAATGTTTTTTATTGAAATATATTATATTGATTAAACTTTTTGACTTTTAAGTAGTATATAGAAATAAAAGCATATGGTTTGATAAAAATAATTATCTCTTATATATTAATTTCGAAACTTTTATTTAATTAAATTAATTATAATTTATTAAATCGTTATATTTCTTTTAATTTTATATTTATCTTTATAATATTTATAATTATTATAATAAATACCTTACAATTCAATGTGGTTCAAGATATGTCATCTATCTTGAACCATATTCTTTTGAAACTACCAAACTCTTCAACTTAATCTAATTAATTGCTTAGTAATTTATATTGGTTAATCATAAATAAAAACCTTTCAATTCTCAACTAATTAATTACTACAACTTAAGAGTTTTTCTAACTTATGATACTTGATTGGTGATTATGGTTAATATAGATGTATATATAGTTTATTGAGATAAATCAATTTGCTTGGCTTAAAGAATGGGATGAAGGAAAATAAGACTTGAAACACATTTATATATTTTGCTAACATCCCTTGAGATTTCGTGCTTTAGTTTCATTATTTACTAACTTACCTCAATATTTCTTTTTTTTCTAGGTATTTATGTGTTCATCGGATGAAAAAGAGAAATATAGAGAACTTTTTTTTTGCATGGTGTTATATGTATATCAAATTCATAAAAATTCATAACACGATACTATTCAAGAGACAAACGTGATTCTTTTTTGTTTAAATATCAATTAGAGTTAATTATGTTTAAAGAAAGTCTTTAAGTTTGATTTTGTGAAATTATTTACAAGTCAAACTATATTGTTAGTTTTTATAATAGATAAGGTAAACAATGAAATATAATGATTCGAATGTAACTAAATAATAAAATCTGCAAAAGTTGTTATTCATTACCTTTGATGAAACTCATAAAGAAAAATTGTCATAATAATACAATTCTTTCTCAATGGTACATTTGTAATAGTATTACTATGTTTATTTCTATTTTATTTTAGGTGTTAAACTAATTCATGTTAAGACATTTTCTTATGTTTTAATTACACTATCCATATATAATACAAAATTATTATTGGATGTTTCATTGAGTTGGTTAAATTAGCATGTTGATAACATTATAATTATATTAAATATATTATTATGATATTGTGTTTGAGTTTTGTGATGAAAATTTTATAATTGATACATGATATATATTGTGATGACATATTTATAATTAAACATACGTATTTATATTAGACTAATGTTTTCAGATTTTTATATAACATGTCAACATCTTTTACCAAATATTTTTATTCCTGCGCAACGTGCGAGGATACGCCTAATTTAGATATAATTCATACTCAATTTCATTAAAAGACCAAAATAACCAAATATCAACAGGTAAAGGGTATATTGACTTTTTTCTTAGACTTGATGAAATTAACATGACCTTGAGATTATTAAGAGAAAGTTAATAAGTGTTAGGTAGTTTCCGTATGCGATAATCTAATAATGAATGAAATGTGACATTACGATGGAATAAATGAAATCTTATTTGCTTGCCTTCTCATTTTCTTTATAGAATTAAATAATATATACTATAACTATATATTATTTTTAATCTTCGATAAACATTAATCTTTTTAAAATCTTTAAATCTTCACCTAAATATTCTTTTATTTCTAAATAATAGGTTAACGTATTTTTATTATAATTATATTTTAAGTTTTTATGGATTTTCTTAGAATATACATAATTTTTTATTAACTATTTGCAAAATATGTAATATGTATTTTGAATGAAACAAAATATGTTTATGTGTAATCTATTTAACGATTTATCTTTTAATTAATTGAATTTTATTTATTTTTAAAATATTATTTTCTTTATTTGTCTATTTAATTTATTTAGAGTTCTATAAATTAAAACCAAACAACATGTTTAAAATATTCATTTCATTTATACAACTAACCAAACAAGATATGGAAATATATAATTCATTCCATCATTTTACTTAGTTACTCTATTATGTGTTCATTTCATATTTTTCATAATTCTATATAGTTTGAAAAAGAAAAAAAATCTCCTTATAAATCGTATTCGGCAAAGAGGTTTAGAGAAAACGATAATTGAAGGAAAATGCCGGTATGAATCCCAAATGGGATCTGCATGTGACACAAATAAAGCATCAATCTAAATGACTTTGTTGTTTAATGCATATGTGATTTTGTTGTTTATGTTGGGAAACGAATACTTTAACATTAAATTAACATGATTTTAACATGATTGCAGACGTCTATAGTATAAGCAAAGGAAAAAAAAAAAAGAGGAAATACATAATAATATTTGATGGTTTCATCCTCTCACGCGTACACCACAAAAGAACCTACTAGTGATTTAAATACTCTGAAAAGAGATTGGTTTCACTAGTTTACGCACAAAAAGGATTGCTTTGTACATAGACAAAATTACACTATTAATCATTGCAATTTTTGCAAAAGTCTTGTGTTGTGGGATGAAAGATCGTATCTGAAATCAAGAGGGTTTTTTTGGATTGTTTGAAGAATCGTGTAATCACTAATCACTACCTAAATGGCTAAATATGATATTTCAACCCTACGTCTGGGTATCACGAAATCCAGATTATGGGGTTATTTCTTCAAGGGACAATTTCGAATCAAGATATTAATAAGAAACTACGAACTAAGGGTTTATATATAACTCGAATTCTTCAGATTACCAAAGATAAGATAAATTTCGAATCAGCGCGACCGCCACCAGGGGCCGCCCTTAGACCCCGTCAGGAGTGCAATCTCCTTGACCCTTGCCGGCTTGGTTGAACCAAGATCAAACTCGTTTTATACAAGCGTGCACTGCGCACCCCCTAAGTTGTCTAAAGCCAACATTTGAACTATGTATGCAATCTTGTAATTCTATTATACTAAAATAACCTAGTGACACTAAAATCACCAAAAAAGTACTACGTTGACGACAATTTTTAAAAATGTTATGATGATGGTGTTGAGTATGTGGAGCCTAATCCAAACCGAGGAGTTGCTACGATCGAAGAAAATCAGTTGTCCGGAGCAACCAAACCGAGACGAGGAATACCAGTGTGGTTGAAGGGTCTTTCTTTGTCCGAGAATGTGAGCTTCGCTTCGGATGATCATGCGATGCAAAGCGAAGATCTATCAGTTGTAAAGTAGGTATCACGAGTCTTGGGTTTTCCCAATTGTCTTACTCTGCTTTAAGATCGTCCACGGGAAGGCGTCATCCAGACCGAGGAGCAGCCTTCGCTCCGTTCCGAGGCTTTGTAGTAGATCCTTCTCAAGGATCATATGTGTAGATTCGAGATATCGGTAAAAGGGAGAAGCTACCTCATGTGCGAAGTGTCCCCTTGGCACAAGTTCCAAGGACTGTTGTCGTCGAATGTTTGGTTTGCCACAGCACGTTCTGGAGAATTGTTGCTGTCTGCAGTTGGTCTACCACAACATGTTCCCTGGCTTGTCTCGTCAGCTGGCCTAGTGCAAAAATCAAAGGCTAGAAGATTTACCATCATCATTCTCGGATTCTGTACCCGGCTATATATATCTCCCCGTAACCAAGAGTGTGAGTGTGTGTGATTATTTTGAGTACAGAATTATACTTGTAAATTTGTATAACATTCTTATAATAAAATTCTCTCTAGTTCCACAGTGGACGTAGTTTGATATCGCGATCGAGTGAACCACTTAATTTCTCTGTGTTGATCTTTTGATTCATTTTTCTTGTATTTCTTGCTGCAACGATTTCTTTGGTCGAGCGCTAACTTTCGAATGTTTGTTTGGCTGAATCTTGATCTTTAGAGGTTGGAAGTTTCTGGATTTCGCTTGTTGCTTACCCAACAGATGGTTGTTGTGTTTTTATCCATGGTCGGTTCTTTTCTTATTTATCATTTTATTAAAACTCAACCCCACCCCATCTCTTTTCATCTCCCACCATTTTACCACTTGTCCATTGTGATTTCCATACTCCACCATCACCCTCATCTTTGATGACTACACTAACAACTACACTTGTCCACAGTAGTAGAAAGAAGAAATTTAAAGTTAGGGACTCTATTCAATTATCTAAAAACACATAGTCTCTTCAAACCCACACAAAAAACTAAAGATTGCATAACATGAAAATATAATTCAAATGTGGCAATTTTTCTCATAAAACAAATCTTCCTTGGTATCTAATTAGCACAACAATATAATTTTTTATAAACATTTATAAAGATCCGCATATCAATTGAAATGAGTACCAAAAGATTAACAAATCACAAAGACCAAAAACATAGTTTTACCCTAACAAGCTAGAGAGGGAAAAAAAGATCTATATAAAGCTTAGTTGCCAATTGTAGTGAAGACATCAAAATTGTTGGCGATCACCTACAAAGACTTCATGTTCAAGAAGACAAGGTCCATACTTATCCCTTGATTTTCTTTGACCTAATTCATCCACTAATTCTCTTGAGTGGAGATCGCTTGTAAAGAAAATATTGATGCCATAGGTGAGGAAAGCGCAAGAAAACCATACTTGGCCACAATCCAACAGCTTGCTTGTACTTTTAAAATGCTTTCTCAACTATTATATTAGGTTATTTGATATTACTCTTCAACAAATTAATATCTATTTTTTTCATTTTAAGAACATTACTTTTGGGCACTCTAATTATCTCTCATTGAAAGCAACAGGAAGATCATTCATTATGGCATCAAAAGTCTCCATTTCTGCCCAAAAACATTAAAATCAAGGAAGAGCTATTCAAAAATAAAGTAATCTCAACAAAAAAATGAAATCAATTCAAGAACGTGTGCTTCTGTATGATCTATAAATTGAAAGAAAACACAAAGCACATCATAGAAAGCAGGAAATTAGACATCATGGTGTGGAAGCATACACCGACGGAGAAAGATTCACACCATTTTCTTAATCCTAATAATCAACAACAAAAATCAGAAAAAGAGACGTTGAATATCAGTATAAAAACAATTTTTTTATAAAACTGGTAAAATGAGAAGACAATGAATATTGCATCATAACTCATACGATATTTAGCATTCGGCCAATGTTTTAAAACCCGGGTTTTTATACCCGGTGTGGTGACCGGGTCACAGGTCAACCGGTCCAACCGGTTTAACCGTCGGTTAACCCGATTTTACAATTTTCATATACTTTATATTTTTAGCATAATTTTATATTTATAAAATATAAAAGATGTAATTTCACCTTTTTGGTACCACAAAAGATGTTTTTATCAAGTTTAAATAAGAAAATTTTACTAAATTTGATGAAGCAATGATGGACTAATTATAAAAATTTGAGCTTTGAACTCTTTAACCAAGTTTTTAAGGCCCAAATTCTAGCTTTTTGTTTCAACTGCCGGGTCAACCCGGTTTCGGGTCACCGGTCCAACCGGTTTTTTGAGAAAACTGGCCGGTTCAATCCGGGTTGGAAATTGATAAAAACCCGGTCATAATTGACCCGCTCTTTTTACCGGGTCACGGTTCAACCGGTTCGACCGGCCGGGTCAACCCGGGTTTTAAAACATTGCATTCGGCATAACAGCTGATGCTGGTGACGAGTATCTAAAATTGGCTGAGAGTACCGTAAAGGATTGTGTGGATTGGTATTGTGCATGTGTTATTGACGTGTTCGGCAAAGACTATTTGCGTAAACCTAAGCTCGTGACCTCGAGAAACTATATTTGGCACTTGAAGCGAGACATGGTTCACCGGGTATGCTTGGTAACCTTGATTGTACCCATTGGGCGTGGGAAAAATGTCCAACTGCGTGGCGAGGGCAATTTAGCCGAGGTGACGTAGGTGAGCCAACTATGATATTGGAAGTCGTTGCATCAAGCGATTTGTGGATTTGACATGCGTACTTTGGGGTAGCATGGTCCAACAATGACCGGAATGTTCTTAATCAGTCTCCAATTTTCAATGATATTTGGATCGGGCGAGCTCTTGATATGTCATTCACAGTGAACGGACGTCAATACAAACACGGCTACTATCTTTGTGATGGGATTTATCCAGATTACGCCACGTTTGTGATGGCGTACATGGTACCTCGAAGTGAAAAAGAAAAGATGTTTATACGAAGATAAGAATCTGCTAGGAATGACATAGAAAGGGCATTTGGGGTCATCAAGCAAAAATGGCATGTGATCAAACATGTCGCATGACTCCATGATGACGGTAGGGTCAAGACAATTATGTATGCATGCATCATTTTACATAATATGATGGTTGAACAAAAAGGTAGAGCGATTTACACATACGACGAGGCCGATGCAGTTAACCCGGATCAACAGTTCATTCCCGGAACGGCTGAATATTTACAATGGGTAGTCGAAATTCAAGATTCCGAAACGTGCCAATATCTTCGTGAAGACTTAGCGGAGCATGTTTATCAAACCAGCTTGAATGAAGACGAGTAGTTTTATTATTGAATTTTCCGTATGTTGTTCTACGTAATGTTTTTTTTAATTAATGTCTATGTAATGTTTTTTTTATATGTAATGTTTTTTAATGAAAAAATGGGTTTTTATTTATTTTTGAATTTTTATTAATTAAAAAATATGATGTGGTGTGATGAAATATGATGAGTATTTTTAATGTTGTATGATGTGATAATGATGGTGTGTGATGCTGAGGTGACGATGATGTTACGCCCATCACATGTGATGCTAGTGATGGGTATTTCTATGGGTTATTGTCACTGTAGCACAACAAAGTTTGGTGATTTTATTGGATTGGTCACTGAAGTTTTCTTTTTTTGCGCAATAGGTCACTAAAGTTAAATTTTACGTCCTAAATAGGTCATCGACGTTAAAACTAACTGATTTTCAAATTAGTGTAGGGACCTATTTAACACGTAAATTAAATTTTAGTGACCTATTGCGCAAAAAAAAACTTCAAAGACCAATTCAGAAGAAAAAAACTTCAGTGACCTATGGCAACCACAACGACCATAGTCGGTCTCAATCTCGCCCTCTCCATCTCGAATCTCTCTTCTCTGTTCCGCTCCCTCTCACCCTCTGTCTATCTCTTTTTATGGTATTGATCGTGAATCACAGTCACCGGTGCGGTGCGATTTTTATTTTATAAAAACCGAAAATTTTCGGTGCGGTGCGATTTTTATTTTTATAAAAACCGTAAAAAACCGAACCGCTCCGTTTGTAAGAACCGAATTGCAAATCGCAATATAAACCGAACCGCACCGTGTATCGTATATTAAAACCGAAAAAAACTACAAGAAAAACCAAAAAACCCCATCACATTAAAAAACCACACTTTTCGGTTAAAACAAAAAAACCTCATCATCTTAAAATAACTGAACAGTGTGGTTTTTTAAGACGATGAGGTTTTTCGGTTTTAACCGAACAGTGTGGTTTTTTAATCCGATGCGTTTTTTTCGATTTCTCTTGCAGTTTTTTCCGGTTTTAATATAAGATACACGGTGCGGTTCGGTTTTTACAAGCGACGTGGTTCAGTTTTTTACTGTTTTTATAAAAATAAAAATCACACCGCACCGAAAATTTTCTATTTTTGGTTTTAATAGAAGATACACGGTGCGGTTCGGTTTATATTGCGATTTGCGATTCGGTTATTACGAGCAGAGCGGTTCGGTTTTTTACGGTTTTTATAAAAATAAAAATCGCACCGCACCGGCGACGGTGGTGATTCACGATCAATACCAGAAAAAGAGATAGACAGAGGGCGAGAGAGAGCGGAACAGAGAACAGAGATTCAAGACGGAGAGGGCGAGATTGAGACCGACTATGGTCTTTGTGGTTGCGATAGGTCACTGAAGTTTTTTTTCTGATTTGGTCACTGAAGTTTTTTTGCGCAATAGGTCACTAAATTTTAATTTACGTGTTAAATAGGTCTCTACACTAACGTAAAAATCGGTTAGTTTTAACGTCGATCACCTATTTAGGACGTAAAATTTAACTTTAGTGATCTATTGCGCAAAAAAAAAAAAAAAACGTCTGTGACCAATACGGAAAAATCATCAAATTTTATTGTGCAACAGTAACAATAACCCTAATCCTATTAGTCTAAGGGACACGGACGATCAGACGAACTCTAATGAATTTGAGATAGAAAATTATGTCCAAATACAAGTTTAGTTGGAAAAAGAAAAAATTGGGTTAACGTAACATGTCACATGGCATGCAAATTATTTTTTTTATTAGAAGTAAAATAATATATATATATATATATATATATATATATATATATATATATATATATATATATATATATATATATATATATATATATATATATATACTATACTATAAACCATATATAAATTACAACCCCCTTATGCATAATTGTCTTAATTTTTAAGATAGTACAAGCTAGCAATGCATTGAAATTTCAGCTTCTATTCAATTTTTGAAGCGGGATATTAAGGCGCTTCAATTAATTTTGAAATTTTTTGAAATGTCTCGATTGTTACGCTATGACTGAAAAATTTTGAAATGTCTCGATTGGAACGGGTTATAAAGGAGCTTCAATTCATTTTAAGTAATTGGGAGAAACCAATTTTGAGAGACACAATTTTGAGAAGCCCTGAATTTCGACCACTTCAGCCACTGCACAATTCAGCTACCACCATCGTCTTCGCTCACCACCATCACGACACACCATCAACGTCTCTGCCACCGCCTTCAACATCGTCTACACTTGTTTCTAGAGGTATTTCCTTTTTAAATCATCACCACTACCGTCACACCTCTCTCCTCCATCCTAAACCGTAAATCTGTTGTTTTATTCCTCTAGACGTGTTCGTAAACTGCCATAGCAACCTTCGTCTTCACCGGTAACACCATCACGACCCATCTGAAGGTCACTTTCTCTCTGCATCGTGGCTATTTTTATGTTTTATCTGATTTATGGCTGTTTAGTTATGATCATCTTCAGTTTTGTTTTTGTAGATTCGTTCGAAAACATCGGATATGAACACACCAATGGTACGTTTCGCAACCATCGTCTCCAGCACCACCACTTTCCACCTTCCCCGCTTGTGCGTCGCCTTCCATTTTAATGTTTAATCATTGATGTTAGATCATTCATGGTGTCTCGATTACCTTATCTCCAATTGCAGTCTAGGTGTTTGACAAAATGCCCATGAGAACTATGGTTGCTTCAATGGATTGTCCTCAAGTTACTAAGTACAAAGCATTGGTATCTGCTCAACCCCACAGACAAGAGATCATTGAGGATCTTTCCTCAACAACTTCTGATGAAAGAAGGGGAGTGGTTCATTCTGGTAATATTAATAGATTATCACCACCACCATTTTTGATATTTATAATCCCATTTATATTCTATCTGATCCTCTATTTCAATCTTCTGAACGGATATGGAGATGGTTATAAATCGACACGGTCTTGACATTTAGGCTTTAATGTCACAAAGACAACCTTTGACCAGTGGAAGTCAACCCGGAGATTCATCCTTATCCCAACTTGCAGGTATGCAACCCATCTTGTTCCATTAGTTAATTTTGTATTGTTTTAGCCACTCCCATTTTTCTTCTACAATTTAAAAAGAAATATAATTGAATTACAGGTCCCTCACAACAAACTACAATGGAAAATGACTCCAAGAAACCTTTAACTACTCAAGAAACAGCAAAACTTGCAGCTTTTTCAAGCAAACCACTGCATGGTCCTACCTGTGTAGGCCTTGAAATGTATCAAGCATCTACAAATCAACTTAACCGTAAGTATTAGAATCTGAAGTTCTTCATGTTCTCTTAATTTTGGTCAATTTTTTTTGGGATTTTGTATGCTTAGAGTGTTCAACAATTCACATGATAACCAGAATGCTGCAATGTTGATGCATAAAACCCAAGCTGGAAAGGTATTGGATCATGAAGGAGGATTTCCAAATGTCATGGCAAGTGCAAGTAAGACACTTCAGGTATGTTTTTTTTACCATTTTACCTACAATGTTTAATTAGAATCATAATTTATGATGTTCTATGCTATTAACATTGGACAATATTCGGTTACTTTCTTTGTTTTGTTGGATGTTTTGTTCTTATGACCTATTTTTTGACAGGGTGGCATCTCAAACAATGTTGCTGAAATGGGAATGCTTAGAAATGAAGCTTCAAGAGATACTGGAAAATTACCAGTGGTACAGGCTTCTCCAGCTGGATCTTCCATGCCTTTTAAGGAACATCATTTAAAACTGCTCAGGGCTTAGTGTCTTGTATTTTTAGCATTCAGGTTGTTGTACAAACGAACACTTTTAATCCTTAAAATTTTCTGTTGAATAATGTTTTTATGTTTTTATGTGACCATCACTGAAATAAGTCGAAATGTTTTTTAACAAATATTATCAGTATTTCAGGTTGCATGAATTCAAGATCAAAAACAAGAATAAATCAAGACCCGAGAAACTTTGAAGAAACATCCAAACCTGAGGAAGTAATGCTACGAACCAAAGAGCAAAATACAAAAATGTCACAATCCTACAGCAATCACGACGCGACAGACATAGTGGTCGCAACGTGAAGAGAAGAAGCAAAGCAGAAGTCCAAATCGCCCAGCGATCGCGACGCGACGGCCAGCATGGTCGCGACGCGAAGAGCTTGAACGCGAAGAGCTCCAACGTGACACCACCAACTTTCTAATCGCGAGACTACCAACCCAACCCTTCGCGACGCGACCAAAAGCAACGCGACCAAAAGGAATCGCGACGAAAAGCTCGACATACCAGCAAAGACGCACTGACCCGACAAAAAGCGCACCGACCACCAGCCGAGCACCTTCGCGACGCGACGGACCATATGGTCGCGACGCGAACGCTGTGTTCAGTGACTATAAATAAGATGCAAACCTCTTGCCATTCTTGTGCAGAAAATCATACACCACACCATACCCTTCAAGCACCAATATTACCCTACGTCCAAAGAGTGAAAAACCTGCCAAAACTATCTAGAAAACTCTTTTCAACCAAAGAAAATCCACATCCAAACAAAACCGCTACACCCATACTCTACCCGACACCAAACAAAACCTCTACCCGACACCATACAAAACCTCTACCCGACACCAAACAAAACCTCTACCCGACACCAAACAAAACCTCTACCCGACACCAAACTTCAAACCTCTAAACAACCTCAACCCGAATACCAAACTACAAAACCTACACACCCACTACCAAATACATACACGAAAACTAAACCACAAAAACCCCGTGCATCTCAATTAAACCGACACCAAAAACCCATTTCACCAAACACCAAAAACTACCAAACCTCATCCTACCGTAAAGAACGAGAATCGACGCTTCAAAGAAAACGCCATCTTCATCAGCTATCGATAAGTTCTTTTGAAATTATTTGTGTCGTTATTGATTTATTCAAACTGTTATAAATCAACTGTACCAAATATCCAATACATCCGAATTGAACCTTGACAACGAAAACATATGAGGACTGTATTTAACCGAGACATCTAACTTCTAACTTCTAACTTCTAACCTTTTTATTTATTGTAAAAACACTTTATCGTTGATAATAGCGTTTATTACATCTAACCTCTAACTCCTAACATTTACTTTATTTACCGCTTTCTGTCTATTTAAATACTGTCTAGTTTAGTTTTACCGCTTTATTTTATTCCGCAGCTCTTATTTATTCCGCATATTATAGATAAAATACATATCTGTCACACAGTAATAGGCTTAAAAAACCTTGTTCGTGGAGATCGGTTATCGTATTTTCAACAATTGGTATCAGAGCTTGTGTGATTTAATCTGAAATTTTTGTCGAGAACTATTGTGTAGCGTTTTTATAAACCACCAATAAGTTTTCCTTAAAAATTTCATTTTAATATCACTTGTTCAAAAAAAAAAAATTTATTTAAAAAAAAAAAAAAACAAAAACAAAAACAAAACCCAAAAAATGTCTTCCACAACCTACTCAAGAGCTCCATATGTCATCGATCAGGTATGGTCTATGATCTCAGAAATCGGTCTTTCAAAAACACCATTTGAGTCCCACATGACTAAGATTGAGAACAGTTTGAAAGCTGATCTCAAACTATATCATGACACAATAGTCAAATCTGATATCTGCAAATCTGAATTACAAACCTTGCAACTCAAATTTGGAGAATCAACAAGGACTAGAGACAAACTTGAAAGAGACGTCGAACGAAAATCAGAAGAATATAATCACGTCTTAGATCAATTAAATGAAGCTCTAAAACAAAAAAGGGACTTAGAAATAAAAAATCAATCTGTTTTTCCATCTGAAATAAAAGATACCTTAGAAATAGAAGTCCTTCAGTTAAAACTAAAAATTCAAGATTTAACTGACACAAACACTAGTTTGATTTTGAAATTAGATGATTCTTCAAAACAAATCAAACTTCTTGAATCCGAGAATCAAAGATTTCAAGGAAAACTGGATTCTATCAATCTTGCTAGAAAGCTAAGTGATGATATTTTCATCAAAGCGACATCCTTAGGATCTGGAAAAATTGATACAAATTACAGACCTGGATTAGGAAGAGAATCTTTCGAAATCAAACAAGTCAAACAAGAAACCAGGACTAACAGTGAAAACTCTGAATCAACTCTAACAGATCTATCCACATCTGTTAATGAGGAAAATTCAGACGACGAAACAGTTATCAACTGTAACCCAGATGATACTGATTTCACTGTTTCCAAAAGATCTTTCACTAATAGGTCTTCAACCCACCAAATCCAAATTACCAACCAAAACTCCTTTTACGAGAAAGGCAGTACCTCTAAACCAATTGCTCTTCAAAAGGAACAAGGCAAACCCAAAGTTTTCAAACAAACCCAAAAGAAACCTTTAAAACCAGCTTCTGTGCCACAAAAACAAACCTTTAATCCAAAACAAAAACCGTTTCAAAAACCAATTCAAAATCGCTTTCAAGAGATAAATCTCTCAAGGAACTTTCAGAAACCATCATTTCACCAAATTCCATTCCATCATCAAAGTGTTTTACAAAACCATTCAGATCCCAGATACAAAGAAAGGTTATCAAACAGATCTTCACATATAGGATACCTTTCACAAAAGCAAAGACCATTTCAACTGACAGGTTTTCAAAAACAAATCTTAAAATGGGAAAATCTGATAAGTCAAATCATGCCTCAACCACTTCGTCAAATTAACAGAAACCATAATGATTTCATATCACCGAAAACCATTAACAAATCAGGACCCACCATGGTTTGGGTACCTAAACTTTCTGTCTAATTGCAGGTACTTTGTGCTGGAGAGCCCAAGGATGATACATGGTATATCAATAGTGGCCGTTCCAAGCATATGACAACAAACCATAGCCTTCTACAAGACTTCAAATCCACACTACCTCCGATGCAGAAAACTTCTCAATCAAACCAAAATGATGCGGATCCAGTCGAGGGGGAACCACCAAAACCAGAACCCTCCTAAAACACCCCATTCCACCTGTCCAAAAAATCCCAATGCATCATTTATGGGAGAACCACCAAAACCAGAACCCTCCTAAAAACACCCCAATCCACCTATCCAAATAATCCCAATGCATCATTTATGGGAGAACCACCAAAACCAAATTCCTCTTTAAACAATCCCAATCTACCTATCCAAAATGATCCCAGTGCATCATTTATGGGGGAACTCTTGTTACCCAATTCTCACCCCCATAACCAAAATTTACCAAAAAAACAAAAAACATTCAAATAACCAAAACTTTCCAAAAACATTCAGAAAAACAAATCTTCGAAAATACAATAAAAGACTTGTCATAATAAGCTTTTATAGAACCATGTGATTAACATCTTCTTGACTAAATTTTCAGATACTTATGCTCGATGAATGTTCTCAGTTATATTGATTCTTATTTAAAGAGAAGGTTCAAATTTCAAACATTTTTGTTGAGTATATTCTCCTATTCCCTTTGAATTTATTTCAATTATAACGATTTTATCTGTAAAGGGACATAAGATCAGGAGATTCAGATGAAAACCAAACCCATGTGAGAAATTGTGCCTCGTCTTTAAATGCTAAGTGGAATTCATTTCTGTGAGCAAAGGTGTTTTCATTATGACTTATAGGATTTATACTCTTATACCGTGATGCTAGTCTCATTTTTGCTTAGATATCAAAATGACCAGGGACGATACTTTCATTTTCTTATATATTAGACAAACTGTCTATTATATCACCTATCCCTATCCTCAATCAAACCACCTCAAAGAAAAGACTGATCATCTGGCATAACAAATCTGACAAATGAAGAAACGACAAAGTCATATCCAACAAATGCTGTCAACAAATCACAATTGGTAACCACATCAGATATCTTTTACAAGGTGTATTCGCACAAATCAAGAAAAGATAAAGACAAAGGTGAACACATCACCAAAGAAAAGGAAGATTTACAACAACAATCCATCAAGACAGACACCTCTCAAAACAACGAATTTTCAAAAGCTTTATCAAATATAGCTGTTCAAAACCGAAGATTTACCGGGATACTGTAGCCTTCATAATTGAATATTCTTAGTTGCAAACTGCACTATGAAAATTTCTAAACCCCTCTACATGTATTTCCCGACGGAGAGAGAGTGAACATCAATGGCATGAATGAAGAAACCCTCTGAGTAATGCCGAAACCAGTCTTATGTGATTGATTATCTAATATGAAGACGAAGTGACTAAAGTATATAGGTATAAATCCACATTAAGCATAAGTCAACACCTTCAAACTGAGAGATATCACTCATCTTTAGTGATTATACACCAGTTCTGCACCCAGAACAAACAAACACCTCAGTCAAGTGTGAGCTATACCTATGAGCGTTCATCTGAATCGACCTATTAAGATCACTTGTCGTCCTTATAAATGCTATAAAATCTTAAGGAATAATATGAAAATACATATACAAAAACCTTTTGATAATCGAACTCAAGACTGTGATTCAGAAACAAATATTCTTGACAAACATTTTTCAAAACATAAGTAAAATCTAGTCACACTCTTTCAAAACAAGTGATATGGTTTTATAAATGTCTTATCCAAATTTCAAGAATTTCAATCAAACATTTTTCTCCTCATTTCATTAATGATCACATAGGGGGAAATTGTTGAATAATGTTTTTATGTTTTTATGTGACCATCACTGAAATAAGTCGAAATGTTTTTTAACAAATATTATCAGTATTTCAGGTTGCATGAATTCAAGATCAAAAACAAGAATAAATCAAGACCCGAGAAACTTTGAAGAAACATCCAAACCTGAGGAAGTAATGCTACGAACCAAAGAGCAAAATACAAAAATGTCACAATCCTACAGCAATCACGACGCGACAGACATAGTGGTCGCAACGTGAAGAGAAGAAGCAAAGCAGAAGTCCAAATCGCCCAGCGATCGCGACGCGACGGCCAGCATGGTCGCGACGCGAAGAGCTTGAACGCGAAGAGCTCCAACGTGACACCACCAACTTTCTAATCGCGAGACTACCAACCCAACCCTTCGCGACGCGACCAAAAGCAACGCGACCAAAAGGAATCGCGACGAAAAGCTCGACATACCAGCAAAGACGCACTGACCCGACAAAAAGCGCACCGACCACCAGCCGAGCACCTTCGCGACGCGACGGACCATATGGTCGCGACGCGAACGCTGTGTTCAGTGACTATAAATAAGATGCAAACCTCTTGCCATTCTTGTGCAGAAAATCATACACCACACCATACCCTTCAAGCACCAATATTACCCTACGTCCAAAGAGTGAAAAACCTGCCAAAACTATCTAGAAAACTCTTTTCAACCAAAGAAAATCCACATCCAAACAAAACCGCTACACCCATACTCTACCCGACACCAAACAAAACCTCTACCCGACACCATACAAAACCTCTACCCGACACCAAACAAAACCTCTACCCGACACCAAACAAAACCTCTACCCGACACCAAACTTCAAACCTCTAAACAACCTCAACCCGAATACCAAACTACAAAACCTACACACCCACTACCAAATACATACACGAAAACTAAACCACAAAAACCCCGTGCATCTCAATTAAACCGACACCAAAAACCCATTTCACCAAACACCAAAAACTACCAAACCTCATCCTACCGTAAAGAACGAGAATCGACGCTTCAAAGAAAACGCCATCTTCATCAGCTATCGATAAGTTCTTTTGAAATTATTTGTGTCGTTATTGATTTATTCAAACTGTTATAAATCAACTGTACCAAATATCCAATACATCCGAATTGAACCTTGACAACGAAAACATATGAGGACTGTATTTAACCGAGACATCTAACTTCTAACTTCTAACTTCTAACCTTTTTATTTATTGTAAAAACACTTTATCGTTGATAATGGCGTTTATTACATCTAACCTCTAACTCCTAACATTTACTTTATTTACCGCTTTCTGTCTATTTAAATACTGTCTAGTTTAGTTTTACCGCTTTATTTTATTCCGCAGCTCTTATTTATTCCGCATATTATAGATAAAATACATATCTGTCACACGGTAATAGGCTTAAAAAACCTTGTTCGTGGAGATCGGTTATCGTATTTTCAACATTTTCAATGTTTTATTGTTTATTCTCAGTTAACTTTAACAAACTATTTTTGACATGCATGAATAATTTAATGCAGAAAAAGTTGCATCTTGAGATTGCACTGGGGAACTTCTTTTCCAAGGAAGGTAACTAATTTTTTCTTTTAATTATTTGAGAGCATGTCATGATCCTTAAATTATAAATTAAATTACGAAAATGTCCCTGTGCTCTTTTATACCGTGTTTAGTTGAAAACCAAAACCTTTTTCACTTTTGGTCTTTATTTCAAGAATTCGTTTCCATTTTGGTTCTTATTAAAAGGTTTCCGGGAGCAAAACCGATATGAAACCTTGAAATAAGGACCAAAATTGAAAAAGAAAGTTCCAATTTTGGATTAAACATGATAAAAATTGGAAAGCTCGGGGACCCTTTTAGTAACTTGGTCTATGATACATGTTATTTTTACTTATTTACTCTATGAAGACGAGTAATGAGCTTTCTACTTATGAGGTGCAATTGAAGCATATGCAAATAACAAGTGGTATTGCAGATACACCTGGCAAAGAACACATTGACCAAAAGGGAAAACAGCAATTTATTGGTAGACAGAGCAGTGGATTCATTTCAGAAATGAAAGAAGGAGAGATACTTGACAAGATGATAGATAAAACTGATCCACCTTATGGGCTCCCTGAACATGGGGAGGGAATAAGAAATAATATGATTCCAAGTAAAATTGAGCCAGAAATGTCAGTCTTTGAAACAAAGGAACCACAGATGTCTGCAACCAAAGTAGCACAACCAGTTGCTACTAACATTCCACTACATGCTGATACCCAAGGAAATCGTCATGGGCATAATAGTCATTTGCCAAGCTGGAAGTGTCATCTAATGGAAAGTGAAAGGCACATGGTGGTGATGGAGAATGCTAACTAACATTCCACTACATGCAACCATTGAAGCGTGACCATTTATCAAAAGTTGGTTGCTATTTAACGCATAATATCATTAAAAAAACTTGGTTGTTCTGTAAAATTTAGAACCCTCTGTAACTTTATGCATTGTAAGGACCAATTAAGAAGTATAATATGTTTTATGTTGTTGGATTTTTTTGTTACTTTAGTGACCATAATTGTAATTTTATTTATTATAACAACCAATTATATCAATTATGCATAATACCCTTGTCAAACTCGATTGCTAATTTTCTATTTTAAGGACCAAGTATGTAATTTATGATCCATTTCTTTGTGTTCCTTTGTAATTTATATTCTATGGGCCAGGTCTGTAAAGTTCAAAAGTTGGTTGCTATTTAATGCATAATAGCTCTGTCAAACTTGGTTGCTAATTTAAACTTTAATTTCAATAGTTGGTTGTTATTGACACTTACTACAAATGTCAAACTGGTTTTTAACTGAGTAAACAGTAAATTGATTTAATTCTCATTCATATCCATCACTCTTTTTGATCCATTATTTACCTGCCAATTTTTATTATTCTCATTCACTTGAATGTCATTCCTTTCATGGGTCTTGATTTTTTTCTGTTGTATTTGGATACACTAACAAGAACATGTAAAAAATAAATAAAATAAGTAAAAATTGTTGTTGGAATAATTGGGAACGATGGGGTTAAAAGTAAATAAAATAAGTAAACATTGTTGTTCGAATAATTGTTTTACATTGTTGATTTCATCGTATCTGTCTGCTCAAATTTTGTTGGAGTTTTTGTTCAGTTCTTTTGTATATGCAAATTTATGATGTTTAAGCAATGATTCAATTGGAATAACATTGAACCGCAACTGTTAGAAACACCTTATAAGGGGATTAGAATTTGAAAGCTAAAATATTTATAATCTTATTTGACCAATTCTTTTTGTTAAGAGAGAGATCCAAAAAACATTACAACATCTATTCCTGCAAATCTAGAAGCTTTTAATAAAAAAATTCTACTTAATTACAAGAACTTGAAGCGGTCAAAGCTGAATTTAGCTTTTTAGAAAATGAGATTTGGGATACTCATATTTAGCTTTTATTATAATTCTATTTATTCTAACTAATTTATTAAACATCAAACATAATAATACATATACATAATATAATTAAAACACAAAATCACATCCAAAATACAAAGAAGTATGATTTCAAGACAATTAAGCGGTGTGAGTTTTATCTAAATATAATTTAAAGTGAATAATTAATTTAAACTATATTAGATGTATTTTAAAAGAACAAAGCATTATTTTCATAGCATATTCACTAATTACCCCTGGGCGTTTTTAAGCATTCATAAGGTCTCACATCTGCCTTTTCACATTCACATCTGCCTTTTCACATTCAGTCATCCTCTGTCTATCTCTCAATGTGGCAATTTTGTTTTTTGGTTACAAATTCACTAATTTTATTGGGAAAATTTTAAGAAATCAACGTAGAAAGAAGAACTTAATCAGTGACAAATTATGCTGGAATATTTTTTATACTAAAGTAAACTCTAAGTCAATCTTTATGAATGAATCATATATATAATAAGAAAACTCACGTGGTTGGTTATTTATGAGAATATAAGTCAAAGGTGTCTTCAATATAATAAGAAAACCCAATGATCAAGAGCTTGTGTTTCATGTTTATTTCTTAGATAATACATATGAAAAAAAAATTAATTTAAGGTTTATTATCAGTTTTAAGGGTAAAATGGTCAAAAAAAATTGAAGAGGCTGGTATGGAATATATGGGAATAATAATTTAGATAGATATAATTCTTTTAGTTTTTGGTTCCCAACACAACACCTCTACCCCCTCCTTCCCAATCCGATTACCCATGACGAGAAAAAGAACCCCATCCTTCTTTTTGATGTTTTACTTATGAACATCATAATCTCTATCATTTCTTATCATTACTAACTAATAAAAAGATTTTCTTATAATTAGTAACAAACGAAAAGATTATAATTAAAACTGTAAACTTAGTAAACTAAAGAATATGTTATCATTACCAACTAATAAAACGTTATAATTAAAACCGTAAACTTAAAAAACCTTTGAGAGTGAGAACATCCTGGACGGTGGATAACCCTAGGAGAAGGTTCATAAATTGCCCCGACTCTTTGGTAAATCACGACTATGTATCTACTTGTTGTTTTAATTTGAACCTATATGTATTTTCATTGTATAAATTTATTTACAAATTTATAATTAAAATTTTTTTATAAATAGATCCAGGTAAGGGATGTAACTTCTTTGAGTGGATTGACCATGAAAATCACGATGCACATTTACAAATGGAATTGGAGAAAATGAAGTGGAGCTTAATGAAGTATAGAGTTCTTGTAATCATTTTGATTGTAGTTGTGGTAAAATTGTGGTAAAATCATGATTCGTCTGTAACTGATGCACGTCTAAGGCAAGGGTGTTTTAGGAGATTAATGACAGAAAAGTAAATCAGAAGCATAATCAATCTACATTGCCTTTTATCTATATTTTGTCAAAGAATGTAATCTTGCAGCTTAATGTAATGTTCCAATGCCTTTTTTATATATATTTGGTTCAGAATGTAAGTAATCTTCCATCTCATTGCAGCTTAATGTAATGCTCACATGCCTTTTATCTAATGTAATATTCCATTTCATTGCCAATTATAGCATAATTGGTGTTATTAGTTACCTTTTTATGTCATTTTCCCTATCTTAATTTGTAGTTATGCTTATAGTGCTATTTCATACCATGTGTCTAAAAAAATTCAAAATAAAACAATTCACAAGCAGCTAAAAGGAATTATTGTCATCAAGTTTTAAGGGTCAAATAAATAATATAGATATTTTGTGTAGAATATAAGTTTACAAAGGACAATATTATAGCCTTGTACTTTTTGTTTTTACAAAATTTGTTAGATTTAAGAATTTTTACAGTTTTGGTCCGAAAAATTGTTTTGCCCCTTGCCCCTTTGTTTACTTTCTCTTTTGTTCAGATTATAGCATTCTACTTCTATTTATCATTTCATTGCAAAATATCTCTATGGTTCCAAACCAATTTCTAAAAGTTTTTTCTATTTTTGGTCCAACACTCTCTAGTATTTACCGTCCCATATATCGTTGGAAATGTAATCAATCGCCCGAAAAGAAATTAATCACTCTCATATTCGCCAACTCCTCCTCCCATCTGTAGCTTAAAACCTAAAAAGTAATTGGCGAAACAAAACTATTTGCCGCCGCCGCATTGCGCGGGTACGCAGCTAGTATATATATATATATATATATATATATATATATATATATATATATATATATATATATATATATATATATATATATATATATATATATATATGTATATATATATATGTGTATATATATATATATATATATATATATATATATATATATATATATATATATATATATATATATATATATATATATATATATATATATATATAAAAGATTGGGATCTTTTGAAAACCCTTTTTTCATTAGATCTTGAAAACTCAGTGTACACTATTAGATCATTATCTCTTCAAATAAGGGCATGATCGTCATTTTGTAAATATCTTAATTTTGATTTTTTTTTATTTTTTGCAACAATAATCTCAACTCCTAAAAATTAGCCTAACATATTTAAAAATTTTAAATTTGAAAATATTATAAGATTCTCGTTTTTTTTAAATCAGTTTTTTCGGAATTAAAAAACATAAAAAATTTTAATTTTTCTAAAAAAAAAATCAAATTTTCGAAAAAAAAAACATATTAGCTAATATATTTGTAGGTGTGTATATGCAAACTCGCGGGTGCATATATGCATATTTTCATAATTCATATATATACATATTCGTATTTTTAATAAAAAAATGTAAATAATGAACAACGCAATTTATTATAAACAATAATATACAAACTTTTTGAACGATACATACATAACATATAAAACATACAACAAAATTTCATAATATTTTTATTGTTTATTCTCCGACAATGATGTTTCATCACTTTATCACTTTTCTATTCCGCTTTGCTCAATAAATTCTTAAAATCTGTAAAAAAAAAAATTAATATGCACATGTATATGTATGTTACTAAGAATACATATTCAAAAATATTAAAATATACACACATGAAAAATACACATATGGCCAGTTACACATGTATTCACATTTGAACAAACATTAATATAAACAAATTATATATATATATATATATATATATATATATATATATATATATATATATATATATATATATATATATATATATATATATATATATATATATATATATATATATATATATATATATATATATATATAGGGTCCCGTTCCGGTCAGGACTCTTTTTTCGGTGAGGACTCATAAAATCGAGAATAATACTATATCATTATTGGAAAAAAAATTGGATCATTCAGAAACAATAATGATCCACAAAAAAATTTATTTTGTGGATTATTGTTTCATTATAAAAAAAATAATGATCCAAAAGTTTTTTTTCGAATTTTTTTCTCCAATATAGTACTATGATCCATTTTATTATTTATATATATATTTTTTTCAATTTTTTTAAGGTGTCCTCACGAGTCCTCACTTTAAGAAGAGTCCTCACCCGATCGCTTATATATATATATATATATATATATATATATATATAGAGTTAGATACAGATACGGATTCTAAATATTGTACGTACGTAGGACTCAATATCGTCCATATATGATTTAGGGATACGATCGGTATTTTCCCCCTCTATCTCCTTCTCTCATGCTCAAAGCCGCCATCGTCTTCAACCTAATCTCCGATCTCATCCCCTTCCAGATAAAAATCGATTTGTCGTCAAGATGATTTTGAAGAACAAAAGCGCCGATCCGAACAGCTTCTCCTCCAGAGCAACCCTAATGCTTCCTCCTCTAAACCCCCGCTATCGTCCGATGACGCCTCCCGTAACCATCGGTGAGTAGCTTGCAGAGCGATACTTGGGATCGAAGAAACCTAAGAAAAGGGTAATTAAACCTAGTGAGAAGTTTTGTTTCTCCTTCGATTGTGAGAATACAGAGGACACTTCTCGTGATATGAACATCCTCTATCAAAACCCTCACGTGGCTCGTCTTCTATTTGGAAGAGGCTTCCGTGCTGGCATGGATCGTATGGAGCAGAAAAAGTTAGCCGCAAAGAACCAGAAAGAGTTGAGAGATGAGATTAGGAAGAAGGATGGGATTGAGAAAAGGCTAGAAGAGGCTGCATCTGTTTTCTGTCTCATGTACTGCCCCTGCATTCTCATAGAATGGGGAATTCTCAGAGAATGGGGCAATCTCAGAGAATGAGGCTTTTCGTATAACAGTTTTCACGATGTGGTGTAAGGTATTCTTTGAGAATGCTTCATCATCTTCTCAGTCCTCTGTAATCATTTCATTCTTAGAGAATGTTTTACATATTACTAGATAATATTTAAACATATTCTCCGAGAATTTGAAAAGTCTTACGTAACTATTTTTTTTATGAGAATGCAACTTTACTTCTCGGAGAATGCATATGTATATTTGTAATCGTTCATTCTCACAGAATGCATCAGTATATTTTTGTAATTGTTCATCTGTATTTTTTTATAATCGTTGAATCGCAACGTTTCCTACTCATTGAATCGCAACTGTAAACTATGCTCTGCAGTTTGATTCTGTAGAATTTGAAAACCGATGATATCATGTGCGTGATTGTAGGGAATTGGGGATTTTTACTATTTTAACCTTAAGCGGGATTTTGCATTTAAAAACACGCGTATTGTTACGCTTTTAATTAAAAAACGGAAATTTTAAGAGCCATGGATTTTATTGATCAGACGCTCCACATTTGGTCCTACAGTCACACCATAATTGTTAAATGTATTTAATACTAACTATATATATATATATATATATATATATATATATATATATATATATATATATATATATATATATATATATATATATATATATATATATATATATATATATATATATATATGAAAGGGTTCAAATCAGAACCACTAAAAGGTTAAAAACCATGAGAACTGATTTTCACATATTAAGAAACAAGTTTTTTTCGTTTTTTTCACACTTGTTTATTATGTGAAAATACATTAAACTTAATAAATTTTATTATTTTTTAATATGTTTTACAATATACACAATATAATAAAATATCTAGTTATTAAACTATGAATATTAAAAGGTAACTTTTTTTTTCTTTAAAACACATCAATATTGATATCTAATAGAAATAAAGGATAATTATATATCTATATATATGTGTGTATATATATATATATATATATATATATATATATATATATATATATATATATATATATATATATATATGTGTGTGTGTGTGTGTGTGTGTGTGTGTTTCTGTGTTTGGTAATTTTATTTTGATAAAAAAACAAGAGTTAAAAATTAAAATACAATGTTATTAAGCTGTGAATTAGTGGTTCTCACGGTTCTCAATGTTATTATACACACGCATTATGCATATATGCATTGAACGAACATATGCACAAACATTAATATAAACAAATTATCATATTTATATATATATATATATATATATATATATATATATATATATATATATATATATATATATATATATATATATATATATATATTAAAAGGGTTCAAATGAGAACCACTAAAAGGATAAAAACCGTGATAACCGATTTTCACATATTAAGAAACAAGTTTTTTTCGTTTTTTTCACACTTGTTTATTATGTGAAAATACATTAAACTTAATAAATTTTATTATTTTTTTAGTACGTTTTACAATATACACAATATAATAAAATATCTAGTTATTAAACTGTGAATATTAAAACCTAAATTTTTTTTTCTTTAAAACACATCAATATTGATATCTAATAGCAAATGAAGGATAAATATATATATATATATATATATATATATATATATATATATATATATATATATATATATATATATATATATATATATATATATATATATATATATATATATATATATATATATATATATATATATATATATATATGTATGTATGTATGTGTTTGGTAATTTTATTTTGATAAAAAAACAAGAGTTAAAAATTAAAATACAACGTTATTAAACTGTGAATTAGTGGTTCTCACGGTTCTCAACGTTAATATACACACACACATTATGCATAAATGCATATATATATATATATATATATATATATATATATATATATATATATATATATATATATATATATATATATATATATATATATATATATATATACATATATATACATATATATATATATATATATATATATATATATATATATATATATATATATATATATATATATATATATATATATATATCCACATATCTTTAGATGAACATATGCAATTATACATCTATGCACAAACAAAAATATATGTATAAAAATTATAAACAAATTATCATATGCATACATCAATGCACAAACATGAATATAAACAAATTATCACATATGCACATACGCACATACGTATATGCACCTATCCACATACGTATATACACATATTCACATACGTGTATGCAGATATGCACATGTATGCATATATGTACATACATCTTGATGCATGATTTCGTGATGTCAAACAAAATCTTGAATTCCAATTCCATTGAAACCCACAAACCAAACATGCGCAATTAAGTCATACATTGTAATAAAATGGAAACAGTACCTAGTTTGCAACAAAATATTCAAAAACCTGAATGATGTATATCAATTCTTGCAGCTGTCCAATCCACAAACCAACCTATTTATACACAAATCCAAAAAAACTTTATTATAAAAAACTGTAATATGAAAAAAAAACATGACGCCTCAATTGGTACATGCTGCAAAAAAATGACAACTTAAGAAATAAATATATGATTTTGTAAAATACATTTGAAAAAAATAAATTTAATTGAAATATATGGACCAATAAACGTAGATACATACAAAGACACATACAAATACACACAAATACACATATAATACATATAGATCCACATAGATACATGATAGCAAGTGAAACCCTATATTCAAAATTCGTGAAATGCAACTTAAATTGAAACAAACAAGAGAAATTAGAGTAAATTACCAACTGATTGTTATATATATATATATATATATATATATATATATATATATATATATATATATATATATATATATATATATATATATATATATATATATATATATATATATATATATATATATATATATATATATGGAGGATCAATCGAGGCCAACGAAAAAGTTGAGACCGCGAGGCCAGTTCTGGACCAATCAAATTATAAGGACATAATAGTAATTATGTATTTCAATTAAATTATATCAAAATTATAGTTTCCTAAAATCTAGGATTCTAATTCCTAAAATCTAGGATTCTGATTGTTACTTACCAAAAAAACTAATAAATTAATTTTTATTTTTTAATAATATCAGATTTTATAATGTCAATTTTTTACTTATTTTTTATTTTTTTATTTTACTAATAGATAGTAATTATCATTTTTCGGTCAAAATATATTTTTCATTATATCATTTGAGTTATACGATTTCAATCATTAATGATTATAAAACACAATGTAGTTCTAATCATAAATGATTAGATCTATAAAAAATAAAAATAGATACGATTGTAAAATATAAAATAAATAGAACACGATATAAAGATAAAAATTTCAAAATATTCTTAATGATGAATGAATAAAACACCTCTAATTATAATCATAAATGAATACACCTCTAACTATAAGTTAATAAACATTAAGAAAATAAAAGTTACATCTAAATTCCTACATTTCAAGTTATATTTATTAATGAATATAATTGTAACAATAAATGAATGCACACATCGTTGTGTTTGCTTCGAATTTTCTTGTTACACCATAAACGAAAAAAAATGAGACACTATCATCATTATTGTTCTTGGATACACACCTGCAAAATCAAATTCAAGGATATCAGAAAATGATTATAACCATATTAAACATAAATAATTAATGGTCATATTAAACCTAGCTAAAGTTATAATCAGAAATAATTATAACCGATGTTCTAATTATTTATGCAATTATTTTAATAATCATCAATAATTCTAGTTATAATCAAAACTGATTAAAAGGTTTATACGTGTTAATCATACAGTTAAAGTGTTAATCACCAATGATTAACACTGTAAATTTACTTATTTATGGTTAACACTTAACAGATGTTTCTACCCCCCCCCCCCCAATTAACAGATGTTTCTAACAAATTTAATCATCAATGAATTCATACATTGTTGTTTTTACTTCGAGTTTTCTTGTTGCGCCATTCATGAAAATAAAGGTGGTCGCCCCTAATCATCGTTTGACCTATCAAGGTGGTAAACCTGCATCAATTTAAACTAATACAACTCATTAAAAAGGTAAATGACGTTATATAATCATTTATGATTAGAACTAAGACACAAAAAATGATTACAACTAAGTATAAAATTAATTTTTCCTAATATTCATTAATGATTACAAGTATAAAACCTAAGTAGCAAAAAATAAAAGGACTCTAATCATTAACCAAAATCCCTGATTATCAATTAATAGTAAAAAATAAAGGAGTCATATGTATTTACGTATGAATATGAACAATTTAGCCTAATTTGAACCAAAAAGGAATACAAAGGTTTTTTTTTTTTTTTTTGAACAGGAATACAAAGGTTACCTTGGATAGTTGGATTAATATTTTGTATCCACCATAATTTTAGGTTCTGCCAACATCTTGTGAGCCAAATTTGATTCCCATCCCCACCTTCATGTTCCTGCACTTCCATGACAAAAAATCATCAACAAATGTGCAAAACAATAAACAAACAGATATAACACTCCGAATAAAAATTCTGATTAAAATAATATCTATAAATCAAAACAATTAATATACAACTTATGACTTGCTCTTAATTAACTTCACCCGATTTCATATGGAAGAACTTTATTACAAGTATGACCTGTGATGAATTAAAAATCAACTTATGATGCTTGTAATAAAGAAAAGATTTCAAAAAGGCAAAAGTTATGTGTGCCGTGGTAGTAGAAATAGAAAAGAGTTTCACATAAATTAAAAAAGTAGAAGGTGTAATTACTTATCATCGGATCAAAGGGGTTTACATCGGCGCTAGCACCGACCGCGATTTGCACAACGTTATCCAAGTAAATTATGTTAATAATTAAAACTTCCAACATTTTTCCCAACATACCCGAGTAAATTATGTGAAGCCAACGATGTGAGAAAAAGTCTTTGAAGCACGGCACATTGATTGATAGTCATCGAGTGGACGTAATCGGAGCTTCAAATTTGAGTTGGCCCTGCCGCATGAAGGTGATGAACGGCTGGTGAGGTCGTGATTCGTGAAACCCTATTTTGAGAGAGATATAGGGGAGAGAATGAGAGATTATAGGAGTCGATAAATTTAGAAAATTATTTAATTACTCTAATACCCTTATGTAATATTTAATTTAATTTAAATTTAATTATAATTACAAAATACCCCTTAATAATAGTCATAGATCTGAAATATTAGATGGTCCAGATCTGGTCTCGCGGTCTCAGCCTTTTCATTGGCCTCAATTGATCCTGATTCTATATATATATATATATATATATATATATATATATATATATATATATATATATATATATATATATATATATATATATATATATATATATATATATATATATATATATATATATATATATATATATATATATATACCAAAATACAAAGTCAATTAAATGGTATCTTAGTGATACTTAAATCCTTGGTAGGTGCACCTAATTCAGGAGGTTGAACCTACTGTTTGATTAATATGCATATAATCTTCCCGTAATGCTTCATTCTCACACAATCAGCCTATTTTTAACCTTCTTAGAATATCAACACGTGCCTACATCAAAGATTTAAAGGGTAAATCTAATTTAATTAGGCTTTAACAACTGGTCGCACGGCTAAAGTGGGAGGACAAATAATCGTATTGCTCTTAAAACTAGTAAAGTGATACATATTTTAACAGATAAACTAAAAGACACTGATAAACTAAACGAAACTGAGATTCCTATCAAATATCTATAAAGGTCTTTCAATTTGTTGATATATTTCTCATATGACTCGGTTAATATCCTAATTATATTTATTGAACGTATAGGTTATGGTTACCTTTGCTTGGTAATTGGATATATAAAGGGGTATGTTAGGCATGAAGTTTTTGAGAGATTCGGTAATAAGCGCTAGCTTTTGTAATTTTAACGAAAAGTTTTTAATCTAAGAGATGCTTCATGTACCTATTTTAGCTTTTGGTTATATATAATTTTATACATTTAAAAGCCAACTATTTTTGTCGAACATTTTTATAAAAAAAAAAAAATCCATAGATTTCATTTTTCGGTTTCTAGCTACCAAGTAATAGCTAGTTTTGACAAACACCACGTTGTCTATTTATGCCATCACTCAGAATTGTAAACACAAATTTATGTGATTTAATGGTTTATTTTTTATAAGATTGGAGGGGAGGATCAATCTTGCTTCTTTTTTTTTTTTTTTTTTTTTTTTCGCACGCTTAATCAACCATGTTAAATAGTTGTTCGACTGAACTCGTTGGCTCCGTGCTTTATTCGGTCAGAACCCTGTTGGTCGAGAACCTTCTCTCATAGAATATCCTGCCGCTAGCGCTTTAGTAATAGAATATGAATTAATATTTACGAAAACAATAACTAAATAGTAAATTAAATATGACTTTAAACAGAAATATTATCTCCGTACAAGTATCAATCCGTATGTACATCAAGAATCAACTAAGGCGAGATATACTTCGAAACCAAAACTCATATTCAACAAAAGTACACAAAATAATTTTCAAGTGGTGTTAACCGCGACGCCTTGGATCGGTAACGTTGATCTTCCAATGCTCATCGGAAAACCCAATTTTTTTAGCCTGCATTCGATCCCACTTCAACTCTATCTTCCTTTTCTTCGTCAATTTACAGTGGTTCTGCAAGCTCTCATCAATGGTGTCATGAAGCTTCCACCATGTCCGGTGTGCCACATCACTGGCATACACACGTTGATCCCCTATATCCCAGTTACAATCGTAGTCCCTGTAGCATATCCAGGGCTTGATTCCCAAGTAATGTATGGCGTAAAGCTTCGGTGGATCAGCCCCAAACAACTGGTTTTTCATGCTGGTTTCTACAGTTGTATTTGACCAAAAGTTCTTCAAGAAATTAACCCTTCTTGGTAATCTGTGCCAGTAAACGAATATCTCATTCAAAAACCCTTGATCCCCACCATTATACGAGATGATCTCGTTGGTACGTTGCATGAAAAGCTTGAAAGTACAGTTTGATGGCTCGATCACCATGATGCCGGAATTGAATATGGAGTTATCATTGCCGACAGCGGACATTTGCGGGAACGAAAAGATGACATCCAGATTGCGGAGGACGATGATGTCGGAGTCGATGAAAACAATCTTGTGGTAGTCGGTGAGCTGCCATAGTCGGAATTTGCTGTAGTTATACTCGTTGTAAGAGTCCTTCTCGGCTCGTGGGTTGCGGATGCGTTCTATGATTCTGATGGTCCAACCGGCGGCCGCTAAGACCTGGCGTGTGGCCATGGAGATGGAGGTGTCAATGAGGATGATGAGGTCGTGTTTGGTTCCTGTTTTCAGGAGCGATTGGGCCAGCATGACGGCACCGCATACATATGATTCCGACGAGTGGAGCACGGTGGCGTAGGCCTGACGTTTTGTTGATTTACGTCTTGGGTTGGTTTGTTGGATCTTGTTTACGTCGTATACCTCATCGTTTCCTGTAAAAAGTTAAATAAAGATAAAAAAAAATTGTAAGATTTAATTAATATTTTCACTTAAATAAGAAAGATGTTACCTTTTCCCCATAGAGGTAAAGCCAAGTTACAAGTGCCAACAGGCAAATAAACCTTTTGTTCCAACCGCTTTATATTAGGCTGATAATACCACCAATCTCCGTCGTGTACCAACAAATCATCGCACCGGAAGATCTCCACCATTGGCCGGCACTTGCTGAAGACAACCACCTTTGGCTTCCTATTCCAACTCCTCCTCCCTCTCCTAACCGCCAAATTCGCCGCGATCAGGTGCAGTTGTAACCGGTAAACATCTCTTGCCCACCCTTCCGCCGGATACTTGCAGGGTATCTTCACCACGATCATATCCATATACCCATATTTCTTGTAATCCGGCATCGGAATCTCCGGGCACAATGTTTCATGCATCTCTTCTTCTTCATCAATCCATTCTGGGAATAAATCCTTCCATTCGAATAAATCTGAAACCTTTTCAAATGTCACAGGAATCGTCTTCCCAAGTACATTCCAATCGCTTAAATCCTCTCCTTCCATATTCACTATTCCCATCCTCATCCTCATTCCCGTTCCCATAAAACCACTTTCATTCAAGAAACTTGGCCTCTCTCTCTTCACCATATTGGTTCCAAAATTATGCTTTGAGTGATTACTACTCAACTCTACTGCATCTTCCAACAACACCGCCTTCATCTTGTAACCCGTTTCCACCTAATAAAAAATCAGCAAAATATGTTAATTAAGACGCAATTGTAAAAACGAAGAGCCCATGAAGGTTCTTTGTTTTTCAGGCATGAAAATTGAAGCTCACCTTACCTTGTGATAACATTCACGGCGGGAGCAGCGAACATATGCCGCAGCATTTTCATGATAGATCGAGGAGGTCGATGGTCGGAGGAGGAGGGTGGCATAAATAACAAGAAAACACGACAGAAAAACAATATTGATTCTAATGACCAATGATTTTGAAGGAGTGACCTTCCACATGTTGTCGTAACTTAAAGTGCAAAATGGCACGAAAACTGATGTATTTGAGCCTATTTCCAAATTTTGTCTACTCAATATATGATCAAGATATAAGGGGATATGGGAAGACTTTAGAATTGAATTTTAATCAAAGAAACAAGTGGCAGTTGGCTGGCTCCAAGTGTCAATCTGTGATTGTTTGAATTTTCTTCTATTTGAGATCAAAATCAACCTTTGCCGCTTAGCAATATACCTTCGCATCTTCCACGATTATATACTTGAACGAAGAATTAAGTTATATATCTATATTTTCATAATGAAATTTAATTTATGTCAGATATCTTAGTTAAAATTGAAAATATATAGACATTTTAATAATATGGAAAGTTTAGTTTATTTTCTATCAATTTTTTGATGAAATGAGCAGGGGTAGGATGGTAAACTTAAACTAAATAATAATGGGTGGTAAGTAAGGCAAGACCAACAACTCATTAGTTGGGATGCCAACTTTTCAAGTTTCTAAAGGAGAGATGAAACGTCACTATTAGACGTTACGAAATAGCAAGGCTACCATCTACATACACGTATTTACATATCATGTCCTTGCATGCTTACTAACCCGGTTTAACTCAGATATCCTCTTTCCTGCTCAAAATATATTATGGCTCATCGTTCATATTGGTCGTGAAGTTGATCCGTAGGACACCCAGTAATAACTTTTCATTACGTATTATATTTAAGTGCCCCGGCCAGAGCATACGTTTAGCTTACTTGAATATTATAATTATATTGGTTTTTTTTATTAGAAAAAATATCACATAATTATGTCAAATTCAAACCATATAGGCATAGTAGGCCAAACGTTGGACATGATACTTAATTATAAAATAAAGTGCACATTTTGTTAAAACAAACTCTGGCCTATGTAGAATAAGCGATCGGTTAATGTCAAATAATACGCAAATAATATTGGGATTAAAGTACAATCTTGGTCTGTCTTAGTCCCCAAATTTTTTATTATTCTTTTTTTTTTTTTTTTTTTGAAATTTTGGTCATATTGTTTAGAATGTGTTTTGGTATTTTCTTTGAATCGGGTCCAAATCAAAGTCGCAAGTATCGTCACTTTGATAGGGTATTATTGTGGAATTGTCCCCTAAAAGAAAAATATATATCATACCATTGTGATTTATGTTTTATATTTTTAATACTCTTTTATATTCATGTAATTTGAAATAGAAAAGATTAGTGGCTAAGATACCAAAATCGAAATGCCCCTACTTTCGGCATAGCGAATAAGCAAACGTAGACATTAGTTGCACTAATGTCATGCCCCACGAAAGCAAGTACATATAATTCATCAAAAAAATTCACATTCACAATAGAATATGGGGGTTGCAAATTACACCGGGTTGCTTGGATCAAGATATTAGCCTCCAAAGCAAATGGCGGCTTGTAGGTGGGCAGCCTAAGGGTTGCAAATCTTGCTCTCCTAGCCAAATGGTGGTGGAGGATGAAATTGGAAAACAAAGCGCTTTGGTTAGATATCATTTCATCCATTCACTCCACAAATAGGAATGCATGCCCGATCATTTTCAAAAGTAGCTTACCAGGCACTTGGAAAGGAATCACGAGTATTGTGAAAGATCTTCAGGAATTTGACATTAACCTCCCAGTCCTTTTCAAATTAAATGTCGCAAATGAAAAAAAAATACAAAATTCTGGATGGACTTCTGGATTGGTGAATGTCCAATGTACTCAAAATTCTCAACTCTATTTCAGCTCGAAAAGGAAAAATTGAGAACAGTCAACGAGATGGTCTCGGAAAATATGGAGCCCACCCAGTGGGCCTAGTCATGGAAAATACCACTCCAAGTCTCTAAGATTTTAGATTTTCGTAATCTCATCTCGATTTTATTATGTCTCAATCTATCAGATAGCCCTCATAAAATCCCATGGGTTGGGGACCCATCCACCGTGTTCTCAGTAAAATCACTTAGGAGCATCATTGATGACAAATATTGCACCAACTCAAATGATCATTTTCCCTGGAATAATTGGGTCCCCATCAAAGTCAGCATGTTTTCTTGGAGGGCATGTCAGGAAAAATCTCGACCTCATCTGCCCTAGCCCGCAGAGGTATCCCAAACATTTATGTAATCTTCAAAGGGTGCAACACTATAATTGAAGACTGCTCCTACATCTTCCTAGATTGTCCAATCGCACATGATCTTTGGGATAAGATCAAATCATGGACGGGTCGTTCTAACATTGTGCCCAACTCACTTAGCTCTCCATCGTCAGAAAATAGATTGTCACACAGATCTCAAACGGGATCAAAATTGAAAAACGCAATAATCTTCACGACATTATGGTCAATTTGGAAAACAAGAAACTACATGGCCTTCAAAGGCCTCCGCACATCTTCCTCCAAACTCTTTAAAGACATTCAGATTCTGAGTTACACATGGATCAAGAACATTGCCAAAAAAAGGATCGCTCAACTGGGATCATTGGGTTTTTTCTCCTTCGGTGTAGGCTATATGCTTCTAGCAGCCAAACTCTCCCCCATAGGCGCGGTGGGAACATCTCCCTCATTCAAATGGGGCATTATGCTTCTGGCAGCTAAACTCTCCTCTTATACAAATGATGTGAGGGTTATGAGTTTATTAATTGTTGTGGCATCATCCTCCCTCACTCACATGAGGAACTATATTTTAGGCATGCGATTTATCTTCATATATAATTGGTGTGAGAGTCACAATCTAAAAATCATGACTGGTTTCCACACACTCCCCTAGTCACTTGGGGTGCTGCAATTCGGCAGGCTATCCCTCCTCTTATTTATCCTAGTGTGAGGGTCACAACTTGGGCTTTCTCCTTCCCCCATTCACGTGGGGCACTACATTTCAGGAAGGAAACTCCTCCACCTATGCAAATGGCATGAGAGTTAATATTTTGGATGATATAACATTCCCTCAGTCACGTAGGGTGCTGCATTTTAGGAAGGAAACTCCTCCACCTTTACAAATGGCATGAGAGTTTAGATTTGGGATAATATCTCCACCCCAGTCATGTGGGGCGCTGCATTTTAAGCAGACGACTTCTTCTCATATGTATATGGTGTGAGGGTCACGAATCTTGGAAACTAAATATGATATTTCCTCCGTGCAATCATTTGGGGCGTTGCATTTCAAGCCGATTGATCCTCCACCATTACGACTGGCGTGAGGATCGCGGAACCTAGATCCTAATCGGTTCAAAGATGAGCTTTACAACCTTTAACTTGACTCCAGCCACATCTACTGATTGCTTCATGCCCCATGGGCGTGAATACTCATGGTCCCCCTAGATGACGTTTTATTAATTCCACATCGAGATGGATTGAGGTGTACTACTGATTGTGCCATACACATGCATGCTTCTATGATTGCCGACACTGGCCAGACTCTCTCACTGATGTCGGGATGAGGTGATGCTCGGTTTCCTGTTTGCCTCCTGATACATGGTCTTTGATACTTCCTCATGCTATTTATTTAACACATCTCTCATCATTCCCCCTTTCCCCATGACAACGCCTAGTGATATCAAGTATTTTAGGCGTTGTTGAGCCCTGTTCTTGATAAAATTATATCAAATATGTCTGGGTATTCTCACTTTTCGTGCCAGGACTTGTTTGGAGAAAAAGAGTAAAAAACAGGGACTAAAGGTGTACAAAAGGAAAAAGTATGGAAAGAATGGAAAATCAAGAGAAGTCGTACGCGCGCCGCGGATTTCTCTTCTTCGCGACGCGGGCGTAAGGCGGTGGAACACATTTGAATGACGAAAAAACGGGGAACGGATAAGTACGCGCGCCTCGGACCATTCCCAGCCAGGTCCCACGATCACGAGGCTGGACCCTCCAGGCCACCGGGTAGTGATTGATGTACTTTTTCTTTCTTTCTTTCTTTTTATATTTTTGGGATATATGTATAAACTTATGACACTTCTATTTGTATAATTGTTTGTTCATGATTTCTTTCTGTCATGTGTGTTTTTAATGTGTTTGTTAAGTTATGCATGATATACCAATCTGAGAGGGAGTTGTCTCAGACAAGTGTGGGGTCACCGTGCCCCCTCCACTTGTTTTGACCACCGGCGTGTCCTACTGTAGCGCTACAACTCCAGCATATGAATCGGGGATCTTTCTGTACGCAATTATACCTGTGATATTGAGCACCAAGCAGTCTACCGTCCAAAAAGGGGTAACTCTTTCTCCCTTGTTTTGAATTAATTTTTGTACAACGGGGACGTTGTACGGTTTTAAGTGTGGGGTGTGGACGGTCGAAAGAGATATTTTTGAAATTTTTGCAGAAATGATCAATTTTTCAATTTTTAGCAATATTTTTCAAAATTTTTAATGAATTGCAATTTTGAAATGAATGGTTTGTGATTGTGATAGCACTAGTATTCTTCAAGAAATACTATTTAATTGTGATCATGCTATTAGTAGTCAAATAAGTTGAGTTTTACGAGTTTAGAAGATTGAGTTGTTTTAGGATTGGAATTTAGGAAGGAAAAGTCAATCTGTGGCCTTTGTTGTTCGAGCCGGTAGGTCTAAAATGGGTGGACCTTACGCACCTTACCACCTAAGATCGTCTGGTCTGGGATGGTATTTCTGAAAGCTCGTTACACGGACAACATCGAAAGTCATGGACAATTCCTTAATGGCCTTTAGAATCTGAATGAGTAAGTACACTTCATTGTGGACAGAAAGTTTGTAATCAAGGGTTCTCTAGAAAGCCATGAATTCCAAAGAACAACTCAATTATGTTTTCACGAACTATTCCATTCTAAATCAAAGAGCAATAAACTTTGAAACTAAACACAGTCAAAAATTGTTCGATTCTCTATTATAATTTGTTAAAAACTCTCTTGCTTGGGGACAAGCAAGGCACAAGTGTGGGGTGTTTGACAACGCCTAGTGATATCAAGTATTTTAGGCGTTGTTGAGCCCTGTTCTTGATAAAATTATATCAAATATGTCTGGGTATTCTCACTTTTCGTGCCAGGACTTGTTTGGAGAAAAAGAGTAAAAAACAGGGACTAAAGGTGTACAAAAGGAAAAAGTATGGAAAGAATGGAAAATCAAGAGAAGTCGTACGCGCGCCGCGGATTTCTCTTCTGCGTGACGCGGGCGTAAGGCGGTGGACACATTTGAATGACGAAAAAACGGGGAACGGATAAGTACGCGCGCCGCGGATTTCACTTATGCGCGGCGCGGTCACGGGAAATTTGCAACTATAAATAGAGGCATTTCCAGCTGAAAACCCTAGCAAAGACCGGGTGTAAACATCGACCTAGAAGCTCTTTGACTCGAGGATTCATTTCAGCAAGGTCATAATTGGTATTTTATGTTTTTGGATTTAATTTCCTTTTTAGTAGCAAGTAGTTTTGTAGCTAAAGTCTTTGGGAGTGACAACCACTGACTTTGAGCACTTAGGTTTCTAATTTTGAAACATTTTGGTTACTGATTTGATGTTTGGATATTGGTTTTGGTGAATGAAATCATTCGGTTACATTTAATATTGGTTTTTCGATATTTTGGATGCTTGTTTGTGTTTCGATTATTTGATTGTGTTTGGATTGTGTTTGTGACTCGGTTGGAACTGTTTTCCTTTGCTGAAAACAGTAGCTAACTCGGTTAGGTTTAGCATTAAATCTTAGCTAGTAATTGTTCAAGTAGAACTTTAGTTATTAGCTAGTTTATGCTATGCTTGGTTTTGCTAGTTTGAATGCCTTCAATTGCTTCTGATTCAGAGATGTACTTCTGAGTTCAGAAAGTAACTAGGTCATTTGGACATAGCTAAGCTTGGCTTGAGTGTTTGAATATTGTTTCGAGGTAGAAAGATAGAAATTAGTTCCTCCGACTATAGCTGTGACACTATTAGTTGGTAATCTCTCATCTAGTCTAACCACGTAGCTCCTGTGGATCGACCCTGATTCCACTATACTAGTGAATGTTAGGTTATCTCTTATTTTTGACCGCATGACGACCTCTGCGTGCACGTCAAATTTTGGCGCCGTTGCCGGGGAGCTGTGAGCTTAGAATAGGTGAGTAGTAGGAACTTGTTTCTTGCTTTTTGAAATTTCATTTTGGGTAAGTTTGAGTTTTGATTCTTGTGGGCGTGTTGCACTAGTGCATGCGTACCCGCAGGGGAGAGCAATCATCCCCATTGCAGTTTGATTCTGAGATTGAGCGTACTGCGCGCGAACTCCGTGCCCGTAGGCGTTTGAATATCATGAATTATAGTCAAGTTAGCAGTAGTCCGGTCAGTGTTGCCCAGGATCCATCAGGTGAGGCAACTGGGAGGTTTTCTATCCCTCCGCTTTCGGAATTTCAGTTTGGAAGCACGAGTGCTTCTGGTGGTGCAGTTTCAGCCCCTGCACCCATACCATCATGCACTCCGCCTTCCATCCCATCATTTACACCCACTTCACAACCTCAATCCACCAATCCATTTACATCTGCTATGACTTGGGGAGAGCCGACCCGAGATGGCACTCCAATTCCTAGACAACATACACCAACATCACAACCACAACCAGCCCTCTTTAAACCTCAACCTACATATCAAACAACACAACCTATACACTTTCAACCACCGCCTCAGCCACAACATCATTACCCAGAGACGGAGGAAGTGTATGACGAGGAAGATGAAGGATGGATGCCACCAGCATCCCAACCACAATGGAACCGAGGTCGGGGACCTCCCAGGCGAGCACCACAATACCAACCACCAGGTCAGCGGGAGTACAATGATCATCTTTACGGTAACCCCGCCCAACCTTTACATTTTGCACAACCGAGACGGCAATCGGTTGCATCACATTTCCAACCGCGGGAATATGATGATTCGTCGCCGATCTATATACCTGATAACATAGATTCGCAAGTAGAGATTAGACCTCAGTTATTAGGAATATTACCAGAATTCAGAGGATATAAGCATGATGATCCCTATAACCATTTATATGAATTCTTAGCGATCGCTAATGCTAATAATCCCAGAAACACAAATAGAAATATTTTTAGGCTTAGACTGTTTCCGTTCACCCTTAAGGACAAAGCCAAGTATTGGTTCACATCGTTGCCATCGAACAGTATTACTACGTGGGATCAGCTCAAGGCAAAGTTCCTGCAGGAATTTTATCCAGCGAGCAAGACAACTGAAGTCAGGAGGGTCATCCAGGATTTCCAGCAAAAACCTGGAGAAGCTTTTCATGAAGCCTTCGACAGATTGAAGGAGTTGCTGCGATCTTGTCCGCATCACGAGATTCCCAGATGGCAGTTGGTCAAGTTATTCTTTGAGGGAGTTAGCGAAACACACCAGGCCATGATAAATGCCTCCTCCAGTGGGACATTTATGTGGCAGGATCCAGAAGAAGCCTGGCAGTTTTTGGAGCAGTTGAGTAATGGCTCCAAAACAAACTTCTCCACCAGGAAGACTACAAGTACGGCGGCAGCAGTAGGAGTTGATGCTGATTGGAAAAAGGAAGTGAAAAAGGAAATCAGTGAATTGAACAGAAAGTTTGATAGGCTTATGGCAACATTACAAAATGGACCGCCAAATTCATCACAAGAAGGTCAATGAGGACCCAAGATGCAGGAAGCTAATCAAGTTTATGGCCAGGGTCAAGGTCAACACAATAATGGACGACCCTACAGGCCATACAACCAAGGACAGCAACAAAATTTCAGGCAGAACAATTATCAGAATCAATCAAATAGTCAGCCTAGAAACCAGCAGCCTGCAAACAACGGAAACAACAACAACAGGGGGCCCACCAACGCTGCCAACAACGCCCCAGGGACCCAAGAAGAGATGATATCAAAAATGTATGACATGGTCACTGCGACTCAACAACAATCTCAAGCGAATGCAAAAGCTATCGCAAATATGGAAAGACAAATAGGTCAAATGGCTGGAGATCAGCAAAAGAGAGATAATGGCAAGCTGCCAAGTGCTACTGAAGTCAACCCTACGCATAATCAACGTCCAGGGAAGGAACAAGTCAATACTGTTGAATCAGGATGTCGAAAGGTCACTCTGGAGGATTTGTTTGAGGTAGGGAATGAAGTGAAACCAGGGGAAGAAGGAAAGGCTTTAAAGAGCGAGAAAGGTAAAAAAGGAGAAGTTTCGGTTGAGAATGGCACTCAACCAGAAATAGACAAAAAGGTCCAAAAGGAAGAGCAACCAACGATAGCGGGGATCAAGCAGAAAAAGAAGAATAAGAAAGAAAAAAAGAAGCAGGAAGTACCCAGATCAACGGGACCCTTAATGAATCAGCCCCTATGGGATGAACTTAATGATGCTCCCGAGGACACCAGGATTCTGCAAGAGATGTGTGAACAGAATGGGAAACGCAAAGCACCTACGCCAAAAACGGTGAGATTGACTGTGAGAGCTAGCAAAGCATTATTGGGTATACTGCCCAGAAAGGAAAAGGACCCCGGGTCACCATTGATCACTACAACTGTAGGAGATGTGGTTATTCGAAACACTCTTTTAGATTTGGGAGCAAGTGTCAACATCTTGCCAGGATACCTGTACGACAAGTATAAGAACGAAGAAATTGAGCCAGCAGAAGTTGTACTACAGTTGGCTGATCAATCAACTAAGGTATCTAGGGGGAAGTTGACAAATGTCATAGTCAAAGTTGGGGACTTTTTCTATCCTGTAGATTTTCTGGTCATGGAATATGAAAGTCCAGACGACGCGCCTGCGCTCATCTTGGGGCGTCCATTTTTAGCTACCGCTGGGTCAGTGATCGATTGCAAGACTGGAGATATGGATATTTTCTTCGGGACCAGGAAAAGAAGATTGAATATGTTTGGGAACCCGATATCATTACCTTCTGAGGAAAATGGCAAACCAGCAGACAGGAAAACACTAATGGAGCCAGGAATCAGAAGCAAAGAAAAGATATGGACACGTACAGGAGAGGGAGGAAAAGAGGAAATCTTAAAGGAAACCAAGGATCACCCGTTATCCGCCATCGACAAGGAACAATTGCTGGAAATGATAGAGATAATGGAAGCAAGGCATCAGCAATATGAAAGAGAATCCAGAAAACGAGAGGCGAATGTTTTCGAGCTATTGAAATCTCAACAACAATGGATCAGCGGTGTGAGTGATCGGATGACCCAACTCACATCCCTTATGACAATGATGGCTAATAATTTCATGCCAGAATACCAGCAAATGTCATCAAGAGGTCAAGAAGAAGAAGAAGGGTCAGCTTAGGAGCAGAACGTCTGGCTGAAGACGTTAAACTTATCGCTTGTTGGGAGGCAACCCATCGTGTCATAGGTAGGTTTTATATTTCTTAGGATTAATTTAGAAAATACATCAATCTTTTGCAGGTATTAGTGGTCTGAAGCAAGTGTGGGGTCGTGTGAAAAGTTTTGAAATCTTCAAGACCGCGCCGCGGATTTTTGAATTGCGCGACGCGGGTTCGAAACTCAACCCGATGCGCAGGGGTTGATTTGGCGACACGCGCGTCGCGGAAACGGGAAATGCGCGCCGCGGGAAACGATCAGACGGTTTTTGCCTTTATACGGTGAGCCGCGGCTCACAACTCAAATCACACGACTCGGAGCTCTGGTGATCAAAAATTTCTTGCATTTTTTCTTGCTTATTGTGTTTCTACTACCAAGGTACGCTCTTTTAACTATCTATCAGCTGTTTAAACTAATTATTAGGTAGTTAATTTTAGGGTTTTATTCCAAAAAGTTCAAAAACTTAGAATCACTAATGCTAGCTCATCGGGTGTTTGTTTTGCCAAATGGACACCCCAGATGAGCTAGTCGGCACTTAGGCTATCTTGTGGTATGATTAAAATGAGATGTAGCAGGTTAAAATGGGGATTTGATCCCGGGTTTTCAAAACAGTCGTACGCCGCGCCGCGCCCTTGCTCTTGGGCCGCGCCGCGGTGCGGCTAGGAAGACAAGGACTGATTTTGCAATTAATTTTGTTTTGTGCTATGTGTTTCCTTTTTGCAGATGATGTTCAGATTGGACCACGCCTTCCTTCAGTTTCCCGCGGGACTTGACAGTTCAGTGGAGTATAGTTCGCGACGGGATGCACTGACCAGTCGCCGGGTTCTCGAGGCGACTGTTATAGACCGGGACATCCTGAGGGATGCAGGGCTTTGGGGCGCGATTGAGCCGTTTTTGCATCGCACCTGGACCCACGAGGAGGCATCGTTTACCTGCCGTGGTTGGGACAGGATTATGGCCACGGACGAGGACGTGGTCTACACGGAGTTGCTACTGGAGTTCATCTCCACTATCCAGTTCGCACCGCGGGCAGGGGACCCACGCTCCAGGCTGGTGCGTTTTCGTTTGGGAGGTGTGCACAGGGAGTGCAACCTCCGAGAGTTCGGGAGGCGCACAGGCATCTACACTGAGCAGGACCTCCAGCATCGTTACTTCACCCGGTTCTTCGGGTCATGCATCCAAGGGGAGCCAGAGCGCCCTCCCAACATGGAGGTTTGGACACCGCTGTCCAATGTGATGTACGAGGCAGGGACTTCGAGGGAGAGCCACCTCCGCGACCCACTTCACCGCCTCATGCACCGGATCGTCTCCACCTCCATCATGCATCGGGAGGGGGGCGAGAAGGTGTCGGGCGACGACATGACATATTTGTGGATCCTCCTCGACCCGTCCCGATTCCTCCATCTTCCCTACGCCCTTGCGATTGCTCTCTCCACCCACGCGACTGGCGCCTCCACCAGCAGTCCACTAGCCAGGGGGTACTTCATTACCCGCCTGGCCCGCTCTTATGGCATTCTTACTGCCCCCGTGGCAGCCTCCTTGACCGCTCTGCCTCCATCACGGACTACAGCACGCACTTTGGAGAGGATGCGGCTCATTGAGCTGCAGCGCCCGGGGCAGTACATCCGGGCACCGACCGAGCTTCCTTAGGCACCCCAGCCTGCATACGCCCAGCCCGGCAGGAGACGCCGGAGACAGGAGCCACCAGCACCAGAGCCGGTACAGCCGCAGCCACAGCAGGATGACTCACCAGCCCTCAGCCGGCTGGAGGCCAGAGTCACGCGGATCGAGGACCAGCTCGAGTGGATCGGGGAGGTACTTATACAGCTTGCATCAGCATAGGGTAGACGCCCCCGACCATTCCCAGCCAGGTCCCACGATCACGAGGCTGGACCCTCCAGGCCACCGGGTAGTGATTGATGTACTTTTTCTTTCTTTCTTTCTTTTTATATTTTTGGGATATATGTATAAACTTATGACACTTCTATTTGTATAATTGTTTGTTCATGATTTCTTTCTGTCATGTGTGTTTTTAATGTGTTTGTTAAGTTATGCATGATATACCAATCTGAGAGGGAGTTGTCTCAGACAAGTGTGGGGTCACCGTGCCCCCTCCACTTGTTTTGACCACCGGCGTGTCCTACTGTAGCGCTACAACTCCAGCATATGAATCGGGGATCTTTCTGTACGCAATTATACCTGTGATATTGAGCACCAAGCAGTCTACCGTCCAAAAAGGGGTAACTCTTTCTCCCTTGTTTTGAATTAATTTTTGTACAACGGGGACGTTGTACGGTTTTAAGTGTGGGGTGTGGACGGTCGAAAGAGATATTTTTGAAATTTTTGCAGAAATGATCAATTTTTCAATTTTTAGCAATATTTTTCAAAATTTTTAATGAATTGCAATTTTGAAATGAATGGTTTGTGATTGTGATAGCACTAGTATTCTTCAAGAAATACTATTTAATTGTGATCATGCTATTAGTAGTCAAATAAGTTGAGTTTTACGAGTTTAGAAGATTGAGCTGTTTTAGGATTGGAATTTAGGAAGGAAAAGTCAATCTGTGGCCTTTGTTGTTCGAGCCGGTAGGTCTAAAATGGGTGGACCTTACGCACCTTACCACCTAAGATCGTCTGGTCTGGGATGGTATTTCTGAAAGCTCGTTACACGGACAACATCGAAAGTCATGAACAATTCCTTAATGGCCTTTAGAATCTGAATGAGTAAGTACACTTCATTGTGGACAGAAAGTTTGTAATCAAGGGTTCTCTAGAAAGCCATGAATTCCAAAGAACAACTCAATTATGTTTTCACGAACTATTCCATTCTAAATCAAAGAGCAATAAACTTTGAAACTAAACACAGTCAAAAATTGTTCGATTCTCTATTATAATTTGTTAAAAACTCTCTTGCTTGGGGACAAGCAAGGCACAAGTGTGGGGTGTTTGACAACGCCTAGTGATATCAAGTATTTTAGGCGTTGTTGAGCCCTGTTCTTGATAAAATTATATCAAATATGTCTGGGTATTCTCACTTTTCGTGCCAGGACTTGTTTGGAGAAAAAGAGTAAAAAACAGGGACTAAAGGTGTACAAAAGGAAAAAGTATGGAAAGAATGGAAAATCAAGAGAAGTCGTACGCGCGCCGCGGATTTCTCTTCTGCGTGACGCGGGCGTAAGGCGGTGGACACATTTGAATGACGAAAAAACGGGGAACGGATAAGTACGCGCGCCGCGGATTTCACTTATGCGCGGCGCGGTCACGGGAAATTTGCAACTATAAATAGAGGCATTTCCAGCTGAAAACCCTAGCAAAGACCGGGTGTAAACATCGACCTAGAAGCTCTTTGACTCGAGGATTCATTTCAGCAAGGTCATAATTGGTATTTTATGTTTTTGGATTTAATTTCCTTTTTAGTAGCAAGTAGTTTTGTAGCTAAAGTCTTTGGGAGTGACAACCACTGACTTTGAGCACTTAGGTTTCTGATTTTGAAACATTTTGGTTACTGATTTGATGTTTGGATATTGGTTTTGGTGAATGAAATCATTCGGTTACATTTAATATTGGTTTTTCGATATTTTGGATGCTTGTTTGTGTTTCGATTATTTGATTGTGTTTGGATTGTGTTTGTGACTCGGTTGGAACTGTTTTCCTTTGCTGAAAACAGTAGCTAACTCGGTTAGGTTTAGCATTAAATCTTAGCTAGTACTTGTTCAAGTAGAACTTTAGTTATTAGCTAGTTTATGCTATGCTTGGTTTTGCTAGTTTGAATGCCTTCAATTGTTTCTGATTCAGAGATGTACTTCTGAGTTCAGAAAGTAACTAGGTCATTTGGACATAGCTAAGCTTGGCTTGAGTGTTTGAATATTGTTTCGAGGTAGAAAGATAGAAATTAGTTCCTCCGACTATAGCTGTGACACTATTAGTTGGTAATCTCTCATCTAGTCTAACCACGTAGCTCCTGTGGATCGACCCTGACTCCACTATACTAGTGAATATTAGGTTATCTCTTATTTTTGACCGCATGATGACCTCTGCGTGCACGTCACCCCAACACTCCTCACTCTCTCCCTCAAAAATCCTCTCCATATTCTTTCTAGAGTTCAGCCATTTTCAGCAAAGAAAACCCGTAATAATTTTGTGCGTTTGGTGTTCTTGAAGACTCTCAATTGTTGCTAGGTAAGAAACTTCATACTTGCTTCATATTTCACCATTACATGTGTTTTTCTTCTTTATTTTCGGATTTTATGCCTCTTTAATGGCTAGAATCATCCTCACAACTTGATGTTTGTAGATTATCACTCTCACATATGTGCATGTGTTAAAAAGAGTGAAATCCATGATCAAACCCATGTTAATTTAAGAAGAAACACCATCTACTCTCAAGAGTTCTAAAAATCGACTTCTATTCCTTTTAGTTTATAACCATTTGTTATTTAAGTATATAACCACTTCTAGGAAATCATGGTTGTATTTCAACACCATGCATGTGTTAGAAATCGGGTTGCATGGCCAAAAAGCAAAGGCTTGATTCGGTTCAAATGTTTTTCTTTTTAGAGCACTTGAGAACCAAAAATCATAGCTTGATTTCATGCACTTTAAAAGATATTTAAACCTCTGGAAAAGGCTGGCTTGATGCATAAAAATCATGGTTAAATCAAGGGGTTAAGCACTTCGCTAAATTGGTGGTCAAAAACACCACACTTGAACCCTTTCTTCCATGCATGCAATCTACCAAATTTCATCACCCTACTTTAAAGGGTTATATCTAGATCAATACTCATCCAAAAATCCCATTGCAATTTTCTTTTGAATTTTACTTCTTTGAGTTACTTTTGAACCCACGTGGTCTCACTAAAAAATATTGAGTTTTTGACCTTCAAACAGTGCCTACAAACCTGTTGCGCCTACGACACGTTTTTTGTGGGTGATGGTTTTGTGATGCTTGTTCAAGAGCTATTTCCAATTCCAAAAATATTGAGAAAATTAACACAAATCCCTAACATGCTAAAATTAGTGGAGTCTAGATTTTGTGGCTTGAAAGACAAGGGAACTATGTAAAAAAATTTATCAAACTAATGACTACATTTCTCAAATGCAAAGTAAACAAGCTAATATTTTCAAAATGCATGGAGCTTAAATGTATGCATTTCGAACCAAATAAAGGTAAACTGATTTTTCCCACAAATAGATGATATTAAGAATTAATTTGGAAAAATTCAGCCAAAAATACATTTTTCTTGATTTTATATAAAAATAGTAACAAATAGTGATTTATTACTCAAACAAATACTTAGAGATCGTAATGATTTTCAAAATTTGTGGGAATCGTTTATACCATAAGTAGGGGTTCCCTATAAAGTTTCACCTTATTTGGATATTGTTTGTTATTTATTTCCATTTTTACCCTTTATAAAATGGAGAGTTTAGAAAACTAAGTTTCGATCTTCCATACCTATCAAGAATTTTGCTAGGATCTTATACATGTTAGAAATAATTATAGAAATTATTTCAAAATTTATCATGACATTCTACTATTTATTTCGAATTTCTCTAATATAACAAGCATAAATTAAGAATAATTTATATACAAGTTTAAATTTTCTTTAAAATTTACAGAAGTATTATATCACCTGTTAGGTGATGGGGATAAAATTTTATGATTTTTGGAGATGATCTTCATGTCTATATATATATATATATATATATATATATATATATATATATATATATATATATATATATATATATAGACATCAAGATCATCTCCAAAAATCATAAATATATATATATATATATATATATATATATATATATATATATATATATATATATATATATATATATATATATATATATATATATATATATATATAGATGGATTCAATGCAGATCCAAATTAAATCACCTAACTGCAGAACCATGTTCTTAACCGTTAGATTTGATTCCTTCATTAAGGGTATGATGGTAAAATGGAAATACGAGAAATAACAAACTCCAATAAATACGTCCAGTAAATGAACAAATGTTCATCAATGAACAAATCAAAGATCTGGGAATTGATAACGTCAAAAACATCACCGTCAAATCGTCGTCATCTTTGTTCAGATCCAACAAAAATTGCATACATATGTATCTTTCCATTAGAATCATCGATCATGAATCAATCATCATCACAATCGTATCATATTTTCAACATTGACTGTTGATTTCAACATCTCACAGATCTCGATTTGTGATCACAAATGTTCATCAATGAACAAATGTTCATTAATGAACATACATCCCAAAAATATAGTCCATCTCAGTTGCGTATTTAAACCACTGTTGACAGTTACGTATTAACTATTGTTATAGAATATGTTAATTGATGAACAAATGTTCATTGATGAACATATGTTCATTGATGAACATATGTTTATAGATGAACATTTGTTTCAAAAAATCACGCAACATTTGACGCTCCTATATTTTAGGGATGGGTAAAAAAACCCAATATGCCTTTTCCTGGGTATGATTCCCTACATTAGGTGCATAATTACTTAGTGCGTCCCTTTTAATCTAACCTATTGATATAATGATCCAACGGTTATAAGGATGGTTCTGCAGTTAGGTGATTTAATTTGGTTCTGCATTGAACCCATCCCTATATATATATATATATATATATATATATATATATATATATATATATATATATATATATATATATATATATATATATATATATATATATATGATTATGAGATTTTTCATAAATACCGTTTAATAATGGGAAAATCAAATAATCCTATGGCACTTTATAACCCAAGTAGTTGACTAAGTCTTGCTAAAACATTATAAGCTAGATGGGAATCTCATTACAACCTTCATGTTTCGTAGGACGTTAGTAGGAGTCATTCCCATTTACCTTGCGGAACCGTACTTTTGGAACGCTCAACTCATTAGTGAGTATTCACAACCCTTTTACTGTTTTATGTTTTGGGATAGAAAGCATGATTACTATATTGCAAATTGCATTATCTTGATGTATGTATTTGTCTATACGCAATTGTTGTATGCTTTAGATGCTATCATATGCTAAGTCCCTGGTACCTCTACATAACCTATTAACTCATTCTTGAGTCGATGGTTTATATGGATAGCTCTATTTGGGATTGACCACCCCCACTCACATGGAAATGTGAGTGCATATTACCAACACATTCTCATGTTAACGGTAGAACATGAACTCTTAGGGAGTGTTCTAGTCGGTAGGTTTGGTTGTGGACTCAAAGTATAAACAATTGATCTTGTTTAAGATCATAATTACGTATGAAACCATCCTCTATTTGGAAACACCTTTTAAAAAATTGTATTCTTATTAACTTCCAAATTTGTATGTATACTCAACACTTGTGAACTCACCAACTATTTCCATAGTTGACCTCTCATTTTTCATGCTTTTCAAGAAACGGTCAGTGAAAGTTACTTGAAGTACCTCATGTTTATTATGTTAGCTTTTGTTGTAGTAGGATTTTAAGACTTGTGCTTGGTGTATTTAGTGATGAATTATGATGATGTAACTACTAAACAAATGAATTTTATGGTGGGTGTTGTCTTGTACCTTGTGCTTGAAACCTTTAAACTGTTATACTTTGTGTTTCTGCGTTAAGCGGGGTGTTACACATATCTCATACATGATTATCAATCACAACAAATTTCATGGGGCCGATTAAGTCCAATTTGTGCCCCTTTCAAGGGGGTACTAATATATATATATATATATATATATATATATATATATATATATATATATATATATATATATATATATATATATATGTTAGGATAATGATTCACCATAGCTCCCAAGGTTGACGTCTTGTTTAGGAGTTGGTTCCCGCCATTATAGGGACATGTAATAATGAATCATCATTCCAAAGTACCTGACTCCCAAGGTTGAATGCCTTGTGTAGGAGTTGTTAATGGGTTCCTCCTATTTATGAACATATTTCATTAATGAACTAGACAAACAATCCAATTCGTAGCCATGCAATTTACACCTTATGATGTACAAACTAAGTACATTATGCATTCCCAACACCGTACATTCACAAACAAATGCCATATGCAATATGTAATAAGCAATAAATAATTTACTCAGGATTTCATAGCCTTTGCTAACAATAATTCAAATCATATAGCATTTGACATATGTCCTATGTTGGGAAATGTCTCCATGTGCGTGTGTGTGTGTGTGTGTGTGTGTATATATATATATATATATATATATATATATATATATATATATATATATATATATATATATATACACACACACACACACACACATACATACATACATACATACATACTTACATACATACATACATACATACATACATACATACAAACATACATACACACACACACACACACATATATATATATATATATATATATATATATATATATATATATATATATATATATATATATATATATATATATATATATATATATATATATCAATGTTGTAAAAATCAGTTGACGGTAGCTTGGCGGTCGAGTGGGGTTAAGAGATTAATCGGGGATTATTCAGTGATTAATCAGAGACCATAAATTATAAAGAAATTCATTAAAAATATATAAATATAACAAAATATCAAAGTTTGATTCATTTTATTCCGAGAAACACAAGTCAAACATTACACATTTGTTTATTTTTATTCTTTAATTTTGATTTTTTTTAGTTTTGTTGAATTATTAGAGGATGTTGTGTCGTCATTTAAAAAATTAAATAAATAATAAAAAATAACCGTCAAGACTGATTAATTGGCCGCCAAGGCCTATATTTGACCGATTTCTGCCGCAAACCGTCAAACTGACAGATTAGACCTAATCGTAATCGGATGAAGATCGTCTAACGACTAATCGCCGATTAATCAACTATATATAATCATTTAAGAGGGAGCTATCTTGTGATATACGATGACACGTTTTTTACCACACATTTTTGGGGTCAAAAAGTAATAGGTAGAAAATTAAAATAAATAAAAAACATTATTTTTATTAATTTTCGTCATCACTTTTAATATCCAAAAAATCATTAAAAATAAAAATAAATTAATACAACACTGCTCCAACGAAATATCGTGATGGAATATTGCTCACGATAAGTAATATTTGTATTTTATAAGAATATTATCAAGATTTTAAAATTTTACACATTGTTATACTAATTGTAATATATAGAATATTGTTAAAGTTTTTAAATACTATAATATTTTGATAAAACATTACACATGATATATTTTATAAGTAATATTTTATTAGAATAATTCATTAGTACGATAATTAATTTTTAATTTATTTTTGAATTAACTTATATATTTAGATGTTATATATGACAAAAGTTAATAAATTTTCTTTAAATAAACATATTTGGAACATTTGCCTTAAATGTATGGCTAAAAACATATTACCTTGTCTCACAAAAATACCCTCTCAAATAAATTCTTCCCTATACATATAAAGCAGTTGTATATTATGCTGGTTTTTGAAATTAAATATTCTCTTAACTGTTTTGCACCTGTATCTTATTGCAATTGGATTATAAGTTAAGGATTAATGCACTACAAGAAATGTCGCCAATACCGGCGTCACCTTTACCGGCGACAGCCGGTATTAGCGGCGACATCCAAAACACGCGTTTGGTGTCGCCGCTAATACCGGCTGTCGCCGGTAAAGGTGACGCCGGTATTGAGCGTTCAGCGATCCGCGTGATGTTTAATCCAAACCGTCCACCAAATGTGTGATCCGACGGTGAAAAAAGTAGCGGGAAAATTTCCCTCCATATGTGTCGCCGCTAATGCCTTGTCGTCGCCGCTATTGCTGTGTCACGCGGATCGCCATCTTTACCGTCCATTGCATTACCATCTGACGGTCCAGAAAGAAGCGCGTTTTTAACGCGTCGCCGCTATTGCCTGTGTCGCCGGTAAAGCTCTAATTACGTCGCCGCTAAAAGTCTGCGAACAGACTTAGTCTCTCCAGCTCCCCATTTCTGTCTGTTACGCAACCCAAACAACCCCTCGGTGCTCTCGATTATTCCGGCGATTTCTCTCGATTTTCCGACCACCACCGCAAAGCAACCCCTTGGTGCTCTCTTTCACTTGTACCGGCGATTTGCTTCTCTTTACCGGCGTTCCCGAGCAAATACCGGCGATTTTCCGACCACGTTTTTTCCGGCGATTGGCTTCTCTTTTCCGGCGATAGCTTCTCATTTCCGGCGATTATCTACTTATATTGTGTAAGTTTTTTGATTATCTACTTATATTGTTTTAAATATTGATTTTTAACAAACTTTTTCTCTTGTTAGAACCACCAACACCACCACCAAGAACACCACCGGAGGCTGCCGGAAAAGCTCCCCCACTGTCGGCCACTAGCTTCAGAAACAACATCTACCACCCTAAGTATGTGTTTATGATTTTTGGTATTTTGTTTAATGGTCTTAATATGTTAAGTTCTTAATGTATTAAGTTCTTTAAAAATGACTTATTATAAGCTCTTAATGGTTTATGAAAAAATGTTTAATGGTTTTGATTTGTTTTGGAAGTGATGGTGTTAAGTTCTTAATATGTTAAGAACTTAATTTTTAAGTGATTAATTATTAAGTGCTTAATATGGAAAATGATTTGGAATATATAATATGTTTGGAAAATGATTTGGAAATTCTAATATGTTTGGACAATGATTTGGAAAATGTATAATGTGATGGTGTTGTTAGGTTCTTAATGGGTTAAGTACTTAATTTTTAAGTGTTTAATTATTAAGTGCTTAATTTGAAAAATGATTTGGAAAACATAATATGTTTGGAAATGTTTTTGATAAGTGCTTAATTTTTAAGAACTTAATTATTAAGAACTTAATTATTAAGAACTTAATGCTTATGTTAAAAACATAATTGTTAAGTACTTAATTATTAATTATTTGATTTGTTATAAATGTCACGTTTAGATCGTTTTAAATATAATGTTTAAATTGTAATTCTAAAAAATATAATGTTTAAATTGTAAATTATAAAAAATATAATGTTTAAATTGTAAACTTAATTATTAAATACTTAATTATATAGATTTTTTAAATCATTTTAAATATAACGTCTAAATCTCAAATTATAAAAAATAAAATTATACGTTAATGTAACTTTTTAATAAAATTATTTAAACCTAACCCCTAAACACTAAACCCTAAACCCTATTTAAACCATAAAACTTAAACTCTAAACCCTAACCCCTAAACACTAAACCCTAAACCGTAAACATAAACTTATTTAAACCATAAAAACTTAAACTCAAACCCTAACCCCTAAACCCTAAACCCTAAACCCTAAACCCTAACCCCTAAACCCTAAACCCTAAATCCTAAATCCTAAACCCTAAACCCTAACCCCTAAACCCTAAACCCTAAACCCTAAACCCTAACCTCTAACCCCTAAACACTAAACACAAACTTATTTAAACCATAAAACTTAAACTCAAACCCTAACCCCTAAACCCTAAACCCTAACCCCTAAACCCTAAACCCTAAACCCTAAACCCTAACCCCTAAACCCTAAACCCTAAACCCTAAACCCTAAACCCTAAACCCTAACCCCTAAACCCTAAAACCTAAACTCAAACCCTAAACCCTAAACCCTAAACCCTAAACCCTAAACCCTAAACCCTAACCCCTAAACCCTAAACCCTAAACCCTAAACCCTGACACAAACTTATTTAAACCATAAAACTTAAACTCTAAACCCTAACCCCTAAACTAAAAATATGAACTTATTTAAATCGTAATTGTTGTAGTGTTTAGGTACTCTGAAACGTAAACTATATGCTTATGTTTCTTCGTTTCAATCATCAAAAGCTTAGAAATACCCGCTCGAAATTGATTTAGTAATTAATTTCGAGTTGTCCCCGTTTTGGGACTGCTTTTTGAATGCTTTATCTCATCTAGGATATGAATGTGTATTACATGATTGTTTGTTTAAGAAAAATTTGGTTGTCATTTTCTCTTTGCTCCTCGGGTATATACTTACAAATATACCTAGGAGCTAAGGGGAAATGCTGCCGAATTTTTCTTAAACAAACAGTCATGTAATACACATTCATATATGAGATAAAGTATTCAAAAAGTGGGTGTAGAAGCCTACCTTTGCAAATACTCTATCATCGTTGTCCGATTATCTATTCCCCTTCCTAGGATAGTTCTTGAATTATCCTTTCAGCGATCTAATTGTATAACATAGTGTTTCCTATACAAATACTTTATCCTTTTTAAACCCTAATATATGTTCCAGTTGCATAATGCCTATCGATAAAAGCTGGACTACTAATCCAAAACGTAAGTCACCTGAGTTCGAGCAAGGCCTCGAATCATTTGCCAAGATTTGCCAAGAACATGCTGATAGCAGAGGTTATGTCAGATGTGCGTGTCAAAGATGTCATAACACTAAATTATTGCCTATGCATCTAATGAAACATCATATGCGGGTATTTGGGTTCTCTCGGTTATACAAGACGTGGTGCTATCACGGTGAAACTTCAGATGTGGATGATGTGGCACCAAGGAATGATACAGCTGTGGATGATGTGGCACCAAGGAACGATATGATTGATGTTATTGAAGACGTTATGGAGGAGGTGATGGAAGAGGATAGCAACATCGACGAAGGGAACTTGGATACAGAGAGTATTGGTGTTTGTGATGATTTTGAAGACCTATTAAAGGAAGTCCAATCAGAATTATATCCTGGGTGTGCTAAGTTTTCTTCCCTAGACTTCTTAGCAAAGCTTATGCATATCAAGGTGAATCACAAATGGACTAATAGTTCATTTGATGAACTCCTTGAGTTGTTGCAATCTTCATATCCGGAAGGCAACAAGATCCCTTCATCACATTATGTAGCAAAAAAGACACTAAAAAAGATAGGTTTGGGGTACGAGTCGATACATGTGTGCAGAAATGACTGTGCTCTCTTTTGGAAAGAATATAGCTCCTTGCAGAATTGTCCTGCTGTAACGAGAGCCGGTGGATCAATGAAAAGACAAACGGTAAGAAGATAGCTCACAAGGTGTTACGTTACTTTCCTGTGACCCCCAGACTCCGACGTTTGTACTGTTCAAGGCACACAGCTAAAGATATGATCTGGCACAGTATCGGACGATCAGAAGAAGGCACGATGCGCCATCCTGTTGATGGGTCTTCGTGGAAAGAATTTGATCAAAACTACCCTAACTTCTCGAGGGAACCCCGGAATGTTCGTCTAGGGCTTGCAGCTGATGGTTTTAATCCGTATGGCAACATGAGCTCAGTTCATAGCACGTGGCCGGTTATACTCACGACATACAATTTGCCTCCATGGCTATGCATGAAAGAGACATCATTCATGTTATCCTTGTTGATTCCTGGCCCTAACTCACCTGGGAAGGACATGGATGTTTTTCTTAGGCCGTTGGTGGAAGAGCTCAAGCAGTTGTGGCAGACGGGGGTTCGTACTAAAGATGCAGCGACCAACACGTTCTTCACTATGAAGGCGGCATTGTTATGGACGATAAACGACTATCCAGCTCGTAGTAGTTTATCAGGTTGGAGCGGACAAGGCTACAAAGCATGTCCGACTTGCAATGAAGACACTCCTTCCGTTAGTGTAACAAATAAAATCGTATATCTTGGTCATCGTCGATTCTTAGCTGCCGACCATCCTTTAAGAAAGAATCTGAACTTTAACGGGAAACAAGAGACGAGGCCCCCTCCGAGACAATTTAGTAATGCAGATATAAAAGCTCAACTAGATCGTCTATTGTTTCGTAAACCAGGCAAGCATCCTGAGTTTGGATTAAAAGAACCCGATAGGCAAGACTTCGAGTTGAATTGGTCTAAACGAAGCATATTTTTTGAACTTGAGTATTGGTCTTCTTTGCAGCTGAAGCACAACCTAGATGTAATGCATGTTGAAAAAAATGTGTGCTGCAGTCTGTTGAGTACGCTTCTAATGAACGACAAGACTAAAGACACCTCTAATGCGCGGTCGGACTTGGAAAAGCTAAATATCCGGAGGCCGCAATGGTTGCGTAAGAGGGGTAAGAAGTTCTTCCGACCACAAGCAAAATACTCATTCACAAGTAAAGATCGAGAGCTTTTTTGTCAATTTGTTAAAGACATTAAACTGCCAGATGGGTTTGGATCCAATATCAGTAGTAAAGTGTCAGATAACAATAAAAACATTACGGCGTTGAAGTCTCATGATTATCATATCATTATGCAACGTTTGATGCCTATTGGAGTACGGGGGTTTTTGAACAAAGATACCTATACACCGATAGTGGACCTTTGCATGTTTTTTAAGCAGCTTTGCTCAAGAACACTGTTGGTGAAGGATATGAAGAAAGCCAAGAACGACGTTATTACAATCTTGTGCAAGTTAGAGTTGATTTACCCTCCAGCCTTTTTTGACATTATGATTCATTTAGTTTTGCATTTACCTGATGAAGCTCTTTGCGGAGGTCCAGTATATATGAGATGGATGTATCCGTTTGAAAGGTATATGAAAAAAATTAAAGAAGTATGTCAGAAATAAGGCAAGGCCAGAAGGTTGCATGGCTGAAGGTTATGTCGCTGAAGAAGCTCTAACATTTTGTTCAATGTACCTTCGAGATGTCCAGACTCGATTTAATCGCCCCGACAGAAACGAAGATGCTGTTGTTGAAAAAACAAAGTTCTGGGGGTTTGAGTCAAAATGTCGCCCGACTAGCGCAAGGCGAAACAAACATCTTGATCCAATCGAAAAACAAAACCTTGAATGGTTTGTACTAGACAACTATGCAGCAGTTAGAGAGTATATGAAGTAAGCGTTTCTATCTTTACTTTTTTATTATATGTTAACTATATATTTCCATCATATCTTATTATATATTTTTCTCATCAATGTAGAGAATTCGAATCCGAACATCCTGGAAATGATATTAAAACCAATTTTCCTAATTGGTTTCTTCAGAAGGTCTACTCGATGAAAACAGAAAATTCCCCGGAATTCCACGAAGAGTTGTCAGCTCTTTCAATGGGTGTGGGAATAAATGCCTCTACTTACACTGCTTGCATAGTCAACGGTGTTAGGTTTATGGTACTTGATCGTGACGCACAACGAAGAACGCAAAACTCTGGGGTGCTAGCGGTCGGCGAGAACGGTGAAAAATATTATGGCCAATTAGAAGAAATTATTGAGGTGCAATATACGTATGAGTTTTCGGCTGTACTATTTCGCTGCAAGTGGTTTGATACTCGAAATGAAAATAATATCACCAGTATCAACACAGAACGTGAAATATACAAAAATGAACAACTCATATTTGCATCCCAAGCCAAACAAGTATTTTTTATCCGAGAACCTTCTCGAAGAAACCAAAGCAATCATCCTTGGTGGGTCGTCGAGGAGGTCAACCATCGAAAAATTTGGGATGTTCACAACGGCGTCCTAAATGATGACATCGTCTTAGCCGAAAATGTCGACGTCGTTCATAACCCTTCTTCATCTAATTGTGGTATTGTAATCGATTTGAGTCAATACTTTCAAAACATTCCTAATTATGATACCGGTGACGACTCTGATACTGAAGTTGATCCGCCAACGGTTACCGTCAATAGAGTGATTGATTGCGAGTTTGATGATGCTGATACTGATTATGATACAGAGTCTGCTTATGACACTGAAGTATCCGAGGGTGAAGAAGATCATTAAAACAATTGTAATTTATTTATGTGTTAGGAGATGACATCGTTTTGGATGATGCTACTTTATATCATGGCCGATGTGATGGGCCATGGTGGAGATGGGGCCGGGGATCCACCACTTCCTCCTTGGAGAGGCGCGGGTCTACATGAGATGGACGGTAAGTGTTATTATAATTTTTTAATTTACTGTATTTATTCATTTATTATAATAATCGTGACTAATATTTTTAAATTTATATTGCAGGTGTACCGGCGAGAAGAAAAACGAGAGGGAAAGCTAAAAACCTGGAACTGCAACGACATCGCGATAAGACAGAGCAAAAATTTACATTGGAGTTTGATAGAGCGACTACGTATACCCCGGTTGGTAGACCGTATGACCTTTTTGTTCGTGAGGTGGGGACACGTCGCCGGTAAAGGTATTAGCGGCGACAGTTACTATCTTTAGCGGCGACATTTGTCGCCGGTAATAACCCCTTTCCTTGTAGTGATGCTGGAATATTGAATGTGTTTGTCAAATGTCAACACGAATATTATCGGTATATATATATATATATATATATATATATATATATATATATATATATATATATATATATATATATATATATATATATATATATATATATATATATATATATATATATATATATATATATATATATATATATATATATAAGGGTATTGGTAAAAAAACCCCCTCATCATTAACTTATGTTGTCACATCAATTTGGGTTTCTTTTAATATATATATATATATATATATATATATATATATATATATATATATATATATATATATATATATATATATATATATATATATATATATATATATATATATATATATATATATATATACATTAATTATGATATTTTTTAATTATTTTGTTTTTTTGTAATTTTATAACTATTATTAATTGTTTTTATTTAATATAAATACTTATTTTGGTATTTATAATTTAAATATTATTCTAAATTTTTGACGTTTAGTTCGAATACGTTTTCTCAAGTGTTTTTTAACGTTTTGTTCGTTGGTATCATTTAACGTTGTAATTTAGTATTTTTTTTCTAATTTTTGACGTTTTGTTTGAATACATTGTTATATGTTTTGTTCGTTTATATCGGTGGAAAGTTATTATATAATGTTAATTAGACTTATGAGTTTGCATTTTCTAATTTTTGACGTTTTGTTTGGAAATATTTTTATATGGTTTGTTCGTTTATATGTTTTCTTCGTTTCTAATTTTTGACGTTTTGTTTGAATATATTTTCTAATTTTTATCATTTTTGATGTAAATTAAAAATTTAGAAAATTAATACATCAAAAATTATAAAAATTAGAAAATATATTCAAACAAAACGTCAAAAATTATAAACGAACAAAACATATAAACGATATAAACAAACAAAACGTTAAAAAATGTTTCCAAACAAAACGTCAAAAATTAGAAAAAAAACACATTAGAAAACAAAACGTTAAACGAACCAACGTTAAATGATACCAACGAACGTTAAACAAAACGTCAAAAATGTTTTCAAAGAAAACGTTAAACGAAACAACGTTAAATGATATCAACGAACAAAACGTTAAAAAAACACATTAGAAAACGTATTCGAACTAAACGGCAAAAATTTAGAATAATATTTAAATTATAAATACCAAAATAAGTATTTATATTAAATAAAAATAATTAATAATAGTTATAAACTTAAAAAAAACAAAATAATTAAAAAAATATCATAATTAATATATTAATATATATATATATATATATATATATATATATATATATATATATATATATATATATATATATATATATATATATATATATATATATATATATATATATATATATATATATATATATATATATATATATATATATATATATATATATATATATATATATATATATATATATATATATAATAAGAAACCCAAATTGATGGGACATCATATTTAATGATGAAGGGGTTTTTTTAAGATGACCCTTAATTTAATTATATTAACACATCACATCCTTCAGAAGCTTGTACCTGCGGGTAGTAGTTCTTGGGGAAGGGGTATCTAACCCCATGATTCGAAATAAGCATTACAAATTACACCGGTAATCGAAAACTTTTTCTTTCATTTTTTCAAATTACACCGGTAATCGAAATAAGCATTATGCATTCCTTTCAACAACAGTTGCTGAGAACAAACAGCTAACTTTTGAGATGTGTAGGAATTAAATTAAACGACTTCACACTAATTAAGATGTGTAGAAATCAAATGAAACATTTGAGAACTTGACTTCGGGAACAATACTTACCTCGTAGTTATGCAGCAGCCCCATCATCTATCCTCCATTTTCTGTTGTGGGATCGTCTTTGGAACGATTTTGAAATTCGACTTCATAGGGGTTGAAGAACCCTAATCGAGGGGTAGAAAACCCTTGGCGATGGATGGTCAAAAAGCTACAGAACGCCATGTCTTCCCAAAGCTTTCTTAGGGTTCGATGATCGAAGAAGTGAGGAAGAAGAAGAAGCGGCGGCTAGCGCAAGGACGCGGTGGGGAAGATGTGAGAGAGAGAGAGAGAGGGGGGAACTGATTTGGGCGTTGTATGCTGGTGACGGCGGCAGTAAAATAGAGAAGTCGTCAGGGAACTGATGGTGGTGGTGCGTAGGTGATGTGTGCTAATGGCTGAAGTTGCGGGTGCCCGGTTCCCGTGTTTTTTTAGGAATACGTGAGACGGTGAGAGAGAAAGATATATATATATATATATATATATATATATATATATATATATATATATATATATATATATATATATATATATATAGAGAGAGAGAGTTAGTATTAAATACATTTGCTAATTATTGTGTGATTGTGAGACCAATTGTAGACCATTGGATTGAAAAAACGTGTGGCTTTGATGATAGTGGCAATTCTGTAAATAAAATGAAAGAAAATTTAATTCACTGATTAAAAACGTGAGAATAAGGGTATAAATGTCAATTAGTTGTGCCTATAAATTAGGAATGAATTATGTGAAAACAAAAATGCTACGATCAGTTACGACAATCAGTTACGTAAAAAAAAGAACATTACAATTATCTTCTTCTTCCAAAAAACAAATCAGTCATGTAAGAGTGCATCGATGAAGGAGCACAATGATTATTGTTGAAGTAAAGATGCATTCTCGGAGAATGAACGTGTAAAACAAAGAAGAAAAGATGCAATCTCGGAGAATGACGTGTAAAATTCATTTTTGAAGAATTGTTTTCTGGTTTAGGAGTTTTGCAACATTGTTCATGAGTGAATTATAAGTATTTTTGTATATGTATTTTCAAAGAATGGTATGCTGGTAAAGAATCTGTAAAGAAAAAAGGAAGCTGTCAAAAGAATAATACTGCATTCTTAGAGAATGTATTGTGTTATATAACAAAAAGAATAATACTTAATTCTTAGAGAATGCAAACACTATGATACAGGAACTAAACACAAAAACAGGAAAAATGAAGGGAATACGGGAAAGAAAAGCCTCATATTCTCTGAGAATGTCTCATTCTCTAAGAATGTCCCATTCTCTGAGAATGCATTCTTGAAGAATGTAAACTAAAAAAATTGATCTGCTAACACTTTGTATTCCCCTGTTGTCCATCTTCGGTGAAGCATTTCATCGCACAGGTTAAAGGCATGTTCAAATAGAACACCTGATTCAATCACAATCTGAACCCAACGTAAACCTTCCGTTGATGCAATCGGTTACTGAACCTTCAATTGTCGGTTACGACATGGATGCGGGCTCGATTAACTCTTTTTTTTTCGCAATTGTTGATTCCACCGTCTTTCTCTCTCTGCTTTGCGACATCTACGAGGATTGCGGCATGGATGTGGTTAATCGACAGCGAGTTGGCTGATCATCGGTGGGCAATCGACGGCAATCCACCACCGAAGAAGCGATTTTGTTGCCGGTGGTGGTCGACGGTGGTGGAGTTGGTCCATGTGGTCGTGATTTTGTTGCCGGTGGCTAATTAGGGCTTGATAGATCTTCGCATATAAGAAGGGAAGAAGAGGAGAGAGAGGGTTAAATGTATCATCATACCCCTTAAAAATGAGTGAACCACAATTAGTCCTACAATCTCACAGTATTTAGCAAATGTATTTGAACCTACATCTATATATATATATATATATATATATATATATATATATATATATATATATATATATATATATATATATATATATATATATATATATATATATATATATATATATATAGAAAGAGAGAGAGAGAGAGAGAGAGAGAAGGGTTACGCTTAATTGTAGGATAGTCAAAAATCAAGGGATCTGATATAATTTTAATCTCTAAAATCCTTTTTCGGTCGTTCTTAAAATGCCAAAAATACCATTAATTTTGATTATAATTACAACTGTGCCATTATTGATCTAGGTCATTAAAATTTTTGATCTAATGGCCCAGATTTGGTTATCAGGTTCTTAGGAAAATATGGGTTCTCATTTGAACTTTACTCTCTCTCTCTCTCTCTATATATATATATATATATATATATATATATATATATATATATATATATATATATATATATATATATATATATATATATATATATATATATATATATATATACTACATTTTGTAAAAAAAATTTCAAAAAAATAAGGTTTTGTGTATATGCACAATATGCATATCAATATGTACATATTCATATGAACATAAAAAAAATTGAGTTTTTTGAAAAAAAAAACATATATACTCTAAGATGCATAAAAAGATTAATCATTGTGTGTTTTAAGAAAAATAAAGAGTAAATAAAAAGTTCTTACTTTAAGCATGGTTTTTAGGATAATTTGAGTTCTCAATTGATTTTAATGTATGTTTTTGTATATATATATATATATATATATATATATATATATATATATATATATATATATATATATATATATATATATATATATATATATATAGACACACACACAAGTAGGATATACGTATGGTGCTGCTACGACAATAACAATACCAGTTTTAAAATATTTTATGAATTCATGAAAAAAAAACTAATATATTTGTTTAAGTTTATGTTATTGGTTGATCTGTAATTTATTAAATAAAAATACAAGAGATCAAACTAAAATTCCAATACCAACTTCAAAAATATTAAACATGTAAAATAGAATTTATAAATATTAGTTAATTATAGTGGTTTTATTTGAATAAACAAAAGCATTCGTTTGTTTAAAAAGAGTATTTAAATATGGAATATTATATTATAAACTCTTACTTTAATGTCTTATTTATTGTGACGTATCTGATTGCTAAAAAAAATCTTTTGAATATATGAGTATTAAGTAAAATCAATCCAACTACCTCAATAAACTTTTGCTAATCAATAAAAATAGAACCACTTGCAGCATATTCTATTTATTAAATCCTATAAAATAACCCAATAGTCTTACACTTGATAAACATTTAATAAAATTTACAAACAATTGGTATTAAGTTACATGCTCATTAATTTCTTTTAGAATTAAAGCTTTTACACAAATAACTAATGGAATTTTTAGATTATACTTATTTCGATGTCGAAATACATTTTTACAGGTAATTTTAAACACAATTCCATCATAAACCAACCCAAAACTTGATATTTTAGTTAATGATGAAAATAAAATTTTGTAAAAAGAAGACATTTGGTGACAATTTGCTTCCACACTGATTTGTACATTAAAAATTAAGATCATTATAGGTTCAGCTGTTAGCGGACTAATTAGTGTGCAGCCCATTTGCATTGATCGAGTATACTCGGCCCATTGTGTGTGTATCTTTATTTATTTTCGATGTACATCTTATTATGTTCTCGGGTGAAATACAAATAATTTCATGGTATAGTGCCCGTAACCTTCTCCTATTCTTCCTCCTAAAAATATTTTGCTTCCTTATCCTCATCATCTTTCCTTTCTTCCATGAAGGCACCCTCTCCTAACCCTATTTTTGCTGCCTCTTCCCTTTGCCAAAATTTACTATGGCTGGTAGTGCCCTGCACCTCGAAAAAAAGTTTACGAAATTACCGACATCAAAACCTAGGTTCCTCTCCTCCTCCTTGATCTTGAGCACTTCAACTATGATGCATGGAGGGCTTTGTTCAACACTCATTGCAAAGCTTTCGATGTTATCGATCACATCGACGAGACATCACCCAAGCCAACGGATGTCAAATGGGACAATATCAATTCTGTCATCAAGTTATGGTTGTACGGTTCTATCTCTCAAACCCTTCTCAACACAGTTTTAAAAGACGGTATAACCGCTAGGGATGTATGGGTTCCGATCCAACAAAGATTCAAGGCCTATGCAATTACACAATGAATCGCGTGAAATCATGATGGGAGACTTATCCGGCTCGGCTTACTTCTCCAAGATAAAAATGTTGTCTAATTAACTCGAAAACATTGGCACCACCAGTGGCGGACCCAGACCAAAAGTTCAGGGGTAGAACACTAGTACAAATTTTTTCCGCATATTATATAATAAGATAATAATTAGAAGTTAAAATTTCATTTAATATGATAAAATGACAAAATGTCAAACTAATGTACAAATTACATTCTAAAAATGACATCTCTGATCTTTCATTTTTCAGAATCGACTCATCACATTTTTCAGTTTTAACATTCATAAGTGCTTCTGTTTCTATACTACAAATCAAAGCATCATTCAAAAAAATCGTCACTCATTCTATTACGTAAACCGGTCTTCACACGTTTCATTGTAGAAAAACATTTTTCAACCGTCGCAGTTGCAACGGGCAAAACCAGAGTTAGCTTTAATAACCTATAGACCAAAGAAAAAGAATAATGTTTCCCTGTTTCCACCATCAAACAAGAATGTCTGTAATTTCCTTCAATTAAGCAAAATTTTCATCACGTAGTAAAAGAGTAATAATAAATATCAAGTTGACCGCTAAGATTGTAAGAACCCGCGAAAAAGTTGCAAAAGGGTAAAATGGTCTTTTGACACATTATAAGACCATTATGTGAAATAATATGTATTTGTGGAATGATATTATAAGAAATAAAAGTTTATGTGAAATTTGAAGTTTTACCGCGTGAATAGTGAAATTTGACCAAAAAGGGCAAATTGGTCATTTGATATGAAAATGATCATTTTGTTAAGAAATTTCATTAAGAAGCTAAGTTGGTAATTAATGGAACATAAATTGCAAGATTATGAGCTTAAGACCATTTTTGTGAAGAAATTGGAAGACTAGGGGCTAAAGTGTAAGTATTGTATAAAAATTAAATATAAAATAGAGAGTTAAACTCTCATTTCCCAGAACTCAGTAGAATCCTCTAGAGAGAACCAGAGAGAGCGAGAGAGAGCACGGGAGGAGAAGAAGCTTGGAACATCTTGCAAGAATTGAAGTTCATAACTTGGAATTGGTGATTTCAAGCCTGGAAGGGTAAGATTTTCTTGTTCTAAGCTCCAAGTCTTGAACGGGAGTTGATTCTCAACTTCTGATTTTCCAGAATTTATGGTCTTAATGGAATCATCTTGCTTAAAACCATCAAATAAGTAAGTTCTAACTAAGAAATATGTTGGAAATCAAGAAATGGTGATTTTGCTCAATAACCCTAAGTCACGGGTTTGAAAGTCCAGGTGGTTTTGATGAACCTAATATGTTAGAAATGATGAAATAAACATGTAGAGGTTGCCAATTTGATGAAAATGAAGTTTTGGTGTAACAATTGTGAAATGGGTTTTTATCTCAAGAACCCTAGAAGTGAGTAAAAGAGATGAAACTGATTTTATATGATTCTTATGGTCTTGTTAAGTCAAACATGACATAAAAGAAGCAAGAAATCAGTTTCAAGCTTTGAAAATTCAACAAAACGATTTTTGGTGAAAAATGATGTTTTCGAAAGAACTTTTAACGTTTTAAAGAAGATTTGATGTTTTTGTGGATCAAAATTAGATATAAGTTGGTATTTAGGGCCTAAGAATGACCCTAAACCAATTAAGTTAAGTATTAAGAGCTTAATGGGGGGGAATAGTGGAGCTGCAGTTTGGAAAAAACGTCAAATATGACAATTTACTACGGATCGCGACCCGATCCTAGGGTAGATCGCGACCCGATCTCGCGGCAGGAAAACTGCTTCATTTCTGTCCAATTTTGAGTGTTGAACTCGATGCCAGGCTTGTCCGTTTGGTCTGTAACTCATACCATAGCCTTAAAATGGTATGAAAACATATGGAAAATTGTTAAATTCATAATCCGACCTCGCGGAAAATCACTGTAGCATGCAGTGGCTAAACTTCAAGTTTATGTCAAAACTTGATTTTTGGAATTTGAGCTAGACTTGTCCAATTAACTCCAAATTTGAAACACAAGTCTAATATGGCCTAAGACTTCATGGAAAAGTGTCGGAACCGAAATACAACCCCTCGGGGGGTACTGTAGCAAAATACACGTATTTCGGAGAAAATTATAAAGTGAGTTTATTAATGGTTATACATTTGTTATGACCTGAAGTTGTATTATATGAGACGTTAGAACTGTAGAGTCAGTTGTAGTATGCATTTATTAAATATATATTACTTGTATAGGTGGTGCTTCGAATATTGTTGAGCACGGAAAAGGGAAGGGTGTACGAGAAGCTTAGTGACCCGTAGTTACACCAAGGTGAGTTTTATGAGGATTTTCTAGTACATAGCAAAGTAATGTTTTCAGAAAAATGAGATTTCCAAATATTTTTAGATTCTAAAGTTTGGAAACAGTTTTGAAAATAGCTCAAAGAGCTAAGTGTTTAAAAGAGATTTTAAAGAAGTTCAGTTTTTAAAGGAGTATAGTTTGAAAGTTTTGAAAGAAGCTCTATATAAGAGCTAGAGAGATTGAGTTAGTCTTGAAAGTATATTTTTGATTTTTTTAAGTTTAAAAGTTATGAGTTTGAGTTTATTATAAATTGTGTCCCGTTTGACCAATTTGAGATGAAATGAAGAAAGTAATAAGATGAAAGCTAAAGTAAAGAAAGTTATAAGAGTCAGTTGTCCGGACTAGGATCACCCACATAATCGGGAGATCTGAAGACACTACTGGGGTGGTACCTCCCGTCGCGAAGTAGTTGTCTAGCTTAGCATACCCTTTGTGTTTGGATCTGTTCCAAGTCATAAAGGGGAGACAGAGATAGTATAACCTTGCGGGTGGATCCGTTCTGTCCCGCAAGGGGAGTTAGTAGAATGAATTAAACTAAACTAATTCATGAGTTTTAGTTAGTCGCAAGAAAGAAAGAAAGAAAGCAGTTTTAAAGAAAGAAATCAGTTTTAAGAAAGAAAACAGTTTCGAGAAAATAAGCAGTTTTTCAGAAAGAAAGTATTTTGAGATTTATTATGAAAATAAATTCTAAGCAGTTTACTTGTTTATATTTCAAGTTTTGAGCATAAAAGTTTGGGTATAAAACCCATATTACTCACGAGGCTTTATGTCTCACGTATTATATTTTTTTAAATGCTATGTACTTAGGTGAAAGGAGCAGAGGTTGAAGTTGGGACCAGTGTATTTACAGTAAGTTTAAATTATGGTGTTCTGTATTGAGTCTGTAATACCCCTTCAGAATAAGTTCGTAAAAAAAAATTAAGTGACTACTTCTTAGTCACGAGTTAATATGTTTGTAATGTAAACTGTATTTAAATACGGTTTGAGAAAGGGGTGTTACAGTTTTGGTATCAGAGCCATAGTTTAAGCGAACTAGGTGTCAGTACTTGAACCTAGACTTAAACTATGTGAGAGTTAAGTAGAGTACATACTTGGGTATGATGTAGAAAGTAAGTAGAGATAGAAGTAAATTCATTACAGTGGAACGTGCGTCCTGGTGGTAAACTGGAAGCAAATGTGTATAGGTGGTTATAATAATATGGGCCCGTACTATTCTAATCACAGGATATACATTTGAGTCTGGTGGAGCCACACAGGAACTATGTAAAGCTGTAAGAGATAAGTGTAGAAGGTTTGAGGAGTATAGGTTCGGTATACCTATGTAAGAAAATCAAGTATGATGGGAAATACTAAAGTATAAAAGAAAAGTGTTAAAGATGAAGTAGCAAATATGAGATTTATAGGGAAAAACCCCATATCCTATATGAATCATTATAAAGTATATGTAATAAAATATAAGAAAATATGAGTAAAGAGCACTGAAAATAAGATGACAAGAATAAAAAGGTAATGACGAAGAAAAGTTCAAATTTGTGGTTGTGATAACCACCGAGTAATATGAGAGATAGCGTAAAGTATGAAAGGAATCAGTAAAAGAGACATGGTCAGAAAGTATAAATGTATTGAAAATGTTAATAGAAGTAAAGGAGTATATAGTACAAATATAAAAGAAAGAGTATAACTAAAAATTTCTGTTGTTTAACGGAAACGAATTATGATTATGGAAAGAAAATAAGAGTAATGTCACTACAGTAATCAAAGAAAGAAAGGTTGGGAAAGAATGTGAATACAGATATATGAATGAAATTCATATAATAAAGAAGAATGAAAACTTTTAAGCAGGAAGAGTAAAAGGAAGTGTGTTGGGTGTAATTATAGACAAACCCAATGAAAGTATATATAAAAATAATAAAGAGTAAATATTAAGAAGTAGTATGATGTGTTGTTCATGCACAACCAAGAGATTAAAGTATGTATATAAAAGTTGTGAGTAAATAAGATAGTATAAAAATAAAAGCAAAGTATTTAACCAAGTATTAGAAGAGGAACCAAGGACAGAAAAGAAAGTGTAAGAAATGGAAAGTTGTGACTTCCAAACTTGAAAGAAGTATGACAAGAAATGATATCCAATGATTGGAATAAATAAATAAGTCATAAGTAGAGTGCTATAATGAGTAATATAACAAAGTAAGTTACCAGAATGAGAAAGTAATAAAAAAAAAATTTGTTAAAGACTACAAGTAAGTTGCATTGTCATAATGCAAGAGAATAAGTTGGGAAAAGGGAGATTTAATGCCTAATCAAGTGATAGGCGAAAAATTAAAGATAAGAGAGATAAAGATGACAATGAGAAGAATATAAAGACAGTTATCAAAGAAATGGTCATTTGAAATCAGATTTAGTGACCATATAAATTACAAATAGGAAGAATTATGAATGATAAGAGAATAACCAAAAGAATGTGAGAAAATGACTGAGAGTCATAAATAATAGGAGATAAATAATAAAAGCGAATATCTATAGAAGTATTAGACAACGAGTCAAATATGAAATAAGAGTTAAAATAAAGAAACAGGAAGTTACTACTTCTAAGAGGAAGAGATGGGTAAAAGTAGCCAAAGATTTGAAAAAAAAATAGTCAATATATGGCTAGTAACTATGAAACAAAAATGTATAGCGTGTATCGCTTTAAGATACATAAAAGTAAAGAGGGTAAAGAAATGAAGCTTAAATGAAAGAACAATGCAATGTGTTAGGCATATAGCCTTATGACACATAGAGGGAAATGGTAAAAAGAATAATAAAAGAAATCTTGGGTATCAAACCTAGGAAGTTTATATGTAAAATATATGAGACATGGAGACTAAATGTTTTAAAAAAAATGGTGGTAATCTATATGATTATTAAAGAAGTGTATGATTAATAAGCATAATGAGATAAAACAAGAAATTGTTAAGTCAGAAATGCCAATCTTTACTAAAAATATGATTATAGTGCAGTCAGGATAAAAAGAAAAGTAAAAGTTATTTTGGCATTAGCCATAGCAAGTAAAGAGTAAGCAAGAGATAGAGTGCTAAATTAGGCATCAGTGTGAGAAATAAGAACTACAAGAAAATACTAAAACATAAGTAACAAAATGAGAATGGTACATGGGGTACCTAAGAAGATAAGAGGTGTACTCATAAGAGTACTATAAGAAAGTTGAGAAATGAAAAGGACAAGAATATATCAGAAAGTATAATGAGTAAAAGAGATTGAAATCTCCTAAATTATAAAGAAAAAATGAAAGAGGTATTTAGATCGTTAATATGTCGAAAGATAAAAATAATACAAGTGAAGAGTGATACAAGACATGTATTTATAAAAGTAATACATGCAAGTAACAAGATGATAAAGGTAATAACCTTATAAGAATGTATGAAAACTAGTAGTAAAGACCAAGAAAAGTTTAGTAGTAATTATAGCAACACCTTGGATACAAAAGGTTTTGCTTATAAAAAAAAGATAGAAAATTTCTTGAGAATTAAAGATGAAAGATAAGACAAAAGAAGTAAGAGCAACGATTGACTTTTGAAGAGTCAATTCTTCTAGCATATATAGATATAAGAAGTTGTAAAACTTCTAAAGGAATTGTATAAAGATAATATGAGATTTAAGTCTAATGACAAGAAAGAAGTAATTAGAAATGTAGATTGACTGTTGGAAAGTCAATTTTCTATAATAAAGTATGAAGTGATAGAGCTTCTAAAATAAGAGAGAGAAAGTAAATTTAAAATATAAAATTTACTCAAGTAAGAAGAATAAGTAAAAGCTTTTATTACAATAAAAGAGAAGTCGAATAATGCGTCCGTCCTTATATTACTAGATGGGACAGAAGATTTTAAAGTATACAGCGATACCTCACATAGAGGGCTTAGCTGTGTGTAGATGCAGAGGAGTAAGAGTATAGCATATGTTCCCAGATAGTTGAAAGCCCTAGAAACAAAGTATATTACCTATGATATAAAGCTAGCAGCGATTGTATTTGCCTTGAAAATTTGGAGGCATTACCTGTATGGAACAAAGCACAAGCTATTCAATGATCACAAGAGTTTGCAGTATGTGTTCACTCAAATAGAGTTGAATATAAGAAAGAAAAGATAGTTAGAATTGATCAGTGATTATGTTTGCGAGATTTTATACCATTCAGGCAAGCAAGTGTAGCAGCGGATGCTTTGAGTAGAAAAGTTCCAGAGAAAAGAATCAAGACAAGATCGATGCGCATAGAACTAGTGTCCAGTATTATAGAACAGAATAAAGCAGCCCAACATAAAGTTGAGAAAAGCATAGACTTGAAAGATGAGAAACTAGGAAAAGACATGCAGTTTGAGATAAGTAGACAAGAGTTAAAGACTTCTAGAACCCGCATTTGGGTGCCGAAAGCAGGAGATTTGAGAAAGTTGATTTTAGAAGAGTCATATAAGTTTGAGTTTAAAGTTGAGGAAAGTGCATTATCCAAGTGCGTCGGTTGTGCGCAAGTTAAGGCGGAACATCAAATTCCCGCATGGAGATGCTCAGTCATTACACATTCCAGCCGAAAAGTGGGAAGATGTAACCATGGACTTTATTGTCGGGTTACCGAGAACGAGAAGAGGTTATGATAGTATATGGGTCATAGTGGACCAGTTGACCAAGAGTGCACTATTTCTAGCCATAAAAGAAACTACTCCATTGGAGCAGTTAGCCCAGTTGTATATAGATGAAGTATTAAGAAGATATGGTGCACCGTTGTCCATCGTGTTAGACAGAGACCCCAGATTTACCTCTAACTTTTGGAGAGCTTTACAAGAGAAAATGGGGACGAGAATTCAGCTAAGTACAGCGTATCATCCACAAACGGATGGTCAAAGTGAATGAACGATTCAGACAGTAGAAGACATGCTATGATCATGCGTGATGATTTTGGGAGGTTGTTGAAGTAAACACCTGCCTATAGTGGAGTTTGCATAAGACAATAGCTACCATTCTAGTATTCAAATGCCACTCTTTGAGGCTATGGTAGAAAGTGTAGAACTCCATTATGTTGGTTGGAGGCGGGTGAGACTAAGTTGACAGGACCAAAAATTGTTAGAGTGACCAATGAGAAGATTGGAGTGATTTAGGCTAACATGAAAGCAGCACAAGACCGACAGAAGAGTTACTCCAATCTAAAGAAAAGACCGTATGATTTACAAGAAGGTGATCTAGTGATGATAAAAGTGTCACCATGGAAGGGTGTAGTCAGATTTGGAAAGAGAGGAAAATTGAGTCCAAGATACATTGGACCTTTTAAAATCCTGAAGAGAGTTGGGTTACAAGCATTCAAGTTGGAGTTACCACCAGAACTCAGTGGAATACATGATACCTTTCATGTATGCTACTTGAAAAAGTACTTTGGAAAAGAAGAGTTAATGAAACCGTATACAGATTTGAGGGTGGAGACTCCTAACAGAATGATTAAAGAACCTGAAGCAATTCTAGAAATGCAGACTAAGAAGTTAAGGAACAAGGAGATTGACTTAGTACTAGTCAAGTGGAAGCACCCATTAGGGTCAAACCTAACTTGGGAGACGCTAGAAGAAATGAAAAGAAGATATCCAGATTTCACAAATTACGAAAAGATTCCGAGGACGGAATCTACTTAAGGAGGGGTGACTGTAAGAACCCGCGAAAAAGGTGCAAAAGGGTAAAATGGTCTTTTGACACATTATAAGACCATTATGTGAAATAATATGTATTTGTGGAATGATATTATAAGAAATAAAAGTTTATGTGAAATTTGAAGTTTTACCGCGTGAATAGTGAAATTTGACCAAAAAGGGCAAATTGGTCATTTGACATGAAAATGATCATTTTGTTAAGAAATTTAATTAAGAAGCTAAGTTGGTAATTAATGGAACATAAATTGCAAGATTATGAGCTTAAGACCATTTTTGTGAAGAAATTGGAAGACTAAGGGCTAAAGTGTAAGTATTGTATAAAAATTAAATATAAAATAGAGAGTTAAACTCTCATTTCCCAGAACTCAGTAGAATCCTCTAGAGAGAACCAGAGAGAGCGAGAGAGAGCACGGGAGGAGAAGAAGCTTGGAACATCTTGCAAGAATTGAAGTTCATAACTTGGAATTGGTGATTTCAAGCCTTGAAGGGTAAGATTTTCTTGTTCTATGCTCCAAGTCTTGAACGGGAGTTGATTCTCAACTTCTGATTTTCCAGAATTTATGGTCTTAATGGAATCATCTTGCTTAAAACCATCAAATAAGTAAGTTCTAACTAAGAAATATGTTGGAAATCAAGAAATGGTGATTTTGTTCAAGAACCTTAAGTCACGGGTTTGAAAGTCCAGGTGGTTTTGATGAACCTAATATGTTAGAAATGATGAAATAAACATGTAGAGGTTGCCAATTTGATGAAAATGAAGTTTTGGTGTAACAATTGTGAAATGGGTTTTTATCTCAAGAACCCTAGAAATGAGTAAAAGAGATGAAACTGATTTTATATGATTCTTATGGTCTTGTTAAGTCAAACATGACATAAAAGAAGCAAGAAATCAGTTTCAAGCTTTGAAAATTCAACAAAACGATTTTTGGTGAAAAATGGTGTTTTCGGAAGAACTTTTAAGGTTTTAAAGAAGATTTGATGTTTTTGTGGATCAAAATTAGATATAAGTTGGTATTTAGGGCCTAAAAATGACCCTAAACCAATTAAGTTAAGTATTAAGAGCTTAATGGGGGAATAGTGGAGCTGCAGTTTGGAAAAAACGTCAAATATGGCAATTTACTATGGATCGCGACCCGATCCTAGGGTAGATCGCGACCCGATCTCGCGGCAGGAAAACTGCTTCATTTCTGTCCAATTTTGAGTGTTGAACTCGATGCCAGGCTTGTCCGTTTGGTCTGTAACACATACCATAGCCTTAAAATGGTATGAAAACATATGGAAAATTGTTAAATTCATAATCCGACCTCGCGGAAAATCACTGTAGCATGCAGTGGCTAAACTTCAAGTTTATGTCAAAACTTGATTTTTGGAATTTGAGCTAGACTTGTCCAATTAACTCCAAATTTGAAACACAAGTCTAATATGGCCTAAGACTTCATGGAAAAGTGTCGGAACCGAAATACAACCCCTCGGGGGGTACTGTAGCAAAATACACGTATTTCGGAGAAAATTATAAAGTGAGTTTATTAATGGTTATACATTTGTTATGACCTGAAGTTGTATTATATGAGACGTTAGAACTGTAGAGTCAGTTGTAGTATGCATTTATTAAATATATATTACTTGTATAGGTGGTGCTTCGAATATTGTTGAGCACGGAAAAGGGAAGGGTGTACGAGAAGCTTAGTGACCCGTAGTTACACCAAGGTGAGTTTTATGAGGATTTTCTAGTACATAGCAAAGTAATGTTTTCAGAAAAATGAGATTTCCAAATATTTTTAGATTCTAAAGTTTGGAAACAGTTTTGAAAATAGCTCAAAGAGCTAAGTGTTTAAAAGAGATTTTAAAGAAGTTCAGTTTTTAAAGGAGTATAGTTTGAAAGTTTTGAAAGAAGCTCTATATAAGAGCTAGAGAGATTGAGTTAGTCTTGAAAGTATATTTTTGATTTTTTTAAGTTTAAAAGTTATGAGTTTGAGTTTATTATAAATTGTGTCCCGTTTGACCAATTTGAGATGAAATGAAGAAAGTAATAAGATGAAAGCTAAAGTAAAGAAAGTTATAAGAGTCAGTTGTCCGGACTAGGATCACCCACATAATCGGGAGATCTGAAGACACTACTGGGGTGGTACCTCCCGTCGCGAAGTAGTTGTCTAGCTTAGCATACCCTTTGTGTTTGGATCTGTTCCAAGTCATAAAGGGGAGACAGAGATAGTATAACCTTGCGGGTGGATCCGTTCTGTCCCGCAAGGGGAGTTAGTAGAATGAATTAAACTAAACTAATTCATGAGTTTTAGTTAGTCGCAAGAAAGAAAGAAAGAAAGCAGTTTTAAAGAAAGAAATCAGTTTTAAGAAAGAAAACAGTTTCGAGAAAATAAGCAGTTTTTCAGAAAGAAAGTATTTTGAGATTTATTATGAAAATAAATTCTAAGCAGTTTACTTGTTTATATTTCAAGTTTTGAGCATAAAAGTTTGGGTATAAAACCCATATTACTCACGAGGCTTTATGTCTCACGTATTATATTTTTTTAAATGCTATGTACTTAGGTGAAAGGAGCAGAGGTTGAAGTTGGGACCAGTGTATTTACAGTAAGTTTAAATTATGGTGTTCTGTATTGAGTCTGTAATACCCCTTCAGAATAAGTTCGTAAAAAAAATTAAGTGACTACTTCTTAGTCACGAGTTGTAAAATATGTTTGTAATGTAAACTGTATTTAAATACGGTTTGAGAAAGGGGTGTTACAGTTTTGGTATCAGAGCCATAGTTTAAGCGAACTAGGTGTCAGTACTTGAACCTAGACTTAAACTATGTGAGAGTTAAGTAGAGTACATACTTGGGTATGATGTAGAAAGTAAGTAGAGATAGAAGTAAATTCATTACAGTGGAACGTGCGTCCTGGTGGTAACAAACCGTGCTAAAAATCACAACTTGAAGTAACAAAATTTTCCGACATTTCCACAATTGCAATATTATGTTTTTTACAAAAAGAACTTACTTTCTTCAAAATTTGTGGAAACTCATCATTTATTAAAGCTAGCAATGGTTCCTTTGTCTCTTTTACTAATGAAGTCGCTTCCAAAATATCTTGGTATTTTTTTTAAGATATTTTGACAAGGAATTTGTCAGACCTAGAATTTCCGGTATCAATTGCAAGTAAAACACAAAATCAAGTGTCTTGAAATATGCAAAAATACCATTTGCTTGATTACGGTTAGATAAAGTGGATCCGTCCTTTTCAATATACTTAAGTACCTCAACAACTTCAGGAAACAATTTTATCAAACTTGTGATGGTTTTATAATGTAAACCCATATCTTGTATCTCCAGCTCGACTAAGAGAAATCTCTTGATTCAACCCACTTCTAGTTTCAGTTTCACCACTACCAATTTTGACTTCCACTCTTTCTTTGTACCTCTCTCGTATGATATATTTTCTCTTGCAGGAAGCACAAACCACATTAACCACCAAAGCTAGATGCTCAACGAAATCATGAGCACCTTCATGTTTCCTTGCTACTGCCACAACCACTAACTAAAGTTGGTGTGCAAAACAAATATACATAATGTGCTGAACTATTCTCTCTTAATTTCAACGACTTCAAACCGTTGAATGCACCACACATATTACTTGCTCCATCATAACCTTGCCTTCTCACCTATAACATAATGAATAAAAAATGTAAGACATAAAGCAAATAAAGATTCAATTGCATAAGAAATAAATAAAGAGTTCATGATTTCTCACCCGAGCCATACTCAACTTATTTACGGCAAACACGGAATCGATTGTCGCTTTAAGAGTCAAAGAAGATGTATCCGTCAAATTCAAATAAATCGTTCCTTCATAATTCCAAGTTTATCAACATATCTCAAAACTATTGCCATTTGTTCCTTTTTAGATATAAACATCACTAGACTCGTCAACTAATATACCAAACACATCATCACCAATTTCATCACAAATAGACATGATTATTTCTTTTGAAAAGCATTCAACAATATCTTTTTGAATCTTCAGAGATGTCAATTTTTCATTTTTGGGAGCCTTTTCTAAAGTAACATTATAAATACTCTCGTTATGTTCTCTAATCAAAGATAATACTTCTATGAAAAGTCCTCTAGAAAGAGAGGCATCCGACTCATCATGACCACGAAAAGGTAATGATTTTTTCAATAAAAATTTACATGTACGAATTGTAGCACGTAATCGAAGTTCATAATTACTCCTTTCAAGTTCACTTTGCTTATGAAGGGATTCACTAATATATTGATTTTTTATCATTATATTTTCACACGTTTTTCGTGCTTTGTTGTGATAACTATCAACATTACCCAAATGAGTATACAATGCTTGTTTTTTACTCCACGTGCAAAAGCCTTCCGTCACAAATGCATCTCTCCTACCTTGTTTTCCCATTATAATGTCTCCAAAAAGATAGCAATACATACAATAGACTTTGTTCTTTTTTATGCTATACTCTAACCATTCAAATTCATAAAATCATTCAACAAAAAAAAGTCTTGCCTTTTTACCAATCATAGTTGATGGAAAATTATTAGAGGTGGCAAAACCTGACACGACACGACAACCCGACACGAACTCGACACGAAATAAACGGGTTTGGGTAAGAGATTTCAACCCGTTTAATTAAACGGGTTGACACGACACGACACGATAATTAAACGGGTAAGGTCAGTGTTGAAACTTTCAACTCGAATATGACTCGAAAATGACCCGTTTATTTATATTCAAGTTTTTCTAATTCTTATGTAAATTAGACAGGTCAAAACACCAATACCATAATTAAAAGAAAAACTTCTGATTGACGTGTTTTATAATGTGGAAGTCTTTTAGCCACCTAGGTCATGAATTCATTTGACTCGGCCTCTCTCTCCTCTTCGCAACCTCGTCATTCATCTCCCCGACTCCTAATCTTTTAACGTTGCTCTATAATCTTAGTGTGAATGTTTCTATTACTAGTTTTTAATGTTTTCCTTTTCGCCTCAAACTCCTATTCTTTCAACATACTTAGTGTTTCAACTCAAAAAGTGACATGATATATTTACAAGGTCTAAACCCCAAACCCGAAACTCGACACGAACTCGACACGAAAATAAACGGGTTGACACGACACGACACGATTATTAAACGGGTTGGGTTAGGGTCGAGCACTTTCAACCCGTTTAATGTTTTGACACGACACGAAATCGACACGACACGACACGTTTGCCAGGTCTAAAAATTATGTCCATTAGGTTGACAAGCTTCTCTAATCAATTAAGTTATTCACCGTTTATGTATTTAATGCTCAATTTGCTCATTGTTACCTATTTCATTATGACAAATTAACAGCGCTAATGGAGGACTTTGGTCGGTGATCGTCGGCGGACAACCATAGGAAAACAACAATGGCGATTGTCGGTTGCCGGCCGGAGTAGGAGTTTGGTCGGCGGTCGCTGGCGGACAGCAGCAGCCAACAGGAAAGCAACAGGCGAGAGGGGACAAATCACAATCACGACATCTTCTAATCGGAACCTCTTTTCTTTCTTTTTCCCAATTCTAGACCAAGTTAATTAGTGCCTTAGCAGCCCAAACCCAATTGCAAAGCCTCAAATCTCAAGTACTTAAATCTGAATTGGGATATTTTAATAAGTTATTTGACATTTGGGCTTACTTCATTTGGATTATTAAATGATTATTTCTTTCAATTAATTTTTAGTTTGTACATTTAATTTATGGACTAATAATTTACGGGTAGCACAATTTCTCTCCACTAGTTGCATCTATATGTAAAAAAAATCAAAAATTTTTCTACTACTCGGGAAAATTTCAGGGGTAGCCCGTGCTACCCCATGGTACCACTAAGGTCCGCCACTGGGCACCACAATCCCCAACAATAATCTTGTTATGTATGCTATTAGCGGAATTCCGTCCAAATTCCATAATGTGGCGAGCATCATGAGGCATCGAAGACACTTTCCAACCTTCATGGAAACCCGCGACATCACCGCTCTTGAAGAACAAGAACTCGCTCAACCACCGATCCTACCGTTTGCTTCTCATTAAGACAATGCATCATCACCTACTATTCTTCAAACCACCAAAAACAATAATGGCAGATCTCAAAACCAGTATCATGGTAGTCGTTTTGACCGGCAACAATCCAATAATCGTCGTAAAAAGTCAGAAAATCAGCCACGATATGGCTGGGTGTATTTTGCTCCACTACCGACAACAGGCCACCAGCCTTTATGCTCATGGATAGCCAATCGTAGGCCCACATTAAAGGCCTCAATGTTGGTCTCCTGACAGCCCACAACTGTGGGTTCCCTCTTATGCGGGCCTTCTTGGTGCACCTCCCACCCACCAGCCTTCCTACAAGTCCAATATATCACTCCAAGCCCATCCTGCTACCCACAATCCCAAGCTAACTTCTCTACAGTCATGGCAACAATTTTCTGACAACCCACTTCTTTACCTCAAATGTTTAGCACTCCCTCATTGAGCGATCCGGGGAATTCGGGTTGGATTACGAACACGGGTGCTACATATCATGTACACTCCAACAGAGGTATTCTCATGTGTCCAAAATTTCAATTAGTATATGACAAGACACACTATTATTCCCATGCATAACCCGTTTTGCACCCTCCACCTAAATAATGTCCTAATTACTCCCAGCATAATCAAAAATCTTATTTTCGTTCGTAAATTCTCTTGCCAAAATAAATGCTCTATTGAATTTAATGAGTTTGGTTTTACTATCAAGGATTACAAGAGAAAAACCTCTAATCCGATGTGATAGCCAATGCCCCCTCTAGGATGTCACCTCATCCACTCCTTAAGTGTTCGTTGCATCAAGTCTTCGTTGCATTAAGTCTTTCTCTTTGGCATCAACGCTTAGCTTACCCCAGCGATCGAGCGTTGAAATCTCTTATTTCAAATAATTTTATTTAATGTAATAAAGACAATTGAAGTTTTTCATGTCAATCTTGTCGTTTAGGAAAATTTGTTCGTTTACCATTTTCTACTTCCAGTTCCGTTGTTGAAAACTTGTTTGATATTATTCATTATGTTATTTGGACATCGCCGGTTACTACGTTTAGTGGTATTCGTGATTATGTCATATTTTTAGACCACTACTTACATTTTCTTTGGGCCTACCTTTTAAAACACAAAAACTATGTGTTTAGCAAATTTCTCCATTTAACAAATCTCATCAAAAACCAATTTGGATCAACCATAAAATCTTTCCAATGTGACAATGAGGGGGAATATAACAACCAACTTCTCCATGATCACATTGCTTTTACATATTAGTAATCTATTTCCCTTCCTCTCTTTTTTACTTTCCATAATCTCATCATGACATTTAAACACAGTTAGAACGTCAAATTCCACTCGTTCTTAACTATTCCCATTCATGATGAAATGGGGCTACGTTATAGTTTGTCATTATACGTATAAATCATTGGCCAGATGAAATATTATCCTTGTGATAATCATCTCATGATAAGAAACTGTTAATTTCATCACAATCCATAGAGAACTTTTCTAAATATCATATTCATGTGCTAATTCCAATTTAACTATCATTATCGCTGATATAAGGCATGTTTAAAATTTATGTTATAAGATAATAAACATTAAATAAATATCACCTCAAATTAGGAGATATATTGCATATTTCCTTTTCAAATATTCATTAATAAATTAAAATACCATTTTAGAGGTTTAAATGTAAAAACTAATTAATTTTTTATCATATATTTACGATTAGGTCCCTATATATAAAACCATAGATCATTTCGATCAGATGTTCCACATTTGGTCCTACATTCACACAATAGATGCAATTCACATTTAATACTAACGTCTTGTTGTCTTACGTAATTCTATTCACGACCGTTATCTCAATTGTGCATTTTTCGATTTTTGTTAGAGGAGTTTGAAAATGAATTTAGGTTTTACCTTTCATGTTGGCAGTGGGGTTGATGAGCCGTCGCTAATCCGATTACAGCCATCTATTGCAACATCATCCTCCGTCCCCTACTTTTGAAACCCAATTTGAAGATCGATTGTTATTCTTTGCCGCCTAAAAGTCGATATTATCTTTTTCTCGTTCTATGCTCCTCATCAGCGGTGGTTGCCAATCTTGATTAGATAAACCTTGAGCACGAAATCAGGGCACCGACATGAGGGAATTGGGGGAGGTGGAAGTCTTCTTCGTAAATGGCAAAGTTGAGGCGGGGAACAGGTTAACCGATCGGAGAAGGAGGCTTGTTGAAGACGTGAGAGATACGGGGAGGAGAGATAGAGGATTTCCAAATTTATGGTAAATTAATTTTGCTTAATTGCAGGGATCGGTATTTTCTATACTGTATATATCCTTGTGATTGATAATTAAAGACCAAATATACTATTAAAAATGTTGATAATTACAAAATTGTCATCTTTCATCTTGACCTTCTGTTTTTTTGATCTAATGGTCTACAAATGGTTCTCAAAATCTAAAAAAAAATTGGGTTCTCAAAAGATCTCAACTCTATATCGTTGGATACTTTTTTCAGTTATTTATCGATCAAAAGTAAATTTTAATTTATCACTTACTTCAATCTTAGTTCATGCTTAATCAAAAAACTTACTCTCGTCAATAATTTTAATGTTCCGTTTGTAAACCTAACGAGTCTAAAAATAATGTTTTGATTTTTAAACTAAAAGTTTCACTAGACTCTTATTTTCGCTTTCAAATGTTTGAAAATAATTGATGCATTACATCATAATATACGCATGGACTTTTTCAATAAAGAACAAAAATGATGTCACGTTGTCCTTTATAACAATCCAACAGCTGGAGTCTTAATTAAGATTCCACAGTTCAGAAATGCATCACACTCGACAGATACCATAATAATGGATAGTGTTGCTGGATTAAGTTAAACTAAACTGATTCGATGCATTTTTGGACATGAACTCTTTAAAATATCAGTTAAATGGATCAACGTAATAATGATTTGATTGTCTAATTGAAGTAGGCAAGGAGCATGAGGTCTTGATGAAACTAAAAAACAATTTCATGTTGACAATTGAGTTGTTTTTTGGATCTTGTGCACACAAGTACTATTTTCTACAGAAAATTATTAAACACAAATTCTTCTGTTTTCGGAAGAAAATAGTTTGCTTAAGATTGCATGAATTAATGCAACGGAGCGTTCGATATTATCTACGTAATACTGATTTCGTGTGACGATCGATAAATATGTAATACTATAATTTATATGAGTATTTATGTTTTTAAGTTATATATAATTATTGGTCGCATTTTTCCGCTATTTGATACCGTTATAGTGATGCTACATGCTATTTTGATCTAAGGATCATTTTTTGGAATTTCTGAAAAAAATGAATTTTTGATTGTGAATGTATGTTGATGTCATTGTTTTGTGTGTATTGCTTAATGTAGGATATGATTCATATTATGGGATATTATTCTAATTAACAAAAATTCAGGTGTTACGGATGAATATGAGAATACAAACATTAATTCTATGTAATATAAAAATCATTATACCACCGTTAGAACTGGTATTTCAAATAACGCCCAATTATTACTTTTTGATTTTGAATCACGATAACTACCTATCTTATAATATATATTGATATACAACTGTTTCTTATACACAAATTGAAATCTCTAAAAATATTTTAGCACTTTGCAATTCAATTTTGTTCATTTATAGTTAAAAATTTTATTTAGAAAATCAATTTTATACATAAATACTTTCTTGTTTTTTTATAATAAAGTCCTGAAATTTTGGTTTTACTTATGAAAAATTCATGAATGTATTTATCAATATTTTAAGAAAAAATTACATAAATTGGTCCCTGTGGTTTCTCAAAATCTTAGTTTTAGTCCTTACGGATTTTTCTTTACATGGGTAGTCACTCTGGTTTCTAAAACTTGCATCGGAAGTCCCTTTCACTAACTCCGTCCAAAAGGGTCCATTAGATAAACTTGCATCGGAAGTCATTTTCACTAATTCCGTCCAAAATGGTCCATTAGATGAAATCATATGCTAGGCATGTGAGGGCATTTTGTATATTCCTTTAGACCTTCATTTAACTAAGAAGGATGACGACTTGCACATTCGACTTTCATAATCAGTCCTGATCAAATCAACGTTCCTCTTCCAAGAAACACTTTGTCTTCTTTGTTGTTTCTACCACCAGACGCAAAAGCAAGCTATTGGGAATTAGGGTTATCGAAGCGTAATCGAGGATTGTGCTAATTACATCGTCGCATTCGTCGATACGGTAAAAAATACAAGATATAACCTTACAACACACTAGCTAGTGGTAGTAAGGGTCGAACCGTGGAGTCAGTGGTTAAATATTGTGTCAAGAAATAACCGATATATAGTGTCACTCTATAGATGGTGTCGATCCATACATGTAACGAAATCCAAACAATCCAAAACTACCGAAACATAACTTGTAACTATGAAACTATTCAAATCCAAATCTCGATCAAACCAAACCAATACTTCTGACCCCGAGGTATACTCAGAAAATCAGAATCGTCAAACACAAACAATCGATTAAACGAACAATATTTGTAAAACCGAAATTGAAACCGAATATTAGAAAGAACCGAATGATTGCATTAAACTAAACCAAACCAAAAGTAGAATGTTTCTGAATTCGGTCGATAATCCGAGTCTACGTGGTCAAACAGGTTCCACAAGTCAGAACGGTTGAACACACGCAATAAACAAAACCGAAAAACAAGAAATTAAATTAAAACCAGCAATCTACCAACTACTGATCAATGAAATACAAAAATATGAGTTGAAGAAGCCTGGGTTCCACACAAAGCTCAGGTCTTCGCTCCCAAACCACGTATCGGAGGCCTCTATTTATAGTTGAAAATTCTGCCAGGGCGACGTGCAAAGGTCAAGTCCGCAGCGCATCCTTATCTGTAACCCTGATGTTCGCACTTTGAATTTTGAAACTTTGATATGATACACTGCTAAGTGTGAACCGCGTGTCCTCTAGACCGTGGCACGTGTATGCCTTCACCTGAAAGTAGAGTTCATTCCAAACTTCACCATTTTGTACGCTTTTAACCCCTATATTGTATGTAATTCGTACATAAGCACTAGATACAAAACGTGAGTAATATAGCAGTCTAAGATATATATTTTACTCAGAATATAGCTCAACAACGACTAGAATACTTGATATCACTAGGTGTTGTTAGCTAACAGTATGGAATGTTCGTTGGAGGTATTCATAACCACAAAAGTTGGAGAGGTATATACAGTATGTATTGTATTCTTGCTTAGAAATAGTGTATAAAAGAATGGCATTTTATTTACCCTTCTCTTTTCCCTTTTTTATTTTTAGAAAGGTTTGGACAACTATTTCACGCTAAACATACACTATAGCAGTATTTCTACAAAAAAGAATCTGGAATAAAATACGTTGATGGCATTGTGTCCTTCATAGACTATGTTGGCACTGACTTATTTTCGGTGCAATAGCTTGATGATCTAGTCAGAGAGTTAGGGTATAAAAATTAGCAGAGTTTGTACTGCCATTTTTCTATCCTTGATGTCACCTTAGATTATGGCTTACTGCCATTAAGGAATGACCATAATGTTATTAAGATAGTATCATACATCCACAAACATAGATAAATTTGAGTGTATATTGAACAAGGATAAAGCAGAGTGAATACCTATGTTACATCTCCCTCAAAAGTGGTAATTAAGGAGTTGGCTGACCATGTTTCACCAGAGTTGAATAGGAAAAAAACTAGCAAGAAATATGGATGCTCTTGTAGTAGAAAGCTAGACTTAAATGAACCTATCAATACTGAAATTTGGGACACGCAATCAATGGTAATAACTATTGGCAAGGAACATGGTTTTAGTAAGTCTATTGTATCATTTGTAATGTACCAACCTAGCCAGTATAGTTGTGTATGAATTGTTTAGATAAATGAAATCCCAACTGTCCAAGATGACGGAGGTGTGTAGGGCGTTAAAGGTTTAGAAATACCAACTATCCAAAATGAAGGAGGTATGCAGGGTGTTGAAGGTTTAGAAATACCAACCGTCCAAGATGAAGGAGGTGCAGGGTGTTTAAGGTTTAGAAATACCAACTGCATAAGATGAAGGAGGTATGCAGGGTGTTAAAGGTTTATAACTACCAACTATCCAAGATGAAAGAGGTATGCAAGGTGTTGAAGGTTTAGAAATACCAATTGTCCAAGATGAAGGAGGTATGCATGGAGTTGAAGGTTTGGAAATACCAACTATCCAAGATGAAGGATGTATGCAAGGCGTTGAAGGTTTAGAAATACCAATTGTCCAATATGAATGAGGTATGCAAGGTGTTAAAGGTTTAGAAATACCAGATATCCAAGATGAAGGAGGTAAGTAGGATGTTGAAGGTTTAGAAATACCAACTGTCCAAGATGAAGGATGTGTGTAGGGTATTGGAGGTTTAGAAATACCAATTCTTCAAGATGAAGGAGGTATGAAGGGTGATCAACATCAAGGTAGTAAATAGGGTGATCAAGATCAATGGAGTGTGGAGGATGTTTAAGATCTAGGTGGTTTGTAGGGTGATCAAGATCAAGGAGGTTTGCAGGATGATCAAGATCAATGAGGTATGTGGGGTGTTCAAGATGAAGGAGGTTTGTTTGGTGATCAAAGTATCCAAGGGACTATATAAGTTGAACAGGATAGCTATCAACAACAATAACAAAATGTCACTCTTAAAGATTTTGATCCTTTTTGGTTATTCATTGATGGTTGGTTTTGATGTTGAGTTCAATAGACATGATGGAATTTAATTTCAATAAGGTATGGGGTATGAGGAGGATGAGGGCATTGACGGTGATGATATTAGTGAGGACAGTGAATATGTTGTAGATTAGTGTAACCTAATATAGGATGTAGAGGTGGATATGAGGGAGTTTAGAAATGTTGTATATGAAGATAAACATGGCATTATCGAAATTCATACAACACAAGATGGATGTACCAAAGTTGAAGAATAGTGATGTTATAGAAAACGATGACTTTGACTTTGCGGGGTTTCAGGAGGATGAGAGGATGAGAATACTTAAGGACTTTAGTAGGGCAACAAAATGTTCACACAGTGAGGTGCATAAGAAAGTTTTTAGAGTAGGTTAAACATTCAAGATAAAGGAAGAGGTGAGAATTTTCATTGACTTACACCCGGTTCAAACAAGCAGGGCCATATACTTGGAAAAAACGATAAAATTAGAGTTAGGGTCAAGTGTAAAGGGGTTGTAGGACAGTCTGGTGTTAGTGGTGGGCCATCAACTAGGAGCAAAGTTGCATGTATTGTAAGACTATAGTTGAGAAAAAATACAATTACCCTTGGGCTGTACAGTTCTCGAGGCCAAATGAAAATGAAGATTGGATGGTGAAAACAATTATTGACGATCATAAATGCTTACAGACCATATAAGTAAAAGCTTGCACTGCTAAGTTCTTGTCTAACACGATAGTGAAACAAGTTGAAGGAAACCATAAAATTCCTGTGAAAGCTTTACATGACGAGTTGACAAATAAACTAGAGCTTCGAATGTCGAAGATGAAGGTGTGTGGGCGTAGACAATGCTGAAAGGATTGTGTCTTGAGACTACCAACTACAATATGGCATACTTAGAGATTACATTTTGGAACTACAAAACACCAACCCTAGTACTACGGTCAAGTTGGATGTCTACCTTGATCCAAATTTGTCTTCAACCACAAGGACATTCATAAGATTATATGTGTCTTTGGGTGCATTAAAGTTGGGTTTCAAAAAAGGATTACATGATTCTCTAGGGTTGGATGAGACTTTCATGAAGCTCCATATCCTGTTCAGGTGCTTACAGTTGTTGGTCTGGATTCAAATAATGGGATCTACCCTATTGCATACGCCATTGTAGAAGCAAAAACAACTAATTCATGGACTTGGTTCTTAGGAATCCTAGTAGACGATTTGGATCTTAGAGCACAATCAAATTAAATCATACGTTATCAAATTAAGTCACAATTTAAGTCAAACCATAGACCATATATCTTTTCCATTCAGATTAAGTTACACATACACCACCAAGTCCATTAAATCACACATGCACCTACGTACATAAACTCATACCAAAAACCATTACCATTGCAGCCCCAAAACCATTACTATTAAAACCCAAAACCATTACCAATACATACAAAAAACCATGACTTCTTTGATTACATACATACCAAAGGAAAAAAATCCAAAAAGAAATTAACATCAGCTTAAGGTTCCACACTTGTACACGTTCAAGCTCCAACCTTCAAGCTTGTTTATGGCTTTGAGCAAACCGGGGATCACCATAACTGCCCTAGGGCACATCGGAGGGTCTAGCCACCCAAGAAATCCATATTTGCTTCAAAATCGAGTACAACTCCAGAATTGCCTACCGGTTTTTGTCGCTCCGAGATGTTACTTTTACTGTATAATTTCCACACCAACAAAGGACCATCTTTGATCAAACACTTTCTAAACCTTGGGAACATAAATTAGAAGGAATAGGTAAGTATCAATCAAATGATTACCCGAACCATCTTATATAACACCCTATACATGAATAGACGAAAATGCTCTCACATGCCTAGCATGTGATTTCATTTAACGGGCCCTTTTGGATGGAGTTAGCGAATAGGACTTCTGATACAAGTTTTACCAACCACAGGGACTACCCAAGTAACGAAAAATTCTTAAGGACTAAAATCAAGCATCTTGGAAATCACATGGACCATTTATGTAATTCTGTCGTATTTTAATTATATTATTGTGTTCTACACAACATACAAGCATTCATCTATTTTAATCATAATTTAACAAAATTATTCCAATTTTGAAGTCAAGTTAACAATATTTAGTGTCAAATATTGAACTTACATAATGATAGAAAAGAGGAAAAAGAAAACTAATTGATTAAACTGGCTAAAAAGAAATTTAAATAACCTAGTTAATGGGATATTGAAACTCAAATAGTTTTTAATTAAATTGTATCTAAAATCTAAAATAAAACTAAAATATGATATTGTAATAGTATTAACTTCTTATTTTTCATAAGTAAACCTATTTAAAAACAATGTGTGTGTATATATATATAACCTTTGCCGTGATTGATTGACTGTGTATTGGAGTGATGCTAAAAATAACCCTCTTTGATGAAATATGCGTGTGTGTAACACATACATCTTACACACATATATCATATCGGGAGATGGCCATCAAGAGAATTGATTTTAAAATTATATTTCTCGGATGGTGCTAAAATCAAGTTAAAGAAAGAAAGTTTAATGATTCTAGCCCACAAACGTGGCCCCAAACTAGTTCGATAGCACCAACAGTTATGTCAATAATAATGTCATTTAAAAGATGACATGAATTTAACCAAAGTACAAACATGGTTTTTATTAACAACAAATTTACACATAAGTTACTTTTAAACTTTTAAAGTGGAACTTGATCTCTTAACCTATTAGCTGATGACATATTATGAACTCCTAATGATTATAAATCATTTGATATATAACTATAGTCTATATAGTTGATGAAACTTTTACTTAAATACAATAAAAGAAGCTTATAGACGGAATATGCAATTATCTTTTACTTTATGACAACCAAAATATGTATTTCATCGGCAACCTTTTTAGGCGGTTAAAACTTGATTGTATAATTATTATTAGCAGTACTATAAATTGATAATAAATATATTTATTACGCAAAACCTGGTACAAAAAGAATATTGAATAAACTAAGAAAAACATTATCGTATAATTAAATATTTATCTGATAACAAATCATGAGAGAACAAGTTCCGAGTTAAATTATTCTATGTTGGTATAAAAAAAAATACGTAAAAACTAAAATAAAGATGAAATTTCATTATATAACCAAGTACTTAATCTATGAAAAATTTAACCGAGAACAAGAAAAGTTTCTATTTGATAACAATAGATTTTTACTCGTTCACATAACTTAAAAAAACTCATTTTCATATAACTTTTAAAAAAATTTAAAGAAAAAATATATAAATTTATAGCAACAATAGGATTCGATGACAACACACAAACCCAAAGGGGTGACATGTAAATCGTCCCCATTTGGCCTCAATAAGTTATTAACCCCATGGGTTCTCCACTCACCATACTTACCAAACGACGCAGTGCCAGTCAAACCTCTGTTTTGACTCTCTGCAACCAAATTAAAAACCACCTGTCACCAACCCCCACCACCACCATCTCCGCCGCCACCTCCTCCCTCATCTCCACCGTAACGCCACCGACAAAATCCAAACACATTTTACGTTCAAATAAAGATAAACACAACATTATCAAATCCCGACGTATTCGCCGGTCAAGATATCGCACATTCATCCTAGATTTTTGTTAGATTTCCTAGATAGAGGCAAAGAAGTAAGTTTCACGAAAAGTATGGCGGATTCAGGTTCTCCCTCTACTTTTTCTCTCGCAAGATTTCTCTCTCAAGAAACAGAGAGTTCACTAACGGAAGATGATGATGAAGACGAGGTAAATGCGTATGTATCTTCCATCGAAGACGAAGAATATCTTCAAATTTTACTTGATAAACAGAGAGATCATAATGACATTCGATCACCTGTAGATGATTGGATTAAAGTCGCTCGATCGGAAGCAATCCAATGGATAATCAATGTTCGATTAATTTTCTCTTACTTCATCATCTATACTTTTGTTGCATTTAATCATCAGGACTTTATTGATTAAATGCGTGATTGATTCGCAGACGAGAGCGTTTTTCCGACTCCGATTCCACACTGCCTACTTGTCTGTAATATACATTGATCGATTCCTCTCGAAAGGACTAATCGGTGTAAGTTTTCTAGAACTTTCTATAAACTGACGGATGAAAATATGTGATTAACATCCGGTAATGTTTTGATTTGGATGAAGAATGGCAAGCTTTGGGCGATTCGATTGCTATCGGTTGCTTGTTTGTCGTTGGCGGCAAAAATGGCAGAATTAAAGGCTCCGGCGTTATCAGAGTTTCCGACTGAAGAATACAATTTTGAGAACAGTGCGATTCAGAGAATGGAGCTTCTGGTATCGTCTACATTGGATTGGAGAATGCATTCAATCACTCCTTTTGACTTCATCAATTCCTTCATTTCATGCATCTGCAATGAATCTCCGAACAAACAATCCGTGTTTCTAACTACACAAATCCTTCTTGCTACAACAAAAGGCAAGTTCTTAATCTTAAACATTTTGATTCTTCTTTTTCTATTGATTGATTGATCTGAGTTTATTTCATATTTTTTAATCCAATCTACACCTGCAGATATTAATTTCGTTGGGCATCTTTCATCTACCATAGCAATGGCAGCTACACTGATGGTCATAGATCAAAGTTTGACAAAGGAATCTTTGGTGATTAAATTGAAGACTACTTGGTTAAATCGGTTTCTTGATCATGTGAGTTATTGTAGTTTTCATTTTTAGGGACCACATCTGAGCGTATGATAAGACGTGGCTAACCCCTTTTGTTATGAATGGAACAAATCGAAGGAAGTAATAAAAGTCTTTCACTTTTTTTTATTAATATAAACAATCTTTCTTTTTATTTTTCACTTATAATAACAGCACATTTTACTTTTTTATTCATAACATCAATATATATATATTAAATAAAATAAGTTGTTCATATTAGTAAATAAATTTAAGTATATTACAATTTTAGATTAAAAAATATAAGTTATTGCCATTATGATGTAAGAATAAAATAAATTATCATTATCAAAAAAAATTTATATAAAATTGGTATTATGGATAAAAGATAGAATACATTGTCTTTTATAGTATGAATAAAGTGTGTTCTTATTCTCTATAATTTGTTTTTGTAAATGTTGATACATTTGGACGATGAAATGAAACAGGAGGATGTGTATACTTGTTATTGTCGAATTTTGGAACTTGAACCGGTAAAAGTTAATGTCCCCAAACCGAATTTAGCAACGAGTTTGGAGAATCGACCGGTTGGCACAAAAAGGAAGAGGCTGGCTTTCAACGAAAGTGAAAAGAAGCAACTCCCATAAGCCAAGGAATCCGAGCCAATTTACTTCAGTTGTTACAGTTTTTCTAGAATTTTATATTTTGATTTTTGATATAATTTGTGGATCTCATAAAGTTGTGTAAGGGAAGGTGGGAAAAAAGATGAATAAAAAGAGCACAACTTTGAGGTATAAAATTAGTCGTAACTAGGGTGAAAAATGGAAATCGTTTAAGCATTGTTTTAGTCTGACAATAGTATAATTTGAGCATCTTATATAATTATTTTATAATTAAAACATTAATCTTTATCAAAATATGCATTAAAAGGAATGGTAACATTGGCACACCAAGGTGTGCAACTTAGACGTTGTTTGGTAGCCTCTTAATCGAAAATTTAAGAGACAGTCTCTTAATTTTTCAGATTCCGTATTTTTGATAACATTTGAATAAAATCTTTTAATTTATCATAAATATCTTAAAAATTAAGATGTGAAACTATATTTGAAAAAATTAAGAGTCACCCACACCACCCTTACCCTCACCCCCATGTCCACCCACCTTACCTCTACCCCATCAACTCACCCCACCCCACCTCACCCTTCACTACCAACCCCTATCCACCCACACCACCTTTACTTCACCCACCCACCCCTACCCCACCTACCCACACCCCACCCCTACCCACCCCACCCTCATCTCATCCCATCCCCTACCCACCCATCCACCCTACCCCTACCCTTACCCCACCCACACCACAGCAAACGCATCCCGACCCACCCTCACCCCATACGACACCACCCCTTCCCAATCCATCCCCATCATAGATAGAGTAAATTATATTGTTGGTCCATTTGGTTTGCAAAAAATCACATTTTTAATCCAACTATTAGAAAATTGATATCGGTGGTCATTGTGGTTTCTAAATTTTTCACAAGTCTGATGATTTTTGTGTTATTACACCACCATAAGGTTATTAAAGTGGAAACCCAATAAAATTTAAAATTTAGAAAACCCAACAGACTTTTAAGGAATGGGTTTTAGGTTTGAAAAAGGATATAAAAGTTTAGTGCTTTTGGCTTTGTTTACATGAGGGCTGAAAGTAAAAAGTAACAACCAGAGATACCCATCCATATGATACTTCATTATTATATACAGTCTATATCTTAAATTTAGTGCGTATGGTAGGAATTTTCTGGTTTAGATAAGTCAGAAATAAATTATGAAGTCTTATGCCTATTCGATGGTTCAACAAACGCTTTGGTCCCTGATGTGTTTTCTTTGAAATTTTTATATTTTTTTTATTTTTTGTCTAAGAAAGTCTAACATTATTATACCATAATACCAAGTTGGCTCCACGGGACCAGGTCTTGTAATCAGGTGAGTAATGTGTAGATAAAGATTAATGAGCTCAAGAATGTTGAGAAATCGTATTAAAGATAGTTTGTTAGTGTATAAATTAAATACTCGATGGCTAGCCTGTTGTGATGTAGGGACCAAGCAGTTTGTAGCCTAAGAGTATAAATATTGGTGAAAAGGTGAATGTAGTTTAGGAGTAACGTGAGGGGTGTGTGTTATATATTTTTTAAAGAAAAGTTGTGATATAGCCATAGAGGGTTGACCGGGAGTTTTTGGAGATGTTGAAGCGAAGAACGTTAATGATATCATGACTAATAGAGGCTTTAATGATGCGAGGTAGAGGGAGACTAGCACCTTTCACAACCATGTCGGATTACAAGGTTAAACAGTGATGATAGGACGAATGTTGATGGCTATTTCTACGGGGAGACCACTCTCTAACAAATAGAGACTATTGAATCCAATTTCGTTGTCTACGTTCTTTTCCTCCATTTGAGTTCCTAATACATTAATGGGTAATTTTTTTGGAAACCTTCTAAGAGTTTATATATCTCTAAGAGTGGAACTAATCTAGGCCACATACTACTTTAGAAGAGTTTGATCCAAGGTTTATAAGGTTTGATCGTCTACAACGCGTTCACATTGGTTAACCCACTTATATACACAATCCTTGATGAATTACGTCGATGACCGAGATTGGTTATCACGATTCTCAACTTTATAATGATTCTCATTTGAACAATTCTACATATATATATATATATATATATATATATATATATATATATATATATATATATATATATATATATATATATATATATATATATATATATATATATATATATATATGTACGTATGTATGTATGTATGTATGTATGTATGTATGTATGTAAATAAAAAACTTTTTACATTTCTACCAAAAATTTCATTCTTACCGGATCCCAATTCAATATAAATTAGGATCAAATAAGAAGGAAACGTTTGGTAGGAAAGGTAAAAAGTGATTTATTTGCATGTTTTTGACTAACCAACAAAATGAACCATTTGATGATGAAAAAAACATTAATTTGCAAAAAAATTCCTGAAAAAATAATTGGATGATTTATTTCTTACTGAAGCAATCTGTTATACACACTGCAGACAATTTTAGTGAAACATCATAAAAATGAATAATCCATGCGTTTTTTGAAGTTTTTTTTTTTTTTTTTGCGAATCATATTTATTTGTATCCTATAATGTTTCATTTTGTTGATTCGTCAAAAGTATACAAATGAAACATTTTTCTTACCATTCATACCAAAATTTTCCTTCTTATTTGATCTCTCTCTCTTTCTCTCTCTCTCTCTCTCTCTCTCTATATATATATATATATATATATATATATATATATATATATATATATGTGTGTGTGTGTGTGTGTGTGTGTGTGTGTGATTAAAGTAGGGTAATTATATGTTAATTATAACAATTAGAAACAAATTAAGAAAATTAAATTTCAAAACCGGCACTCATGATTCTGACATAAATTTGAACGATTTAAATGGTTTCATCGGTTAAAAAGTTAGGATTTATATAGAACTAGAAAGATCCTACGAAAACCTTTCTTTCTGGAATTACAAGAAATCATTGAGAAAGGTCTATGACATGCTTTGCTTGCATTGCCTCCACCTTATGTTTCTATTCGGCTAATAGTCATCCGTGCAAGCTCGTTACATTGCGGTGCACCATGTTATATGTCAAAAATAAATATAGATATGTGTATCAATTACCATGATCTTAATAAAGTTACTATCAAGAATCGATATCCTTTGCTAAGAATTGATAACATTTTCGATCAATTACAATTTTCTCCAAGATCTATTTACATTTTGGTTACCATCAAGTTCGAGTGAGGGAAAGTGACACAGAAAAGATGGTGTTTCAGACTCAGTATAGTCTTTATGAATTTTTGGAGATGCCAACAGACTTTTAAGGAATGGGTTTTAGGTTTGAAAAAGGATATAAAAGTTTAGTGCTTTTGGCTTTGTTTACATGAGGGCTGAAAGTAAAAAGTAACAACCAGAGATACCCATCCATATGATACTTCATTATTATATACAGTCTATATCTTAAATTTAGTGCGTATGGTAGGAATTTTCTGGTTTAGATAAGTCAGAAATAAATTATGAAGTCTTATGCCTATTCGATGGTTCAACAAACGCTTTGGTCCCTGATGTGTTTTCTTTGAAATTTTTATATTTTTTTTATTTTTTGTCTAAGAAAGTCTAACATTATTATACCATAATACCAAGTTGGCTCCACGGGACCAGGTCTTGTAATCAGGTGAGTAATGTGTAGATAAAGATTAATGAGCTCAAGAATGTTGAGAAATCGTATTAAAGATAGTTTGTTAGTGTATAAATTAAATACTCGATGGCTAGCCTGTTGTGATGTAGGGACCAAGCAGTTTGTAGCCTAAGAGTATAAATATTGGTGAAAAGGTGAATGTAGTTTAGGAGTAACGTGAGGGGTGTGTGTTATATATTTTTTAAAGAAAAGTTGTGATATAGCCATAGAGGGTTGACCGGGAGTTTTTGGAGATGTTGAAGCGAAGAACGTTAATGATATCATGACTAATAGAGGCTTTAATGATGCGAGGTAGAGGGAGACTAGCACCTTTCACAACCATGTCGGATTACAAGGTTAAACAGTGATGATAGGACGAATGTTGATGGCTATTTCTACGGGGAGACCACTCTCTAACAAATAGAGACTATTGAATCCAATTTCGTTGTCTACGTTCTTTTCCTCCATTTGAGTTCCTAATACATTAATGGGTAATTTTTTTGGAAACCTTCTAAGAGTTTATATATCTCTAAGAGTGGAACTAATCTAGGCCACATACTACTTTAGAAGAGTTTGATCCAAGGTTTATAAGGTTTGATCGTCTACAACGCGTTCACATTGGTTAACCCACTTATATACACAATCCTTGATGAATTACGTCGATGACCGAGATTGGTTATCACGATTCTCAACTTTATAATGATTCTCATTTGAACAATTCTACATATATATATATATATATATATATATATATATATATATATATATATATATATATATATATATATATATATATATATATATATATATATATATATATATATATATATATATGTACGTATGTATGTATGTATGTATGTATGTATGTATGTATGTAAATAAAAAACTTTTTACATTTCTACCAAAAATTTCATTCTTACCGGATCCCAATTCAATATAAATTAGGATCAAATAAGAAGGAAACGTTTGGTAGGAAAGGTAAAAAGTGATTTATTTGCATGTTTTTGACTAACCAACAAAATGAACCATTTGATGATGAAAAAAACATTAATTTGCAAAAAAATTCCTGAAAAAATAATTGGATGATTTATTTCTTACTGAAGCAATCTGTTATACACACTGCAGACAATTTTAGTGAAACATCATAAAAATGAATAATCCATGCGTTTTTTGAAGTTTTTTTTTTTTTTTTTGCGAATCATATTTATTTGTATCCTATAATGTTTCATTTTGTTGATTCGTCAAAAGTATACAAATGAAACATTTTTCTTACCATTCATACCAAAATTTTCCTTCTTATTTGATCTCTCTCTCTTTCTCTCTCTCTCTCTCTCTCTCTCTATATATATATATATATATATATATATATATATATATATATATATATATGTGTGTGTGTGTGTGTGTGTGTGTGTGTGTGATTAAAGTAGGGTAATTATATGTTAATTATAACAATTAGAAACAAATTAAGAAAATTAAATTTCAAAACCGGCACTCATGATTCTGACATAAATTTGAACGATTTAAATGGTTTCATCGGTTAAAAAGTTAGGATTTATATAGAACTAGAAAGATCCTACGAAAACCTTTCTTTCTGGAATTACAAGAAATCATTGAGAAAGGTCTATGACATGCTTTGCTTGCATTGCCTCCACCTTATGTTTCTATTCGGCTAATAGTCATCCGTGCAAGCTCGTTACATTGCGGTGCACCATGTTATATGTCAAAAATAAATATAGATATGTGTATCAATTACCATGATCTTAATAAAGTTACTATCAAGAATCGATATCCTTTGCTAAGAATTGATAACATTTTCGATCAATTACAATTTTCTCCAAGATCTATTTACATTTTGGTTACCATCAAGTTCGAGTGAGGGAAAGTGACACAGAAAAGATGGTGTTTCAGACTCAGTATAGTCTTTATGAATTTTTGGAGATGCCATTACATTTCACTAATGTCCTGAGAGTATTTACGGATTTGATGAATCAGTTTGGTAAACCTTTCCTTGACAAATCCTAATTATTTTCGTAGATGATATTCTCATTTATTGAAGAAGTGAATGCTAACAACATTTGCAAGAAGTGTTACAAGTGTTGAAAGAATACCGGTTATATGGTAATTTTGAAAAATGCGATTTTGGTTACAGGTACTACAATTCCTTGGACATATTGTTTTCCTATGATAGGAATCAAGTCAATCCGGTAAAAGTTGAGGCCATGATGAAATGGGAGCCCCCCCCCCCCCCCCCCAAAAAAAAACCCTTCTGCAGTAACAATTTTCCTTAGATTAGCTAGTTATTATAGATGTTTTATCTAAGATTTTTCTCATATTGTGGTATGCCTTACGGAGTTGACACGAAAAAGAGTAAAGTACATCTGGGAAAAGAAACAAGAAAAAGCTTTCTCAATATTTAATTAGAAACTCTGTGAAGCACGACACTTTTGTTACACAGCGGAACATAATATTTTGTGGTTTATAATGATGCTTCAGCAAAAGGCTTTGGGTTTGCTTTGATATAGAGAGGGAAACTAATTGCTTATGCTTCTAGGAAATTAAAATATGCGAAAATATGATACATGACTCGTGATATGGAACTAGCGGCTATTGTTTTTGCACTCAAGATTTGAAGACACTACCTGTATGGAACAAAGTATAAACTTTACACAGATGACTGAAATATCAATACGAGTTTATAGATAAAAACCTAAATATGCGACAAATAAGTTGGATTGAAGTCATAAATAATTATAAATGTGAAATAATTGATCATACTGGAAAAGTCAATGTTGTAGCCAATGCCTTGAGTTAAATATTGCAAGAAAAAAAATTGAGGAATGACAATGAGAATAGAATTAATATCTAGTCTTATTGAACAAATTAAAAATACATAAACGGAGGTCATGAAAGATGGCAAAGCAAAGAAAGAAAGGTTAGGAAAGAAAATAGATTTGGAAGAAAACGATAAAGGAGTGAAGATTTACAAGGGAGCCATTTGGGTTCTTATGTTTGGAGGAAACTAGAAACTAATCTTGATGATTCACATAAATCCAAGTAATCCATTCATCCTTAGAGTAAAAAGATATACCAAGATTTAAGAAGTCAGTATTTGCGATCGGGAATGAAACTAAGAATAGCCAAGTATATTTCCAATATGTGGCTTGTACACAAGAAAAATTGGAACATCAAGTACCAAACGGAAATGCGTTTTATATATATATATATATATATATATATATATATATATATATATATATATATATATATATATATATATATATATATATATATATATGTATATATATATATATATATATATATATATATATATGTATATATATATATATATATATATATATATATATATATATATATATATATATATATATATATATATATATATATATATATATATATATATATATATATATATATATATATATATATATGGGAGGGTTCCATTGAGAATGAAAATAATGTTGAAAACGTGAGAATGAATCTGGGCCACTAGATGCGCCAGCGCTGACGCGCGCCGCTCCACGACGACGAGCTGGGTTTTTTTCGTATATGATTTATTCATATATGAATGCGTATATTCATATATGATTATTCATATAATCATATATGAATAATCATATATGATTATATGAATATTCATATAATCATATATGAATAAACATATATAAATATACATATACGGTTGTGGTGGTCAGAATGGTGGTAGAGGGTGGCGATGATAATGGTGATGGCGATAGAGGGTGGCGATGATGGTGGCGACGGTGTTAGTGGGGTGGTGGTGTTAGTGGAGGTGGGTGGTGACGAAGGTGGTGGTGGTGGCGGCGGTGATGGAGGTGGTAGCGGTAGCGGTGGGTGGTGGTAGGGATGGTGGAGGTGGTGGTAAAGGTGGTAGCGGCGGTGGTGGGGAAGGTGGCGGCGTTGGCAGTAGCGGTGGTGGTGGTTGGTGGCGGTGGCGTTGGGGGAGGTGGTGGCAGCGACGGTGGTGGTAGAGATGGCGGCGGCAGCGGTGGTGGTGGCGGCGACGACGGTGGTGGTGGTAACGAAGGTGGTGCAGGTGGAAGTGGTGGTGAAAATCATATGTGAATAATAATATATATTTCGTCGTTAGAGCGTCAACGCTCCGACGGCGCCAAAGCATTAGAGCGGCAAGAAAAAAATATGTGGCTGAGATTCATTCTCGCATTCTCAACATAATTTTCATTCTCAATGGAACCTACTTCTATATATATATATATATAGACTAAAAATCAAATGGGAACCAAATTTTTCATGAGAACCAAGGAACCAATTATGGACCACAAGATCAAAAAAATGAAAGGTTAAGATGAGAAATGACATTCTTGTAATTATCAATAAATCTAAAGGTATATTTGGTATCTATAAAGAGCTGAAGAGGGTATTTTCGGAACTAAAAAATTGACACTAAATTAAACCCCTAAAAATCAGCTAATTAAATTAAGAAACACTCTCTCTCTCCCAAATCTCTCATTGGCACCCGATCTCTCTCTCATCCGATCCCTCTTTCTTCTTCATCAACGACTGCCCAGTTCATTTGTGCCCTAACCGTACATAGCAACCAACACGCCTCCTTCCACCATCGATATTAATCAGATTAGCGGTGCACTGGCGACCTCCGCTGCTATTCCGATTGGGATTATCTCCAAAGTGTTCTCCTCCGCCTCTGTCACAGGAGAAGCCGCCTCTGTCATAGGAGGAGCATAACCAGTCCGGCGACACCCCAATCATCACCAGCCAATATTAATGGCGTCTTCCTGATAACTATCGATTCTTTTCCACTATGATTCATCGATTACGCTGCACTCTTATCTCAAAAGTTTGGTTAATGGAAAGAAAGTATCATGTGTACTAACCCAATCGGAACATTAGTCATCGATTGGGTTGATTATAGCAGCATGGGGTTAGATACCCCTTCAGGAGGGCACATTAGTCATGGATAGTGTACACCAAATAGAAAGAAAGTATCAGGTATGTAACGACCCAAAAATCTTGAAATTATATTCGAGAAAATAAATAAGAAAAAGGTTAAAATATATTGAAAGTTTTAAAATAATTTATTGGGAATTGTAGCAAAATTTTCAAGAGTTTGGAGAAAAATGGTGAAAAAGGGTAATTTGGTCATTTTACCATAAGAAGGGTAAAATGGTCTATTGGTCCGTTAATAAGACCATTATGACAGATAATACGTATTAGTGAAACAATAATACAAGAAATAAAAGTTTATGTAAAATTCGGAAGTTTTAGTGCGTGAATAGTGAAATTTGACCAACGAGGGCAAATTGGTCATTTGACATAAAAATGATCATTTTGTTAAGAAATTTCCATTAAGAGGTTAAGTTGGTGTCAAATAGAACTTAAAGTGCAAAGTTATGAGCCTAGGACTATTTTTGTGAAGAAAGTGGAAGATTAGGGACTAAAGTGAAAGTATTGTATAAAAATTAAAATATAAATAAGAGAGATATTACTCTCTTCTTCCAGAAATCAGTAGAAGCTTTGAGAAAAGATTAGAGAGAGCAAGAGAGAGTACGGGAGAAGAAGAAGGTCAAGGATTCAAAGGAACACAAGAAGAATTGGTAATTCCAAGACTCAAAAGGTAAGAAATTCCATGTTTTTAAACTTGTTCTACCCAAATTCTTTAACGGGAATGGTGAACTTGATTTCTGAATTTCCATAAATCATGAGTTTAATGTCATCATCTTGCTCAAAATCATATTTCACATGTTCTAGTAGTTGAACATGTTAAAAATCAAGAAATGGCTATTTTGCTCAAGAACCCTAATTCACGGGTTTGCAAGATCAAAGCTAGTTTTTATGGTTTTACTAAGTCTAAATGATCACTTAGGATGTATTAAGACACTCCTAAGTGATTAATTTCAGAAATTTGGATTTTTGGACCAAAAATGTCAAAAACGGGTTTTTGTGGAATTTGGATGGAATCAGTGATTCCATGGTTAAAAGACTTGTTTAAAAGATGGGTTTTGGTCATGAAATGATTCCCTAAGTATTAAGTCAAGTATCAAGTTCTGAATAAGTCAAAACAGGAAGTTATAGTGTAAAAATCGGACTGCTACAGTGCAAAACCGAAGCAAGAACAAGCAAGAGGAGGCTGCCCAGAAAGAGCACGGGTCGTGCTCATTATGCACGACTCGTGCTCCCCCTGGACATCAAAAATGTTGTTTTTTTGATGTTGCACGGGTCGTGCTCTTTTAGACTTAAATGTGCATGGGTCGTGTGTCTCAAGCAGGGGGTTTTGAACTCCGAAACTTGCTATACATGCCCAAATGATCCCAAACTTTAAGTACATGTCCAAAATGGTTTAAAAGTGGTGGAATAAATTTTTAATATGGAATACGACCCCTCGAGGGTACTATTACAGTGTACGTATTGGATACGACTCGTCTAAAGTTAAATATTTAAAAGTTATACACTTGTCTTGACTTTTAATGGTATAATAAGGACTCTAATATGTTATAGAGTCCATTAGAATATAAATTAATGTATCATATACTACATTTAGGTGTAAGTCAAGTGATTGGACATCAAAAGGGTAAAGAGCCAAGGAACGTCTAATCGACTTTTCAAGATCTATGAGGTGAGTACATGCAGTATTTTTACCCATTCTGGGGTACATGGCAAGTAAGTATTTTCAAGATTTTTCTATAAAATTTCTATATGTGAAATTATATGCAAGAGTATTGTTTCTAAGTTGTTGTGAAAGTATAAAGCTATATTTGAAACTAAGTTTTGAACTACAAATTATAATAAGTGAAAGTATGTTGGTCTATGTACCAATTATGTGAAAGTGTATTTTGAAATACAAGTTGTACATGTTTGAAAGTATAGATAGGCATATAGCCACAATATGTTTAAGAGGTATGTTTTGGATACAAATTGTAAATGTTTTCAAGTATGAGAGGGCATATAGCCACAAGATGTTGGAAAGTATGATTTGACATTAAGTCTAAAATGTTAAATAGACATGTTTTAAAAACATGGTTTATGTAAAATGAAAGTTATAAATTTGGCATATAGCCATAAAGATAGAAAGTAATAAAGTTTGGCTTTTAGCCACAAGTTATATGTATGTAAGTAATGTTCGAGCAAGCAGAAAATGTTTTGTACGACTGGTAATTGTAGCAAGCAGCGTTAGTAAGGGAACTATGTTCCAACCTTCCCGGGCTAGGTAAGGGGTCTACTGGGGAAAATCCCCATCGCGAAGTAGATCGCCTCAGCACTTCTATGGTAAGGATTGATCCGTTCTTTCTAGCCATAGAGACTTGGGGTATCACTTATAGTGATTAAAGCCCTAAGTATAAAAATCCAGCAAGCTTATAAAACCAGTCAAAGAAAGTAAGAACAATGTTATTTTCATAAAGTATGTCAAAGAATGATTTTCTTGAAAAGTTAAGAGTTGTACTATGATTCTATTATAAAATTTTGAAAGAATGTAATTATCCAAAGGATGATAAAAAAATGGCTTTGGAAGAAATTAAGAAATAGTGGTATGGTAATATCTTGAAACTTTGAAAGATGTTATTTTATAAAGAATGTTATGAAACGATTTTGAGAAGTAAAAAGCATAGTATGATATTTATATAAAGATTTGACAGAAGATTATATTATAAGTTTTGTAAAAGTTGGTAAAGAAGTTAAAGGTTTGAGTCTAAACCTCATGTAACTCACGAGACAATTTTTGTCTTACGTATTCTATTTTTATGCCATGTATTCCAGGTTAAATGCTAAGCTATAATTGGATGAAGTTTAGCTGGAGTGGAGCCCACATAGCTCCTATTTTGGACGCAAGGTTTAATCCTTTTCTTGCTTACTATGGTTAGTTTGGTATGGATTTGTAACACCCACAGTTTTAAATATGTAACTAATCGGTTTTTGTTAAACCGTATTTTTGTATTCAAGTATTTATACGAAAAACCATAGTATTTGCAAACAGTAGAAATGGGGTGTCACAAGGTACTTCAATCTTCTTTGAAAGTCTTTCATATAAGGTTAACCTCAAACAGGTATTATAGATTTTGAAAAGCTTGAAGAAATGGTAGTTGATTTTCACCCAAAGATACTTATAAGTCTTATCTGTGGTGGGAGCTCGTATCTTAGGGATTGGGACTACGCCAAATTAAGACAGATTGCTGACAAATGTGGAGCAGTCTTGATGTGCGACAAGGCTCAATTCAGTGGCCTCATTGCTGCCAAGGTAAAGAATTATCTTTTCTGGTTTTGATTTTTCTGCTAAGGCTAGGGTTGTCTGATTTCTTTGTGGCTTTGATTTTTCTGTAATTCATTTCTGCAATGAGGTTTACAAGAAAAATTGTTAATGCTTCCTATTGGTCACTACAATGAGGTTTACAAGAAAAATCAAAATGATATTCTTGAACTTGAGGATCGTCTTTCTGCATTTTGATATGTTCCTGGTACGTGATTTTCTCATATTAGTTTAATGTAAAAATTGCAAGAAGGAATTGTACCAGGTAGAATCTTACGACTATAGCCTATTATGCAAATTTTAATCCACTATCATTTATCCATTTTTTCTGGTTGTGATTTAATCTAGGTGGCAGTGTTGCTCTTCTATATGCTTCCAAGGAGCTTGAAAATCTTGTTATGGCCAATTTCGATCAGAAGATTGGTGTTCAAATTATTCAAAATGCTCTTAAGGTATCCCTTAACTCTTAATAAAAAAATAGCAACCTACTTTTAATATATATATCCTTTGGTAACATTTGGTTGCCTCTTTGCATGCAAGGACCAGTGCACACAATCGCTGCCAATGCAGGAGTGGAGGGTGTTGTTATTGTTGGGAAACTTCCGAAGCAAGATAACCCCAACCTTGGATATGACGCCGCCAAGGTTGTAAAAGTCGTTAGGCGGTAGGCGGGCGGTGGACTGGGGCCTAGGACTAGTCGGTCTAGGCGAGGACTAGTCGGCGCCTAGGCGGGGAGTATTAATTGTAACAAAATTTATTTTTTAAAATTTAGATATTACCTATATCCCTACAAAATAAATAAATAAGCATAAAAATTTGATAAATTTAAGTGTTTAAATATGTAAGTCATCAAACATCAGAATGTTTAGACTAATTAATGATATTTTTGACAATTTTAATCATCAATAATCGTAACTTAGCCACCGATTATCATAATTAATGACATTTTCTAAAATTAAATTTTAAAAATCTAAAATTTGGATTTTTTTTTTGAAAATTTGATAATTTTTTAAAATTCTAGAAATTTGAAATTTTTTGAAAATTTTGAAAAATTGAAAATTTTGAATTTTGAAAAATTGAAAATTTTGCCGCCTAGACCCACCTAGGCCCGCCTAAACCCGATTTTGACCGCCGTTGACCAAATCCGCCTAACTTGATTGCCTACCACTAATCATAGGCGGAACCTGCCCGCCTAGCGCCTAGGCGCCGCCTAGGCGGCCGCCTAGGCCGACTTTTACAACACTGGACGCCGCTAAAGGTTCATCTTTTCTTTCTAAAAATAGCAACGTACTTTCATTAGTTTGTGCATATGTGCACACGTATATAAGTGCATATGTGCACATGTATGGAGGGTGCTGTTATTGTTGTGTGTACGTTCATATATATGCATATGTGCACATGTATATAAGTGCATATGTACAAATGTATGTAAGTGCATATTTTCACAAGTATATAAGTGCATATGTGCACATGTGCATATGTGCACATGTGCATATGTGCACATGTGCATATGTGTATATACATGTGTATATGTATATCCATTTTTGGAACATGACATTGAGAGGAAGAATTCTCATGAGTGAAGAATATATACATATGCATAAAGGTGTATGCATATATGCATGCATGTGTATCTGTTCATAAATATGTTTGTGTATATATGCATATATATTCCGTATGTGCATATATGCATATATATTTCGTATGTGTATAAATTTATATATTTACACAAGTATACGTGCAGATGTGCATATGTGCTAAATGTGAATAGATGTGGTAAATGTATGTGTATATATTCATATATGTCTATTTGTTTGTGTACACATGTGTGCGTATTTACATTTATGCATACATATGCGTGCCTATGTACATATGTGTACATGCATGTAAGTATTTATTTTAATGTTTTTAAATATACATTTATATTAATTTATATTAATGTTTTTGCAGATTTTGAAGAATTTATCAATCAAATTGATGAATTGAAGAGTGACAAACTAAAAAAATGAAGATATCATGAAATTTTGTTGTTTTTTTTTTATATTTTTTGTATCTATTGTTCATTATTTCTAATACATTTGTATGTATCGTTCAAAACAGTTGTATATTATTGTTTTTAATAAATCGATTTTTTATTGTTTGCATTCATAATTAAAGACAAGAATATATCTATATATGAATTTCGAAAATATGCATATATGCACCTGGGAATATGTATATATGCACCCCGTAGATAAATAAATTTATGTGCGTTTTAAATTCCAAAAAACTAATTAAAAAAATTATGTTTTTTCAAAATCAAAAAATTTGATTTAGAAAAACGAAAATTTGATTTTTTTTTTTTTGAAATTTGAATATTCAAATCTAATATGCTTAATTTTAGGAGATGGTTATGGTTGTTGCCAAAAATAAAAAAAATCCTAAATTAAATGAGATTTGTTAAATGACTATCATGCCTTTTTATGATTCAACCAATCAAAAAGAGTTTTCTGGTTCTCATAAAAAAAAAGGTTCTCATTTGTTCTTGACTATATATATATATATATATATATATATATATATATATATATATATATATATATATATATATATATATATATATATGTGGAAGGGTTCAAATGAAAATCATTAAAAAGTTGAGAACCGTAAGAACCAATCTCGGTCTCTGACGCAATTCATCTGAGGGTTGTATATATAATATATTTAACCAATGTGAACGCGTTGTAGACGATCAAACCCTATAAACCTTGGATCAAAATAATGTGTGTCTTAGATTAGTTATTTTAGTTCTCAATCTTTTAATAGTTCTCATTTGAACATTTTGATATATATATATATATATATATATATATATATATATATATATATATATATATATATATATATATATATATATATATATATATATATATATATATATATATATATATAATCAGGATCGCGTGAGGACTCTTCTTAAAGTGAGGACTTGCGAGGACACCTTAAAAAAATTAAAAAATATATAAATAATAAAATGGATCATATTACTATATCGAAAAAAAAAAGATTCAAAAAAAAAACTTTTCGATCATTATTTTTTTTATAATGAAATAATGATCCAAAATAAAAACAGAAAAATTGCATCATTACGTTTTGCAATGATGCAAATTTTTTTTTCAAATTTTTTTTTGATAATGATATAGTACTATTCTCGATTTTATGATTTGTATTTTTTTATATTTTTTTAAGGTGTCCTCGCGAGTCCTCACCGAAAAAAGAGTCATCACCGGAACCGGACCTTATATATATATATATATATATATATATATATATATATATATATATATATATATATATATATATATATATATATATATATATATATATATATATATATATATATATATATATATAATCAGAAGGAAAATTGGACGAGTAGGATTCATTGTTGGACTCCCGATTACTTGATAATAATGTGTTGAAATGGATAATTTGTTGATTTATGTATGTTTTATTTATGTTTGAACTTGAAATAGAATTTGTTCATTTGTAATTGATTTTTTCTATATTTTGAACAAAAAAAATCTAAACTTTTTCGTGTTTATCGCGCGAGATCTCGCCAAGATAGCGCCGAGATAGCGTTTCGCGGGATTAGGCCGAGATAGAAATCAAAATCTAGGTCAGTAATCTCGCCAGCGAGAATCTCGCCAATAATGTCCGAGATTTGCCGAGATTTAGGAGCCCGAGATAGCGATATTGTCCGAGATTTGCCCGAGATAGCGGTAATGTCCGAGATTTGCCGAGATTTAGGAGCCCGATATAGCGATATTGCGCGGGATCGTTATAGAGATTTGTCGAGACACGTTGACACTTTTCATATTAGAATACTATCTATGTTTTATGTGACATTTTATGCAACTTTTTGTGATATTAATTCTACGTAGTATTAATAGTCTAAAAGTAACAAAAAAAACACCCGCTATACCACCGCGATAAACGCTAAATCGAATCTCGCTAGGTGACCGCTATAAGGTTTATGGCCGAGATAACTGCATAGCTGTACATTTCCTAAGAATTAACTAGGAAAGTCCATCACCAATCAGTAAAAGAGATTCCCTCGGAAACGCTTAGTATCTATCACCAAAAAGTGTCACTAAAAGTTGTAGAAAAAAGAAATTTCCTCGGAATGGTAGCTACAAAATGTCCTTCGTTTAGACTACACGGAATGGTAGCTACAAACTCATCGGCATCCTAGTTGGCATTGTGATGCCGTCGACATCACCATTCCGTGTTGTCGGCACCGGCATCCAAGTTTTCTAAAAATGCATGAACATGCCGATAACAATATTCTCTCTCTTCTCTCTCTCTCTTTCTTTATTCTCTCTATCTCTCTCTCTTCATTCATTGTAATATTAAATTCAAAAATAATCAAATGTTGGTGGTATTCATTCCCTATTGTAGGCATCAAAATGTATTTTTGTAGACATCCTACGTGGCGCCTACGTGACAGCCGATCCCGATGGTTTCGTAGGCAATAACTCACTTTAGCCTTAAAGAAGTCTAGGAAATTGTGTCAGAAATCTCTCGAAAAAGTTTCCCAAGACATTTTTTCCAATAAATTTTTTTGTCAGAAAGGTATGCCGTTATCGACCAATTCCCTATAGCTTATTTCCGTCCAATTCAAGACTCTCTCTAGTAGTGAACTCGCGAGTATGCTAACATCATTTTCCTAGACCGTATTCTGCGATACTATTCAGAGACCGACCGGTATATACTTTTAATTGATAGATAATGGTATTTTGACCGGACCTTATAGACCGGTTCTTTCCATATTAAGTCTAGTCAAGTCAATCGGAACCGATCCAAATACATATATCTATAAACAACCATTGGTTCTTTAGGATGTACTTTAACGTTGTACTCAGAAGTCAAAATATTCTGTTCCATATTTTGCTAAAAGGAAAAAAAAATGAAAATCCCAATGTTGGATGTCATGGCATTGCATTTAGCAATTTGAATGGCAGAGAGATTCCCCTCAACTCATCAATCTTAAAAACAGGAAAAGACAACCAAGGATAGGGGGTTGACCGGTCAAAACTTGAATGTGCAATACCAGGCTTCTCTGGCAGAGTGTACTCCCCCAAGCAGCCCACCTCTATACATTGTCTATTTTTAACTCATATAATATATACTTAAAGTGGATATAATGTTTGTTTATAAACCACTAATACCATATATTATAAAAGCACTTCTGTATAAAAATCTTTTAAGTTATCATCGTTTTGTTACATATTTTATTATATTTTCAGAAATTATGTCGTTTAAATTATTTGGTAGCCTATTTACTACTTGAGCAGAAAAAGTAAGTTGACATGATATTTATGTGGGATGATTTTGACATCTCATTGGAAATACATGATCATAAGATATAAACATATTTTATTGTAATATAATAATTCGCATATATAATTTGGTAACCAAAAAGGATGTGGTCAATCAACTTAAAGAAAACACGATTCCTTCTTGAATCACATGCATATTTTGCTACTAGTTCGGTTCCAAACATTAATCTCATAATCAAGTAAAAGAATTTTACCAAGAATTGGAGCACTCTCAAAATCTCTTCACGGGTTGCTATATGGAACACAGTAGTATGGTTGTTACCGATTAAATCAAGTGAGATATATTTTTAAAGACCGTGACTAGGTGTGTATGAGAGAAAGAAATGACTTACAAAATTAATTAAACCATGTTGCCACTCATTATCATATTTAATGATGTGTTAGATAATGTCATATGAACATGATTTACCATATCAACTGAAATGACATAAGTGAAACAATTTTTAAACATACAATAAGTAACTATCTAAAAAAGACATAAAAAATTAAATCGAAATATAAATTTCTATCTTCTAACCTTATTTTCTTCTTCTTTTTTTATAAATATGCGTAACTTTTTACCATAGATGTAGTAAAGATTTTAGAAAAAAAGGTTTCAAAAGTAAAATTTACTACAAATTTAGAATTGGAGCACTCTCAAAATCTCTTCACAGGTTGCTATATGGAACACAGTAGTATGGTTGTTACCGATTAAATCAAGTGAGATATATTTTTAAAGACCATGACTAGGTGTGTATGAGAGAAAGGAATGACTTACAAAATTAATTAAACCATGTTGCCACTCATAATCATATTTAATGATGTGTTAGATAATGTCATATGAACATGATTTACCATATCAACTGAAATGACATAACTGAAACAATTGTTAAACATACAATAAGTAACTATCTAAAAAAGACATAAAAAACTAAATCGAAATATAAATTTCTATCTTCTAACCTTATTTTCTTCTTCTTTTTTTTTTTTTAATAAATATGCATAACTTTTTACCATGGACGTAGTAAAGATTTTAGAAAAAAAAACGTTTCAAAAAGTAAAATTTAGTACTAATAAATAGACAACAAAGCTACTCCAAATAGGTACCTTCTTTATTTTTATTTTTTATTGCTCAAAAAGGGTGAAAAGGCTACCATCCCACCTTTCCCCTCTAAGTAAAAGTTCCATTTTTAAAGACACGACAATGAATTTTTCATTGTGTTCGTACTTTAGGTAAATGTATTTTTTTCATTCCTATTCAACCATTTAACTTGTTATTTGTTTAAAAAATATTATTATAATCAGTTGTAATAGGTTGCTGCTGACATGGCAGCATACGTGGCCAGGTTAATAACTTGATAGGGTAACATACTTTTTTCTCGTATCCACATTTACATAACTATGTTTTTTTCCGTTCACATTTGACTATTTAACTTGTTAAGTTTGTTAAAAAAAAAATACAATTTTGACCCACGCCCCAACAACTTTAGTTTTGCTCTGTTAACCCTTAAGTTTTATAAAACACAGCTCATGCCACCTCAACTTTAGCTTTGCTTTATTTTAAGATCTTAAACAATTAACAAAAAATTAGTTACATTTTCTAATACAGATAACAAAGATTAGAAATCGAAAATAAATAAAACTCAAGCATGAGTATCACTACTATTAAGTTTTTTTTTAACATTAAATTTTTATTAAGAATGTCAACATGATGCTGGCAAGAAACATGATATACCGTAGGAAAATAAACACTATATGACATTTTTCTAGTTTTCTAAGCTATCGAACTATGTTGAATCTGCCAAAATTCACACAAGAAAAATTTTCTTTTAATTTAAGTAAAACAATCAATTCCATGCATTCATTCAACATTAAAATAAAAGTCGTCACATAGTTTTGCAAATCCAAATAGTCTTATAAAGATAACAGTAGAAATCATGATAAACGGAAACAAGCACCACAATCGTCGTGTCTCAAATGGTTCACACCCAAGCTAGCAAGCAGGAAGACAACAGAGAGAGGAGATGGTCTTAGAAAGTGGCGCACAAAATGGGTGTCAAGCAGGGGTATTTATAGCCTCAAGGGTGTTAAGTGAAAAGCCTTATTGTGACACCCCATTTCTATTGTTTGCAAATACTATGGTTTTTCATAAAAGTTTTATGAATACAAAAATACGGTTTATCAAAAACCGATTATTTACATGTTTAAAACTGTGGGTGTACAAATCTATATCAAAACTAACCATAGTAAGCAATAAAGGATTAAACCTTGAGTCCAAGATAGGAGCTAACTCAAGCTCCACTCCAGCTAAACTTCATTCAAATATACCTTAGCTTTTAACCTGGAATACATGACAAAACATAAAATACGTAAGACAATAATGTCTCGTGAGTTACATGAGTTTTAGACTCAAACCTTTAACTTCTTTTCCAACTTTTATAAAACTTATAACATACTTCATCTTTCAAATTTTTATAATAATATCATACCATAGCTCATTCCTTTTCAAAATCATTACATATCATGCTTTGCAAAAATATCTTCTTTCAAAACTTTATAATAACAACATACCATAATTCTTTACTTCTCAAAAATCATTTTATGACATACTTTACAAAAATAACATCTTTCTTACTTTCTTTGACTGGTTTTATAAGCTTGCTGGATTTTTATACTTATGGCTTTAATCACTATAAGTGATACCCCAAGTCTCTATGGCTAGAAAGAACTGATCAATCATCACCATAGAAGTGCTGAGGCGATCTACTTCGCGATGGGGCTTGTCCCTAGTAGACCCCTTACCTAACCCGGGTAGGTTGGAACATAGTTCCCTTACTAACGCTGCTTGCTACAATTATCAGTCATACAAAATACTTGCTGCTTGCTTAAACATTTCTCATATACATAACTTGTGGCTAGGTGCTAAACTTCATCATTTTATGTCTTTATGGCTAGATGCCAAGTATAGCTTTCATCTTATAATAATCATATGTTTAAAACATATCTTTCTAACATACTAAGCTTTATGCCAAAACATACTTTCCACATCTTATGGCTATATGCCACTCATACTCAAAAATATATACAGTTTGTAACCAAAACATACTTCTTAAACATCTTGTGGTTATATGCCATTCATATTTGAAAACATGTATAACTTGTAATCAAAATATACTTTCACATAATTGGTTCATAGACCAACATACTATCATTTAACTTGACTTGTAGTTCAAAACATAACTTCAAACATAGCATTATACTTTCGTAAACAAGTTGATAATAATACTCTTGCATATAATGTCACATAAAGAGATTTTATAAGAAATCTTAAATATACTTACTTGCCATGTACCCCAGAATGGGTAAAAATACTGCATGTACTCACCTCATGTATTGCTAGAAGATTGACTACACGTTCCTTGTATTTCATACTCTTTTGTGATTAAATAATCACTTGGCATGAACCTATAATTAACATGTTATACGTTAACATTCATTTTAATTGATTCTATAACTCATTAGAGTCCTTATAATACTATCTTGGGTCATAACAAGTCTATAACTTTTAAATGACCAACTTTAGTTAAGTTGTATTTTATACGTATTTTGCTACAGTACCCTCGGGGGGTCGTATTTCGATTCCGACAATTTTTCATGAAGTTTCATAACATGTTAGGCCTATGTTTAAAATTTAAGGTCAAACGGACAAGTATTGAAGAAAATCTCAAAAACTAAAATCACTTGGCAGAGGACATTGAGACTAAACTGCATATTTACTCTGCCGCTAGGCGCATCGCGCCCAGGTGAGGGGCGCACCGCGCCTGCTGAGCAGCAGTCCAGAATCTCCCGATTTTTATGCTACAAATTTCCATTTTCCCTTATTAAGCCCTTAATTCACGTCTTAATCCCTAGGGTTTGTTCCAAGACCAAAACCATCCATTTACTTCATGTTTTTAACCATAAAAATCATAGATTTTGATTACTTTTCCAAACATTCCCGTTTTTGCATTTTTGATCCAAAAACCGAATTTGTTCGAAATTAATCACTTCTACTGCTTTATTTTAACAACTACCACATATGGAACTCATTAAAACCTCTTAGAATTAATTTGATCAAGTAAAATTGATTTCTAAAGCTTTTGAACAAAATTCCAATTTTTCAACAATAGCAACATACTTTGATGATTTTAAGATATGTTCTTAATACTTGACTTAATTGGTTTAGGGTCATATCTAGGCCCTAAATACCAACTTATACTTGTTTTTAAACATCTTTTTCACAAATTTCATCCTCTTTGCTTAAAATCATTCCCGAAAACCCAATTTAACTCCAAAAACCATTTTGATCAATTTTTAAAGATGGAACCGATTTCTCACTTCATTTATAACATATATGACTTAATAAAACCATAGAAACTAATTTCAGTTCCAAAAACCCATTTCTAGGGTTCTTGAGCTCAAACCCATTTCCATGGAATTAACCTAAATTTATGGTTGAAAATTCGTTCCTTGTGTTGATTTGAGCTAGATGGAACGTATAATTTCATCATAGCAACTTTGTAATAAATTTCAGTTTGTAGTTTACCCACAGAACTTGAAGAGCTAAACTTAGGGTTGATAATTTTCTTACCTTAGAAGCTTGAAATTACAAATTCCAAGTTAAACCCTTGATTTCTTGCTTCAATCCTTGCTCTTCTCCGCGAATGCGTATTCCTGTTTCGTCCAGAGAATTCCCAGGGCTCTCTTCTGATTTTTATGTCCATTTATGAGATATTTTCTCATATTTATATTTTCCATACTTTGCCTTAATGACATTTCAGCCCCTGGACTTTCATTCTTTGGACTTTTGGCACTAATATTAAATTTGGCCACATGAAGCTATAATTCTTACATTTTTGGTCCAAACTAGAATTATACTTTTATAATAATTTTTGGTATATGGTCAAATGACCAAATTACCCTTCTTAAGGTAAAATGAATAATTTACCCTTACAACATACTTTCTCATAAAATATACATAAAACTTTAAATTATACATACCTTGTTTTACATATTTATATTATTAAATTTGGGTCGTTACACTTATAGATAAACATTATTTGAATTTAAACCAGATAAACCTTTCATCTTAAATTCAAAACCCTATCAACTGCCCATATATACCTATTATATATATATATATATATATATATATATATATATATATATATATATATATATATATATATATATATATATATATATATATATATATATATATATATATATATATATATTCGGAAATTAAGGATAATAATCCGTTACTTTTCATCCAAAAATAAATCCCCATAATCTATTGCTCAACTATCGAACAATTATAGTTAAGCCCTTGTACTTTCAATTAATCCAATTAATCCCAAAATTAATTCTAATTAATTTCTAACTAATTCTTAATTATATATTACTATTTCTAATTAATATATTATTCTCATAATATATTAATAAACTATTTATCTTGATTTATTAATCATATAATAAATCAGTCTCTCTCTCTCAAAGTCATCCTGTCCAATTGCTAGGTTTGAGGGCAACCCAAATAGACTGTGCTACTATCGATTCAAGTATATACCAATTATAGTTTATGGCTTAGAGACCTAATCCAACAGTGAGTACTTGAAACATTTAACTTAAACCGTAAGCACATCGCTTAGTGAGTTCCCCAAATTACTCAACACCACAAACAATTCAACACTATAAACAATTCACCGGTGATCCACCTTTCTTTGACTCTCGGGCTTGCCCCGATTCGTCGGCGGTCATTGGCTCTTGAACAATCATCGGCTCTCAGGCTTGCCCCGATCCACCGGCAATACATCGTACCATATCATAACAATAATTACACAGTAAGGTGAGGAGACTCACCTGGTTCGCAGCTAAATGAAATTAAGGAAATGTCGGTAAAAATCTCTTGAATTCCCTATTACCAAAAACATCTCATCAAACACAGTTTTCATCCCCGAGGTCTCTAAACAGAACCAAGACTAAGGTTTCTCTAGTGTTTTGACTTTAGGAGTTAACTGTCCAAAAAGTCAAAGTCAACAAAAGTCAACCTGAAAAAGTTAGCATTGCTAACCCACTATACAACCCAACAATTCATAAAGTGCTTAATACATTAAGTCAGAAGCTATAACTTTCCAAAATCGACATTAATGGTCCCTAGACTCATAAAAACATGAATTTTGCCAACCACTCATAGTCAAACAAGCTCATGGTGAATATCTAGCTCTATAATGGTGAGTACTAAGCTGAAACTTCATCCAAAATGATATTAAGACTAGGTTAGGGTTTATAACAAGGATTCAGAAGCTAAAAGGAAGAAGAATTAATCCTTTAGTTCCCATATCCTACCTCTTTCCAAGATATGGAACCATCATTATCTCATGAAGCTCATAAAGGTGTCATAACTCCATTTTCAAACAAAATACTCAAGGAGGCAGAGATTTTTATACTTACAAGGTCCAGAATATCAAGCAAATCTGATCTCCTTCCCAAACACTCCTCTTTAGCACCTTTGCTTCCTTATTCTCTTCCAAAAACCTTCAAAACTTCAAGAAATGTGGCAAGAACACCAATGGAGGCTAGAGAGAGTATCTTAGGGTTTTCTCTAGGTTAGAACTGATAAATGACGGGCCCCAAGTGGTTTTCACAAAAACGACCCAAATCCACGAAAACTACGCCTTTTCACATTCAGCGACAGTTAGCACCGCTAACATAAATCGTGCATGGCCACCCAGTCTGGACGAAGTTAGCGCCGCTAACCCCACATGTTGGCCTCGCTAACTTACTTTTTCTCATTTTCCACTTAATTAAATTTAATAAATTCAAACAATTTGTACTTGGGAATGAGGCTTTACACTCTAGTTCCTAGTGGATGTAGCTTGATCCAACCGATCGAGTGAACCACTTAATTCTTTGCGTTGATCTTGCTTTTTTGTTCTTCTTGTATTTTTTGCTGCTATGTTTTCGTGTCCAGTGATAGTCTTGTTGAAGTGTTATTTTGGCGGTTTCTTGATCTTATGAAATTGAAGTTTCTCATCTCCTTTGGTGTCCCCAACCCAACAAATTGTCCCCTGTTCTCTTCTTTAATTCTTGATACATAATAAATGTTAATTTCAAATCGATCCATTCTCAAATACTCATTATTGCCTTCGGAATAATACACGGCATGAACCTTAAGATATCAGGGGTGTAGTTTTATTTTTTCCGTTTACAGATAGTTTCATAATGGCAATGGGATCTTTTTAATTTGCTGTATATTTGATGATTAAGTGGTTCAAAGAATGGTAAAAATAAATGAGAACTTGGAAATGGAAGGAAATATTTTGTCAGTAAGTTTTTATGAACGTTAGGACCTAAAAATGGAAAGCTCATTTCACTGTCTTTATCCATTAAGTGATTGTTTCTGCATGTATTGTGTGTTGTGTGTGGGGATGTAAGATTTTAGAAAAATACCACACTACTTCAATGAAATTTCATAAGTAAAGTTTGTATTTGTGGAACTGTAGAGCTCTGTTGCTTTTATGTTAACTATGAAAAGATAGTAATAATGTTATCGACGATCTAGTGTATCCTCATGTATGTAGCAATAAAAGCAGTTGATAGTTGCCTTAATTTAACGGCAAATAGTAGTTTAATGACAAATAATAGTTAAATCGATAATATATAATAGTTTAATGGCTAAATCTATAGTGTAAATGTACTTTGTGTTTTTTGTACTTTACCTTACGGACAACCAAAAAATAGTTTTAAATGGTGAACTTACAACGAGAAGAAGCAACAATGAAAGGGTTGCAACAAAAGGCTCACCCGGGTTCAATAAAAGAATTCAAAAAAAATGTTACTTGGTTCTACAGCGATGTTGCTTGTAAATAAGGAAGAATGAAAAACGGAAATATTCTTTGGAAGTCTGCTTTGCAACATGTTTCAATACCAATATTTTCGATGATCTTCGAGCAAAAGAAAAGTTTGAAAATAGAACCTACTTTAGCTTATAACTATACACCATTCCCAAATGCTAAGTAAATCTTGATATATCATCTTCAATTTGAACAATAACTTATTCTCATGTGATGATTTTAGGGAGATCAAATGAGTTGGAAGAGTTTGGTTGATCACCAAGTATGAAATTGGGCCAAAAGTTATTTATTTTGTAAAATTTGTTGCATTGGGCTGAGGTTGGTTCATCGCCAAGTATGAAATTGGGCCAAAAGTTATGTATTGGTAAGTTTTGTTACATTGTCTAGGAATCAAGGTGAAACTGAGGCTGGTGTGATTCTTATTTATGTTATAATACTCTTATTTACTTAAAATTGTTTTTTACATCTGGTCTTATATTTGAATAAAATTCTTATATATATTATGCTTGGTTTGCCAGGTATTTTACAAGAAGACTATGCTAACACATCGGTTCCGTTTACATGATGCAAACAGTTCGGTTTGACTTACAAGTTTACAGGTTGATCTTAACAGGTCGGTCCCAATGCACTTTCATTTTTTTTTTTTTTTGACAATGTATTTTCATTTTTGTTCCAATAATGGAACAGTGTGTATCACTTTCATCTTTTATGGCAATGTATTACTTAATGGTAGCATATTGCTTAAACTCTTGCCGCAACGTACATGCTTAAAACCGTTGTTATATATAAGTTTGTTATTTTTGGTTAAAGTAGTTAGAAGTTAGTTAAAGTTTATTAGTTAAAGTTTGTTTAGTGTACAATAGCATCGAAGGCGTAGCTTAGTCATTGTATACATAGAAACTGTAATTCATTTCATGTTTAACAAGTTCAGATACTCAATTTTCATTCTCGTTCACATTCTTTTTTTCTCTCTTAGTACTAAAAGTTAAAATATACAGTCCTTACTAATAAAGTTACCATGTGCATATTGATATCGATTAATAAATCAGCCAACACAATTTGATATAAAATGAGCCAACGAAAAACAATTTGACGAACAAAATATCAATCATCCTAACCAATGACAAGCATCTATATTTAGTTAATTTATAATTCATCTCCCTATTCTAATAAAAGAAAGCAAAACTGCCACATGGCTGATTTTTACATCCATAATTTTACACGTGTCAACATTCTAAGCTATACATATATTGTTTTTCCCGCTCAAATGTTCTGTATGGGTCATCCGTGGTAAATCCATCCACTATCTATATAAATAAAAAATTGATCATTCAAATTTCAAATCGGTCCAATTAACAATTAGTCAATTGCTTTTCTAGATTGGTCCAATTAACAGGAAAGTGACAAACTTTATTGGAGAGATTGATGATAATTGTGAGAAACCAATTGCTTTTCTTGATTGGTCCAATTAACAGGAAAGTGACAAAAATTTGTCAATTACTTTTCTATATTAGCACCTAATTTGTCCCCCACTCAATTGTTTACAATCGGCTATATAGGCATCGATATTCTGATTTAACAATTAGTCAACACTTTCACAGCTACATTAAGTATAACTATACTAGAGTCGCTGGAGTAGGTATTGACAACTCGGCTCATATCAGCTTCCTTTTATCATACTTTCTGTTTTTTTTCGATTTTTTTCAGTGAGTGTGGATATCAGAAAATAATTTAGAGGATAAGCATAGTCGATAAAATAAACTAACAATACTTTCATTTTTTTTAATGTATTTACTTTTGACAGATAGCTACCATACCTTTCATTCGGAAATTGAGCTAAAATTGGGCGAATTTCAGTATACCACAGGTACCATTTCGGCAGATCCCCACCCCATACTTTGGAAAAAAATCGTGTTATAAGATAAATCAGCAAATAAGTATCAGATTAAACAGAAGCATCACATTAAGATCCAAATGAAATAAACTAAACTAACAATACTTTCATTTTTGTTTCTAGATTGGTCCAATTAACAGGAAAGTGACAAACTTTAATGGAGAGATTGATGATAATTGTGAGAAACCAATTGCTTTTCTTGATTGGTCCCATTAACAGGAAAGTGACAAAAATTGATCATTCAAATTTCAAATCGGTCCAATTAACAAATAGTCAATTGCTTTTCTAGATTGGTCCAATTAACAGGAAAGTGACAAACTTTATTGGAGAGATTGATGATAATTGTGAGAAAGAAATTGCTTTTATTGATTGGTCCAATTAACAGGAAAGTGACAAAAATTGATCATTCAAATTTCAAATCGGTCCAATTAACAATTTGTCAATTGCTTTTCTAGATTGGCTCATATCAGCTTCCTTTTATCATACTTTCTGTTTTTTTTCGATTGTTTTCAATGAGTGTGGATATCAGAAAATAATTTAGAGGATAAGCATAGTCGATAAAATAAACTAACAAAACTTTCATTTTTTTAATGTATTTACTTTTGACAGATAGCTACCATACCTTTCATTCGGAAATTGAGCTAAACTTGGGCGATTTTCAGTAAACCACAGGTACCATTTCGGCAGATCCCCACCCCATACTTTGGAAAAAATTCGTGTTATAAGATAAATCACCAAATAAGTATCAGATTAAACAGAAGTATCACATTAAGATCCAAATGAAATAAACTAAACTAACAATACTTTCATTTTTGTTAATGTATTGACTTTTGACAGATAGCAACCATACCTTTCATTCGGAAATTGAGCTAAACTTGGGCGATTGTTAGTATACCACAGGTACCATTTCGGCAGATCCCCACCCCATACTTTGGAAAAAAATCGTGTTATAAGATGAATCAGCAAATAAGTATCAGATTAAACAGAAGCATCACATTAAGATTCAAATGAAATATTATACACTACTGCAATTCTTTATTTATGTTTTTAGAAGAATGAAAGAAACTGGTAGGTTATAACTTAGACACACGCACATGGACCTTTAGATTTTTTTTTATATATGCAATTCTTTATTTATGTTTTTAAGTTATATTAAATAGTTTTGTTTTTATCTATTTGTAGATCAATGACATCGAGAAAATTAATTACCATCAAAGAAATCAACCCGGTAAACGAAGATGTAATTTTTAAGCTTCATCTATTACGGCTTTGGAAACAAACAATTTTTTCAATCGATTCCATACAAATGATTTTTATTGATGAAGAGGTAAATTTTAATCTTATTTATTTAGTTAACATTTTTAATATAATTTTATTATGTTCTAACATTTGTTATAATTTTTATTTTTTTTAGGGAACAAAAATCCAAGGAATTGTCGGAAATAAGTATTTTTACAAGTTTGAAAAAATACTTCAAGAAGGTCACTCTTATTATGTTAAATCACCTTCTTTTGGTGCAAATCGATCAAAATTGTCTTATACCCAAGAAAAAAATATTCTTTCATTCTTCCCCAAAACATCGGTCAACGAATGCCACAACTTTCAAGGTTCTAAAACCGGATTTGCTTTTGTGGCTTTTAACTCCATTTTGTCGAGAAATATTCCGGTTACTACCTCAGTTGGTTAGTTCGTGTTATTATATTAATTAATTAATACTATTTTATTTGTTTTCAATTGTAGTAATTTATTGTAGCAACGTATTTTTATGTTTTGTGTAGATGTCATTGGAAAGGTGTCAGGAACCCAAAATGTCGAATTTAATTCTCCAAATCAAGATAAACATCGGATCAACTATATTCCTATTATTATTCTCTAATTTATTTTTCTATTTGACTATTACTAATGTGGTATTTCATAGTATAACATAAATCCTAAGAATGTCTTTTTTTTATGTAGACCGGGACGTTTGATGGCATCTCGCAAGATAACGTGAGTCAAAAGGTTTTTATACTACTATTACTTTTTTCACTACGTAATAAAAATATTACTTAAATTATCAACATAACATTTTCTTCTTTTTGTACAAGGATGTGGTTTCTCATTGTGGAGAGAATGAAACTCCATCAACAATGGACAAAACAACTTCCAACTTTCCCAAGGAAAACATGTCCACTCCATCCGATCTGAAACGCAACCTTGATGCACTTTATGAAGCGGATGACAATGTGGTTTCTTCCTCTACGAAAACACGAGTCCTTGAAAAAGGAAATCCACTTTTGATTCCAAAACTTGAAAAATAATTCTTAGTTAACCATTGATTTCATTCCGGTTTGGTTTTATTTAGACAATTCCTTATAATTGTTACATTTATTACTTCGAACTTTAAGTTTTTTTTTTATATTTACATGCTCCATTGATTGTTACATTTCTTACTTCATACGTTAACTTTTATGGTGGTATTTGCATGTTCCATTGATTTCGGTTGTTTGTATTTAATTACTTAATTTTTTTCCATTTATTACTTACACATTTCCTTAGAATTGTTTCCTTATTTTGAGTATGTGTCTACACACACAAACATTCTTTTGTCTGACATTGTCTGTGATTCTTTTCATATTAATAGCTACATAATTTCACGAATTCTTTAATGCAGTATACTTATTTTTTGGTCCGTTTTTTTTCCCTTTTGGTACCTTTTACTAAAACATTATTCAAATATATTTTTGGTAGCTGCTACTAAAACACCATTTTAGGACCGAATTTGAAAAAATAAAAAATAAAAATAAACGATCTTAAAAGTCAATTAGTTTTTAGAAACCAACTCTTGAATTCAAAAGCCAAGAGATGCATCACAAGATAAGATAACTAAGACGATCTTAAATCAATAATAAAAATAATATCCGTAGCCAATCGGAAGAATATGCAGACCATCTATCTATGCCCTTGCCAATTTCACTCCCAACAATACTAGAATTTTCCATCAGGTCTAGCACTTCCATATTAGGTTTTCTGATAACCAGACATGTATGTCCCTCCTTATAGAACTACAAATGTTTTGTTTTTACACAATCGAGTTGATGTGGGTCATTATGTTGGTTAGTAATCTCATCTATGACATCAATCCTGATCTAAGATGACCACATTTTCATAAAAATTGACATAAATAAAAGTCAAAATATCATATTTTCCAAAATAACATTTCTATTTAAATCACCTTTCTAAAACTCAATCTTGCATTTCAGTAAAAAAAAACCATATTCACCAAACAGGTGAAGCTGCAAGCAAACAAGGTAATTACCAATTCTTAGTTTTGTGGAATGGAATCGGAGAAGGAATGGAATGGATCAAGAGATTTATATTATGAACCTGACAAGAATGGTATATCCCTCCAGAAATCATATTGCTATTGAAAGCATGATTAAAATTCCATAGAATATTATTAGGAATTTCTTTTATATTATGAGAAATTTATTTTGATTATTCGTTTCCCAATCCTAAAGAGAGTCTCAATAACATTTTAAGCCTCCCGATTCATCAAAATATCCCCAACCAAATAACATGTAAGATTAAAAGTTGCATGTGAATCTAAATCTGAAATTAGTTCAAAGATACGATTTGACCTAACATTTGAGAGGGAAATTAAAAAAATTTAATTACCTACTAATTTACTTTGAAATCTAAAATCTGATTTGAATGAATTCTTTCTTCACAATTTTGGAGGGATTTTCAAAAATTAATTCACATATAAATCATTTAAACTAGCTTAATTTGGCATAAAAACCAGATATACGTACCAATTAAGTATTCCTTTTCCTCAAAAAATCCCAGTAACGTGTCCAGAAGAATTCATTTGTTCAGATCCGACGGTATTTGCAATCAACCGATTCCATTGATACCGACATTCCGGTTAGTAATCTGCATACATTCACTTTGTTTCAATTATGTGTTTCAATCTGAAAAACAAGCCTATAACCGAACTAGAAACAACCATTCTGGTATACCGTTTGCAATTAGTAAATTACCTGATAATCGAACTGCAACGCTAGGAAATTAGGGGTGCAGTTTGATGAACACGAATTGCAACGGTGAATTTAGTTTCTTAGGAAGATTTCAAGCAGCATATGTATATCATATTTTGGCACATTGGTTTATGGGCTCTTGAAAAAAAGCGCAAAAACACGGCTTTTACACATGGTTTTGTAGACATGCCACATGAAATGATTCCAAATTCGGTTTCCTGGTCCATACCACAGTATTCTATTCACTTTGTAAGTACCTCCTTGGCTGGCGGAGACCTGATTTTCACTTTCTTGGTCATTTCGCCTTCATCGTCCATCTCAATTTCATCTTTCTTAACATCCGCCATCGTCGACGTCGTTCCATTAGAGAAGAATTTGTGGGTTTTCTACAAGGATCGGTGGTGAGGTGTTGGGACCGACGGGGGTTTCAGAAAGTAGTTCTTGCCATCTTCTTCAAGAATCCGCGTGTTGAAAAGGGGAAATCGAGAGGTTCATGGGTTGATTTGCGATGGTGGAGAGAGTGTTTGTGGTGCTGCATTTGGTGACGGTGGTGGGTTAAGGGAGAGTGAGAGGGAAGTGGTGGTGGGGTCGTAGTGGATGACGGATAACCGGTGGAGTCGGAGAAGGGGAATGGCGGAGTAGTGGTGGTGAATGGTGAGCAAGAAGGAGACCTTCCGCAGGATACGCTGGCGAAAACGAAGATCGGATGGGTGTTTAGGCGGAGGAGCGACGATGGTGGTGGTCGGGGCATTAATTTTATGAGATGGTTTAGATCTGAAAATCAAATCTTGGAGGAGATGTGTGTCTCGAGATCTCGTGAAGAAGGGTAATGTACAGGAACTGGCGGTGGGGTACTGGGGTTACCGGCTAATGATGGTATTATTACCTTCTAAAAGCCTAAATTGTACAGTTAAATCCAAATCATAGGTTTTTTCATACAAATTTTACATTTAAAGATAATTCCACACATTTCTAACAAATGTTAAAGTTTTATGACAACTGGTCTATATATGATACAATTGGAAATAAAATATGAAGGTGACTACAATATGAAATAGATAAAAAATTAAAAAGAGATTAAAAAAATGAAACTGACGAACATATGAAACATACAAAAACCATTGGATAAATATGCATTTTAGGTTGAAATTTGTGCTTGCTTTATGAGAATCTCAACTTTAGGGAATTATGTATCTTATGTTTAATACGACATGCAATTAAAATCAATAGGTTTACCTTGAGAACGAATCTTGCAATCAGTCATTTGCAATTTAGATTGATCTATTTGTAGTTTTTTTGGTTATATTCTATTGCATTCATCCCCTTTAAATTTTTTAATTATTCTTTGATTTTGAATTCATTTGATCACCATTAAAAACCCTACTAATACACTTTATGCGTAATTAGATATGGTACGATTATCAATTAATTCAAGCATTTTGATATACGGTTGTTCATATCCTCTGATGCAATATATTTTATGCGTAAATTATATATTATTGTCTAATTATAAATTATTGTTTTAATTTACATACTCTATTTACAGAATGGAAAATAATCACCCTAAAGAGAGAAGAAAATTGAGAAAGTTATATCTCGATAATAGAAAAATTAAACAAGACTCCACTACATCAACAACTCAAAGTTCACTCAATGTTATTGATGCTAACGAAAGGAGACAACTCAGAAAAGCATATTTAAATAACAGAAAATTCAATAATATGCCAACCACATCAACTCCTCATATCTCCTCTACGTCTGATGTTCGAAACATCAATAATAAAGGTAATAATGTATAATATCATTTCTATATGTTATTTAATATATTTTATTTTCTGTTTACTAATTTCCCTATATATACCAGATATTTGCAATAGTCATCCAAATTTACAAAGTGGAGATAATTCGTCTACTTTTATGTACGAAGATCAAAACGAGAAACAATTTAAATCAATTCCATATCAACATACAAACATCAAGTCTCCTTTCAATATACGTGTTAGAAGTCCTTTATCTAACATTTCTAATGGTGCGTGTATTATCCTCATCAAATTTATTTAGATACATAAAACTTTGAAAACTGTCCATTCCAATGTAAGTTATTTTTATTCTTCAGGTATGCATATTTCGAATTATAACATCCGAACACCATTACCAAACAATAGACATAAGTATTTATTTACTTCTTCGATGACATCCACCAACCCATCAGAAATTATTCAAACACCTTCTTCAGTCAAGTTAAGATCAGGAAGTCATAAATTAAAAAGAAAGTTTGTAAACGTAAATGATATTCCTACAATTGATTTGACCGGAGATGATGAAAGTAATCATGAAAGCAACTGTGAAGATATACCTTTAGGAATATCAAAAGGTAAACCTCATATTATTCATTTTTTTATATTTATTTCTAAACTTAATTATTTTATTCATTTTATTTATTTATTATATTTTACAACCTTCTTATTCAACAGATTACTTTGATCATGGAGATCAAAGTGTTACATGTGAAATGTGTAATGCAAAATTGTGGAGAGACGAATGTGTTAGAAGCAAGAAAATAACCCCTCAAAGTTATTCTATATGTTGCGGTTATGGCAAAGTTGAATTGCCAAATTTAAAAGAGCCTCCCTCAAATTACAAAAAATTGTATCGTTCGCTAGATTGTAAAGGCAAATACTTCATGAAGAATATTCGTCGCTACAATTCTATGTTTTCATTTACATCAATGGGTGGAAAAGTTGACTCATCAATTAATAAAGGAAAAGCGCCATACATATTCAGACTTAGCGGTCAAAATTTTCATAGATTGGGAAGTCTTCTACCACAAAATGGATCCAAACCAAAATTCTCTCAATTATATATCTATGATACAGAGAACGAGAACTCAAACAGACAGACAACTTTTGGGTAAGCGTAGACACATATATGTACGAAAGTATTATTTTTCATTTAACTATTTATTTAGTTCACTTTTAACTTTATATTTTTATATTATTTCAGGGGATCTAAAAAGCCTTCTACATCAACTATTGATTCATATGATTTTCAGATTATACAAGATTTGAAAGTTATGTTAGATTCAAACAATGAGTTGGTTAAGTCTTTTAGGATGGTAAGAGATTGTATTCACACAAATCCTAATGTTGACCTAAAGTTACGTTTAATAGGAAAAAGAACAAAAGATGGAAGGACATATAACCTACCAACTGCATCTGAAGTTGCCGCTTTAATTGTTGGAGACATTGGTGATTATGAAAACAGAGATATCATTGTAGAAACTTCATCAGGTTATCTTCAACGTATTAGTGAGTTACATCCTTCTTACCTTGCTCTTCAATATCCATTACTCTTTCCATATGGCGATGATGGTTATAGGGTTGACATTCCTCATAGAGGAGTTACAAGTTCAACAATTACTAAGCGTCCTAATTGCACTATGAGAGAATTTTTCGCTTACAGAATTCAGGATAGAGTTGATACATTCTCATTAATTCTTAATTCAAAAAGGCTTTTCCAACAATTTTTGGTTGACGCCTACACAATGATTGAAAGTGAGAGATTGTATTTCATAAGAAGTCAACAAAAGGTCCTTAGATGTGAAAGTTATGAGAATCTACGCCACATACAAAATCAAGGGAATACAAGTATTTCAAACATTGGTCAACGTGTTATCTTACCTTCTTCATTTACCGGTGGTGCACGCTACATGCAACAAAACTATTTAGATGCTATGTCCATTTGTAAGTGGTATGGATATCCCGACTTCTTCATAACTGTAACATGTAATCCAAAATGGCCAGAAATGAAACGGTTTCTTAAAGACTCAAAGCTTCAACCCGAAGACAGACCAGATATTCTATGTAGGCTGTTTAAAATTAAACTCGATGCATTGATTAAATGTTTAAAAGAGGATAATGTATTCGGAATTGTTCAAGCAGGTATGTTACAATTGCTTTTGAATTTTAAGATTTTCATATCTCTATTTTCTTAAATTATTCATAAATTGAATATCATTTTTTATTTATATTTTCTATATGTTTTATATTTAATTTATTAAACTTCAATAACATTTTTTCACTTTTTTAACTTTAATTGCAGTTGTATACACGATTGAATTTCAAAAGCGTGGCTTGCCTCATAGTCATATTTGTTTGTTTATGCACTCTGATCACAAGCTTCCAACTGTTGAACATGTTGATGCGTATATTTCTGCTGAGATTCCAAACATTCATGAAGATCCTGATTTGTATGCACTTGTGAGGGAGTTCATGATTCACGGTCCTTGCGGTGCTGAAAATATGAATTGCCCTTGCATGGTAGATAACAAGTGTTCAAAAAATTTCCCTAAGAAATTTTCAAATCAAACATCAGTTGATGCAAATGGTTTTCCAGTTTATAGAAGACGCGATGATGGGTCTTTCATTGAAAAGTCCGGTGTTAAGTTGGATAACAGAAATATTGTTCCATACAACAAAGAACTATTGAAAAGATTTCAAGCACACATTAATGTTGAGTGGTGCAAGCAAGGTGATTCTATAAAGTATTTATTCAAATATATAAACAAGGGTCCTGATAGAGCTACATTGGCGATTGTCGAAAGCAACAACGAAGGTGATAACAACGATACAATCGATGAAATTAAAGATTACTATGATTGTAGATATATATCTGCATGCGAAGCATCATGGCGAATTTATGGATATGATGTTCATTATAGATCACCTTCAGTTATTAGACTTCCTTTTCATCTTCCTGGTCAACAACAAGTTATTTATGGTGCAGACGATGATGTTGACAATGTTCTTAACAAGCCTTCTGTTGCGTCTTCAATGTTTTTATCTTGGATGAAGTGTAATCAGATTTATAAAGAGGCCAGAGAAATTACTTATGTTCAATTTCCAACTAAGTTTGTTTGGAAAATTAAACGTCGATCTTGGGAGCCAAGGAAATCAGCATTTTCAATTGGCAGAATACATTCTGTTTCTCCTAAGTTAGGCGAGGCGTATTTCTTAAGGATTCTTTTAAACAAGGTGAAAGGACCAAAATCCTTTGAAGATATTCGTACAGTCAATGGAAACGTATTTCCTACTTTTAGAGATACATGTTATGCCTTAGGCCTTTTAGACGATGACAGAGAATACATTGATGCTATTAAGGAAGCAAGTCATTCGGGTTCTGGTTACTATCTACGTTCATTATTTGCAACAATGTTAATGTCTGATAGCTTGGGTAGACCAGATTTTGTATGGGAAAGTACGTGGGAATACCTGTCTGATGGAATTCTTTACAATCAACGAATTCGTTTCAAATCTCCAGGTATTATAACTATCTTTCATTATTTATCAACTTTTTAATTAAATTTTCTTCAAGTTTATTTTAAACTTAATATATAATATATTACAGATTTATCAATTACGGAACAACAGCTTAAAATTTTGACGTTGTTTGAGATTGAAATGTTTCTACTCCGTAACAATTCCAGTCTCAAAAATTTCAGAGAAATGCCTTACCCTGATAATGAATATGTGTCTTCTTCAAATAATCGTTTGATTGCTGAGGAGCTTTCTTATTGCAGCACAACTTTAGAAAGTGAATTTGATAATCTTTTTGTTTCATTAACTGATGAACAACGATGTATTTTTGAAGATATCATGACAGCAATTAATAACAACAAAGGAGGGTTGTTTTTTGTTTATGGTTATGGTGGCACAGGCAAAACCTTTCTTTGGAAGACATTATCTACAGCATTGAGATCTAAACGACAAATTGTTATAAATGTAGCTTCAAGTGGTATTGCGTCATTGTTATTGACCGGAGGTAGGACTGCACACTCTCGGTTTCACATTCCTATAAATCTTAACGAAGATTCCATTTGTTTTATGAAGCCAAATAGCGATCTTTCAAGATTATTAAAACAAACATCACTGATTATTTGGGATGAAGCACCAATGGTTCATAAGCATGCATTTGAAGCTCTCGACAGAACATTGAGGGATATACTAACTTGTGATAATGTAAACAACTCAAATTTGATATTTGGAGGAAAAGTTGTTGTTTTTGGAGGAGATTTCAGGCAAATTCTTCCAATTGTTGCCAATGGCAGTAGACACGACATTGTAAACGCCTCACTAAGTTCTTCATATATATGGGACAAATGCAAAGTTCTCAATTTAACAAAGAACATGAGGTTGACTGTTGCAAGTGATCCATCTCTTATTGAAGAAACAAGGTCGTTTGCTAATTGGTTACTAGACATTGGAGTGGGCAAACTTGGTGGTTCTAATGACGGCGATGCAATCATTGATATTCCTCATGATCTTCTCATTACTCAATCATCTGATCCTATCGGTTCATTAATTGAGTTTGTATATCCTTCTTTTCTTGAAGAGTTCAATAATCCAAATTATTTTCAAGATAGAGCGATATTGGCACCGAAAAATGAAGTTGTTCAGCAATTAAATGAACGCTTACTATCATTGTTTCCAGGAGAAGAGAAGGAGTATTTGAGTTCAGATAGCCTATGTCAATCGGAGTTTCTTAACAATACTTTTAATGAGGAGTTATACTCTCCTGATGTTTTGAATGGGCTTAAATTATCAGGATTGCCAAACCATAAGTTATTGCTAAAGGTAGGTGTTCCGGTTATGTTACTAAGAAACATTGACCAGAAAAATGGCTTATGCAATGGAACTAGGCTCCAGGTGCTTTCATTAGGTAATCGTGTCATTGAAGCAGTTGTCATAACTGGAAATAATATTGGTCATCGGACTTTTATTTCTAGATTGTCTTTGACGCCTTCTGATAAGAAAGTTCCCTTCAAATTCAAAAGAAGACAATTTCCACTAGCTGTTTGTTTTGCTATGACGATAAACAAAAGTCAAGGACAATCTTTGTCAAAGGTTGGGTTATTTCTTAAAGAACCGGTTTTCACACATGGCCAATTATATGTCGCGTTATCCAGAGTCAAAAGTCGAGAAGGATTAAAGTTATTAATCTTAGATAAAGATGGTCGCCTAACAAACAAAACTTCAAATGTTGTATACAAAGAAGTTTTGCAAAATTTATGTTGATTTTTGTTTGTTTTTTATTTCAATATTTTATAATTTAACAGTGAACCCCATTGAATAATTCTGGAATTTGTTTATCTTTTTCAATTTTTGAACATGTACATCTTCATATTATTTGTCATTATCGTTTATGTCAAATTTCAATAAATATCGAAGTTTATGATTCAATACAATAATCTCTTACTAATTATATAAAATAAATATATTTTTTATTATAAATTTTTATTTAACTGCCAACCGTGTAGTACACGGGTCCATAAACTAGTATTATAATAAAGATATAATTCATATTATGGAAAACGTATCACACTTGATTTCCTAGTCGTTAACTCGTTATATATGTTTTCATATTCCTGCAAGGGCTCTATTCAGGTGATGGGCCAACAAGCCAGGAGCGCTAAGATGGGGCAAATGGCCTTCGACGTTTAACGTCACCACCGTGTTCCGCCCTCCAAGTTTCTCCTTCAAGTAAGTCGCCACCGATGTCGGCACCGAAACATCCTTGGCCGTCTGAATTATCCAGCACGGCGCCTTTACTAACCCCAGAACCTCCCTCAGGTCACTCCTGAACACCGTCTGAGAGACAAACAGTGAAATGTCTGGCCTCATGTTGAATAATGTCCGGCTGAATTCCCGCACCGCCACCGGAACATCAGCTCCTACTGCTAGAGGAGCGAATCCGTTTACCCATGCCTCGTAGTTTGCTTCCATTGCCATGAATACCTTCTTGATCTCACCTTCCTCGAATCCTCCGTGGTAATCCTTATCGTTTAAGAACCTGAATTTTGTTCACGAATCAGATCCTCCTTTTTTTTCTTTTAAGTCAATTACGGATTGATGAAAAAATTACAGCCAAACCATCATAAACGATGTGATAATACTGTATATATCTATCGCTAATCAGAGATCATACTAGAAACAAATCAAACAATTCCGGTTACGCGACCTAATTTCACGGTCATTCGAAAACCTGATTAGCTTATAGAAACCAGAGGAGCCTGTTTGTACTGGATTGACTAATACAATTTACCTTGGGGAAGCACCGATGAGGATGAGTTTGGAGAAGAGTTCGGGACGGCGAATGGAGGCGAGAATACCGATCATAGCGGAAACAGAGTGGCCGACATAGACGCAAGTATCAACGCCGAGGGAGTCAAGGATGTTGATGAGGTCGTCAGCGTAGGCGTCGAGAGAAGTGTATCTGCAGAAATCAAAGTAGTCAGGGTTAACGCTGCCGGCACAAACGAGGTCGTAGAGGATGAGCTTGAACTGTGAGAGGAAGTAAGGAAGGATGCTTTTCCATGCGGACTGATCGGTGCCGAAGCCGTGGGCGAGCAGTAAATATTCCCGGCCGTTGCCTATTACCCTGACATTGAGTGCGTCCAAAAGACTTTGGCCCATTTTCAGGGTGCGCGGCAGAGCCGGTGAGGTGGGGATGGTCGGATATTTTTGTTTGGTATTGGTTTAGAACATTCTTATCAGAGGGATATTTGATATTTGTGTCCAAGTGACGTCATATTTGAAGGGTGCAATAGTATTTTGACTATTTTCTTTACAACAGAGGTATATCTATAATTTATAACTTTTCTTATTGTATAATATAATTTTCAGAGTAAATTGTAGTTTGATCCATGTGTTTGGTATTCTATTTTCTTTAACCGTGATTATTTTGGTCAATTTGTATATCTATAATTTATAACGTTTCTTATTGTATAATATAAATTTCAGAGTAAATTGTAGTATGGTCCATATGCTTGGTATTTTTATTTTACTTTTGGTTAAAATTTTCAAAATTTTGTATCGATGGTTGATGTGATTATTTTGGTCTCTGAAGCTGACTCTCTCAATTGTTATCGATTAAGTAGGTAAAAAAAAAAAAAAAAGGTAAAGAATGATGAAGATGCTTTTATTTTTGTCCTTTTTTGATTTCATCCATTTTTTTTTATTATTTGGCCATTTTTAGAACTTGATGGATTATTTCTGTTTATTTTCATAAAAGCGTAATAAGAACCTAAAATGTTTCCATTGATGTTCTCATCTGTTCCACTTCTCTGTGTGTGTACCCTACGACCAACCGTCATCCTTGTCCGATGAGCTGACGCTGTCAATCATCATCGTCAACACAACCACCATCGCCTACCTTAATTATAAGTAACAACATCGATAGTTATTTTGAGGAAGGGGTTGAGTAAAATATATTTCAATGTTTAATAACAAATCCTTACTAAAAACATTCCATTTAATAGTGTACAGACTTGTTGTAGAACAAATCTTGAAAGGCTAGGTTTGAACGAATCATCTCGTGCAAACCTTGCAGTAAATCGTAGACCTGGCAATGGAGCGGGTTGAGCGGATCGGCATTGATCCAAATTTGTTTAGCAAATTTCAAAAGTTGATCCAAACTCAATCCGTAACCCACTGTGTTTTGAATATATCCAACGGTTCAATGATTACGCAACCATTTTACCCGACCCATTTACAATAGTAAAGTTACACAATAATTATGCATTCCAACAAATATGACATGAATAACATTTTTTTACTTAATAATTATAAAATACTTTTCATAATAAAACAAACGTCTAATATTTCTTAATACTTAAAATAACAATTCCAAAACAAAACAAATGTCTACTATTGCAAACATGCATGAGAAAATATAGACATAAGATGCATTTCAAAAAAAGATTGTTAGTACGACCGATCTACACACTTATCACCTACATAAAAGTAAGCCATATAAGTAAATACTAAATTATAAATCTAATAATTTATAAATAATATATTTATGTGTGTGTATGTGTTTAGTGCGACATGGTCGTATAAGTGTCTTTATATGTTGGAGTTTTCACTCTCTCCATAAAAGCTCTTTTGGAGGTACACTCTTGGGCTCCACATATATTTACATGGTATCAGAGCCAGTATCTTGTACCCCTGTAACCTTAGCGAGCCTACGTCTCTGAGGGGGAGTGACAGTGTATCCTACATTGGTGCGACACGGTTTTATAAGTGTCAATATGTGTTAGAGTCTTCCCTCTCTCCATAAAGGCTCTTTTTGAGAGACACTATTGGGCTCCATATATATATATATATATATATATATATATATATATATATATATATATATATATATATATATATATATATATATATATATATATATATATATATATATATATATATATATATATATATATATATATATATATATAGGGGGAGGTTAAAATGAGAACGATTAAAAGGTTGAGAACGCGAGAATCATTCTAGACCAATCATTTTATAAGGATATTATAGTAATTTAACAATATGTCTAATTAATTAAAAATCCTAGATAATTATGTTTTACCTATAATCATGGGATTTAATTATTAACTTTCCATGATTATATAGATTATGATTTCTATTACCAAAAAATGAATTAAATATTTTTTATTTATTTATTTTTATTAATAGATTTGTATGATTTAATTCGCAAATGAATAAAACTTAATACAATTTTATAATTTTATTGGTCTCATTTTTTAACTAAATTTTTATAGTGACGAAAAATAGAAATATAATTTACCGGAATATTTATGGTTTAACCAGAATATTTATAATCATATATGAATAAAACATATTTTTAATCATATATGTATTCAATTGTAATCATAGATGAATAAAACACGATTTTAAGATTAAAATTACAAAACAATTCTAATAATAAATGAATAAAACACGGTTTATACCACAAACAATAATTGAAATACAATAGTTCTTTATTACTCTATAATCACAAATAAATAAATCATTCATATGAAAAAAAAAGTTATAAAATCCATCCCGAGGTCAGCACAACACTTTTCTTGAAGAATCGATGCCCCTTTTTCTTATTGCTACCATCACACATAAAAATAAATAGTGGGCACCCGTGATCATTGTTATTCTAGGATTCACACCTGCAAAATCAAGACAAATGATTAGAAACTATTATAAATATTATAATCGTTGATGATTAACATATGACTCATGATTACAAATGATAATAGAAAGTAGACGTTACATGTTAATCATCAATGATTAACACGGCTCATCATCAATGATTTATACTTAGACATTTAATCAAAAAAACATACATATATAGTATTAATCTTCAATGATTAATACTTTGGCCTTAATCAAACAAACATACATATACAATGTTAATCATCAATGATTAATACTTTGACCCTTAATAAAACAAACATACATATAAAGTTTAAATCATTAGACATAGAACGTTATAATCATAAATGATTATAACTGATATCCTAATCATTTAGGTAATTATAGTTATAATCATAAATGATTATTACCGATGTCCTAATCATTTAGGCAATTACTAATATTCATGGATGATTGCTTGTCCGTAATCACAAATACATTGATAAAACAAACATTGTATCTTATATCTTATAAAGGAAGCATTTTTCCTCTCACCACATGCATTTGAAACCTCCATGACCTTTCAAATTCCCACTTAATATAATTAATCTATTAATTTAAATATTTTATCACATTAATTTGAAAATTTTTTTCTTTATCCCATATTGCTTCACATACATATATGACATCTTCTCTTTCTCTTATATAATACAATTCATTTGTTTTCATTATCCATCAAACTTGATCTTTCAAGTCTATTATTAATTTATGATCATTTTATCATAGAAACATTTTTTATCACAAGTTTTAAAAGATTTTTACTATTTAGTTTCAACTCTAAAAAGTATTGAAACTCAAAAGTAAAAATTAAAATTAGTTAAAACTTTTATAAAGTTGAGTAGGTTGAAAGTTTATAGTACGTCGTTTTTAAAAAGTGACATCGGTGTAAACATTTTTTGATTCACCGATATGTATATGCATAGTTAGTTCCTTACTTAAAACTTTTAAAAACTTGACTAAGTTTAAAGTTTATAGTGTGTCGTTTGTAAAAAGTGACATTGGTGTAAACATTTGTCGCTTTACCAATATGTATATACGTAGAAATTTTATTAAAACTCAAAAATGAAGATGAATATTACTGAAAATTTTTAAACTTTATATATAATCTAAACGTATAATATATTAAACATAAATTGTTATCATAATAGATATCACATTTGCATCCAAAACTCGAAAAAGTTACATAACAACGTTTTTAAATTCAATTATAAATAGATAGTCAAACATTAGAACCTAGAAACATGCTATTAAAATCTATTATTAATTAGTAGTCAATTTATCATAAAAATATATATTTTTATCTCAAAGTTTTAACAATTATCATATTTCAAAATCATCGAAACTAAAAAGATAAATATTTAAAATAGTTAAAAAATATTAAAATACCAATTGAGTTGCACGTTCATATTAAGTCGTGGCCACATTTCGATGTGTGATGACAACGTTGTAAACATTTTATTTCGCTTACATAAGATTTATGCACATCGAACTTTCAAACAATAATCCTTCAAAGTTCAAACAAATATGTTTATATCTATAAATATTATAATAGATGTCATTTAATCAATATAGTTTAACATGAATTTTTATCATGTACCACATTAATTTTAATTTATTAGAAATAATAGATCGAAGTGGACATCGGTTAGTACCCGTCTAAATTTTACGAAAACGATCTTAAAACTAAAACCAAAGGTTCATGGAATGTTGCAACCAATTCCTAATCTGGTTACAATCAAGAACACAAAAGAACAAAAATATGAGAGAATGATTTTAACATCTCTACTTAGATGTTTTCTTTTCTTGAAATTTGTTTCTTAAGCTACGTGGGATGGAAATTATATTAGTCTCTTTACTTATAGATGTTTGATTTCTCTTCAATTGTGTTTTTAAGCGATATGGGATAACAAAATGATACAAAATAACACACTATGAAGGAAATTTTGATCCCACATCATCATGATAAACCAACTCAAGAAGCTTTTATATTCTATAAATAAAGGTCCCCCTAAAGTTAAAACAATTATACAAATCATTTCATATTTTTTTACTCTTGGAAATATTTCCAAATATTAAAGTTCAAGAAAATATATAGTTAAAGTTTTCTTATCTTAAACCAAATTTATGTATTATCATATAGTTAAAAATAATGAAGAGATTTTTCTATATATATGTATTTTAATTTGGTATAAGAATAACATGCATTTGTTTATATTCTACCTAATAAAAAATTTCCCTGCGCAACGCGCGGGCATTCGCCTAGTTACATATAATCATGTATGACTAAAACATTGTAGTACATATACTAAAACATTACATCACTTTCCACATATGTTTAGTAAGGTATACGTAGAAAAATCCTAAAGATATAGAGTAGTTTGTTTGATTATTTTGAATTCCAAATTAATGAACGGAATAAAATTAAATTTTGAAGCAAAGTAAATCCATAAAACAAAAAAGTGCATAATAATTCCTAAAACAACTAAGTGCAGAATGTAAAGGTCCACAGACAAAACAAAATGTCCATATATAAAACAAAAGAATTAAATTAAAATCAGAAACCAATGGAAATCGAAAACCAAACAAAAGATCCATAGATAAAACAAAATAATTACATTAAAACCCTTAAGGGAAACCAATGGAATCGACGATAAATCGCACAAAAATTTGCATATGAAATAACGTTGCAAGGGTTTATCGAAACAATAAAATCGCACATCAGGGAATTGATTGGGATTTTGTATCTGTAATTTTATTTATCGATTAGGTGAGGTGATCAAAGGCAAGCGAACAAAATGGCTGCCGATTCGTAGTCTCTTAATCGTGGTCGGCGGCTCGACGGAGTTTGAAGATGGAAACCGGCGGCATCCGGCAGTAGATGGAGATCGACGGAGTTATGAGAAGTCGTCGCTGCCTTTGTGATAACGATGAAAGAGAAGTCGGGAAATAAAACTGATTTATAAAAGAGAAAGAAAGAAATCGGAATATTGAGAGATTGTAGGGATTATGATGCTGATTTTATGGAACCGAAGACATGGAATTCCCTTAATACCCTTATGTCTATTTTAAAGTTACAAATTGATTCATTTAGTTTCATAATTTACATAACTGGCACATTGGTATTAGCATTTGATCTGAAAATTTAGATGGTTGAGATTTATTCTCGCATTCTCAATCTTTTACGTCTTCTCATTTTATTCTACCTATATATATATATATATATATATATATATATATATATATATATATATATATATATATATATATATATATATATATATATATATATATATATATATATATATATATATATATATATATATATATATATATATATATATATATATATATAGTGAATAGTAGTCACCGATTACTGTCCACCTAGCCAATTACTCGCTACTTGTTAGTCCGTGGACCTGGCAGCGCCTAATGACATTTTTTTTGGGTAAAGAGGACGGTACCTCTGGCAAATTTTATTAATAAAAAGAATAAATACAATTTAAGGCTGGAGACTCCCCACCAAATAAACAACAAAAAGACCCATTCGGACAGGCCCCAATGGTCTACAAGGCAATACTAGGAATCAAAACAGCTTTTGGAACCAGAGAACATAGCAGGAACATAAAAAGCAAACATCCTGCAAAAAACAAACCATACAATCCAATAAATATATAATATAAAAGATGAGATAGGAGAGAATAATAGACCACAATATAAAATAGGAGATACATCTCTCAACGTTAGGGTAGGGACCATACTCTTTTAGCCAAAATAACATTAGGAGAAGGTTTCATAGAGAGACTCACCAATCTACAACGGACATCATCAATAATAGTTTTGACAACATCATGATACGATCGCCTATTATTCTTAAAAATCCGGTTATTTCTTTCCTGCCAAATGTGGTAGATAGCTCCCGCAAGCACAAGTCTTCGGATAATGGACCAAACGTTCTTACCCTTAGTGATGGGCTTGAGGAGATTGATGGTATCCGACCAGCAATTTGTGGGGAAGGAGAGGTTCATAACATGCTGAAGATCATGCCAAACCATAGAAGGGAAAGAACACTCAAAGAAAAGATGTGGAAGGGAATCGGAACAATCACCGCAGAAGGCACAGATAAGGTTGGCGTTAGTCTCCCAGCTTCTGATTTTATCATGGGTCTTGAGCCGATCTTTGAGAGCAACCCAGAGAATGAATGCGTGTCTAGGGATATTCTGGGAGTACCAAACAAGATGATACCAGTCTACAGGCTGGTTCGAGGGGCGTATAGAGTGCCAGACAGAACGGACAGAAAAAGGAGAGACCTTACCGTCGCAAGATCTCCAGAGGAGTTTATCAGGAACGGACGTGGAAAGAGAAGGTGGGTTATGAGAAAGCAGAACGGGATGGGAGTCCTGCCAGCAATAGGGGCGCACCCAACACCCGTTGAGGACAAGGTCAGCAACCTTAGAATCAGGAGTGAAGCCCGCAGTATGGATGTTACGGGCAATGACATTTGCAACACTGATATGTATATTAAACACCTGGTTGTTTTTTTTTTAATTTTCATTTCTAAACTTGCTTTAAGTTTAGCAATTTAGCAACAACTATTACATCGTTGGACACTAACACTCGATCTAATTGGCTCTTAAGTACAAATAAAAATATAGAGGAAGCTAATACGGTATGGGCTCTCACCGCATCTCGTATTTTTTTATCACCTCAGCGTCACGTTAATCCCTATTAATCTCCTCTTCACTTCCTCTTTCACCTAGGAAATTGTCACATCTCACTTCTTTTTATTTTTTATATGCTAAAGACTTTTCTACTGTACAAGTAAAAAAGCAAAGAAAACAAGAAAAGTGATGGGATGCGGGATGTGGTGATTTCTCACAGAGGTTAGACAAAAAGCGAGGAAAAAAAAATGAGGGGACGGTGTTCACCTCTGTACACTTCACCACACCTTCACATATTTCGGTCTAATCCAGCAAATTTTAATTGTTAAGACCACACATTTATAAATGATTTGAAAAAAGAACATCAATTTACCAACAATTCTTTGGTTTAACGTTTTCTCTATATCAACTCGAAAGATTAGTGTATTAAAACAACATAGCTACATGTGTATGGTTTGAGTTAGGTTTAACTCAATGTCAAGAGGTCCCATTTTGAAAAGGAAAAACATACTCGAAGAAAACAATGATATTTCATGTCACAGTTTTAATGAGAAAATATAAAAATAATGAGAGACGTGGTACAAAGCAATGGTCAGAAAAGAACTTGGCGAGGAAGACCAATCCTAATGATGATTGCTAATGAGTAATGATGATGCGTCTTAAAACATGAAACATGCGGCCTAAAACCCCTCAACGTGGAAGTATATCCTGACTTATTTCTCAAAATAGCCGTGATCTGAACAGTTTGGGTTGGTGGCCATACTTTTATATCTATTTTGTATTTATATCGAATATTTTTTTTAACGAGAAAATAATTTATAAGGCTGAAAGGTATGCAAGACATCCATGACAACCCAAGACTCCCGTCACGTTATCGCCACGTCACAAAGACTTCCAAGACTTCCACTAGGGGTGTGCACGACTCCCATGACTACCATTTTAATTTCCACATCACATTTTAATTTTCCATTTTTTTAATTAAGACCAAACATTAAATTAAATTTAAATAAAAACATTATATTAATTAAAACCATAATATTAAAATAAAAAAACATTACATTAAATTAAAAAAGACATAAAAAAATTAAACATCTCCTAAATTAATTTAAAATAAAAAGCATTTCCTAGTCGTCGTCGTCGTCGTCGGTTTCGTCGTTGCGAGTCGCGTACACGTACTCCGTCAAATCGTGTCGGAGATTGGCATTTATTTCCGCATTGTGTATTTCTAGTACACGAGTAAAGTATGCCTCGCTACCGGGAACAAATTGTGTCGGCTCCTGTGTCATATGATGAGGTTGATAGATGCAAATATTCCGACATTTTTCTTCAATTATCATATTGTGTAATATGATAACACCGTACATTACTTTGCGTATGTTGTCGAGGTGCCATGCACGTGATGGGTTTTGCACTATAGTCCATCTCTTTTTTAGGACACCGAATGCACGTTCCACATCTTTCTGTGCGGACTCTTGACGTTGCATGAATAGTACCCGTTTCTCGTCAATCGGGTGTTGGTACGCTTTTACAAATGTGGAATAATTTGGATATATACCGTCGGTGAGTAAATACCCACGTGGGTATTCGGAGTCGTTCACTTTAAACAGAACGTCGGCCGATTTGCCTAGTATGATATCGTTGAATATCGGCGATGAATCTAGAACATTTAGGTCGTTGTTCGCCCCCGGAACCCCTAAGTACGCATGCTAAATCCATAAATCTTGTGACGCCACCGCTTCTAGTATTAGGGAAAGTGTGCCGTGATGACCCCCGGTGTATTGTCCTTTTCACGCGTTTGGACAATTTGCCCAATCCCAATGCGTACAATATATGCTCCCGAGCATACCCGGTAGACCATGTGACTGGTGATGTGCCGCATATAGTTCTTCAACATCGTTTCGTGTAGGTTTTCGCAAATAAATAGGACCGTATAACTCATAAATATATTCACAAAAAGCATACATACTTTCCCGAGCGGTTTTTGCCGACATCCGCAAATATTCGTCCACGGCGTCAAAAGTGTATCCATAACCCAAAAGACGAAGAGCCGCTCCACATTTTTGGTGTGGCGTAAAACCCCTTTTGCCTCGTCCGTCGTATCGCAATTGGAAAAGTTCGCAGTTGGCTTCCAAATCGTGCACGATCCGTAGAAACATCGATCGGGTCAAACGAAACCGGCTTTTGAAATCCTTGTCGTCATACACGCAATCTTCGTAAAAATAGTCGCGAATAAAATTTTCGTGTCCTTCTTCGCGGTTTCTATTTTTCGCCGCTAATCGCCGCCTTTTTTCCGGAGTTTCTGCTCGGTTCACGTAAATAGACGCGACTTCCATCATTGCCGTGAATACCAAATCATCACCCGAGTATTCAGAATCCGAATGGAAATTCATATGTATATTGAGAGAAAATGTAATTTTGTATTTGAAGTTGTATTTGAAGTTTTGTGTGATATGTGTTTGAAAGGTATATATATATATATATATATATATATATATATATATATATATATATATATATATATATATATATATATAGAATGAAATTTAAAAAAAAATTATTATTATTTTTATATCCAACGTTCAAATCCAACGGCTACATTTTGAATTTCGCCCGTCTTCAAACGTCCACCGGAAGACAACCCTTGGACGCAGCCTGTCGAGGACGCGAGGGGGGCGCGGTGTTTGCCGCGTCTTTCCTGCTGAGGTGGAGGACGCATGGGGGGCCGCGTGCGGCATACCCCATAGCCTAAGTATAATCATTTATATTTGTTTTGTTCATTTTTTTTGTTAGTGTTTTATTTGTTATTAAGTTATTTATTTTGTTAATTATACATCTTTAGCATCAAGAATAGCATGTTACTGTATAATTGACATCTACGTGGCAAATAGGTGATATCTACGTGACTTTTGATGATAGAAAAAAATAACGTATTGTTTTGTTCATGTTTGATCACTTTCCTATTTTTTTCGTGCTTTATTTATCATTAAAGTATTTATATTGTTCAATCCAAATTCTTATGACCGGCAATAACAAATAATGTCTGTTTAATCACTCAATGTCGTAATACAAGTATTATGTGGATTGATTATATGTATCATTGTAACGTCCCAAATCCAGTAATAAAATTTTTCTTTTAAAAGCGGTTCAAATACATAAATCGGGTTACCAATTAAAACCATCAAAATTAAAACTTACATTTAAACATTAAAAATTGTGTTTATCAAAAACGTTTACAAACATTATCCAGTGAAATTCTCAAATAACAAAACCTCAGATGCGATACAGGCGCACCGTGCTTCAAGCTCAAGCCAGCAGTTACCTGAAAAACAGTAAGGGTGAAAGAGTAAGCACAAAGCTTAGTGAGTTCCCCAAAATACCACACAATTCATTCCATAACACACAATCACAAAAGGTCTCCGGGCTTGCCCCGAAGAACCTGACTCACGGGCTTGCCCCGATCTTTTCCGTTTCCTTGGCTCACGAGCTTGCCCCGATCTTGCCTATTCGTTGACTCACGAGCTTTCCCCGATCTTGCCAATTCCTTGGCTCACGAGCTTGCCCCGATCTTGCCCACTCCTCGACTCACGAGCTTGCCCCGATCTTGTCGATAAACATGTAAGGCACATACATCATATTATTACACAAAGTAATAAAGTTACCTACGCATGCAACATCACACATAGTATAGTGAGAATACTATCCTGATCCGTGACCTCAAGCTAGACAGCACTCCACGCGAGTGCCCACATATCCCGACAATACACACCTCCTAACAAGGATAAAATCCATTTAGAACTTCCTAAGTCTCTTACAAGATAACCCTATAAGATCGGTGTCCAAAAGTCAAACTGGTCAAAAGTTAACGGTCAACGGTCAAAGTCAACAACACAATTAGCGCCGCTAACTCCCTAAGTTAGCGTCGCTAACTATGAACAGATCCAAAAGTCCATTAAGTTCTTAATCCATTCAGCCAATGTCTTAATTCATTCAGGGACCTTCTAAACAGTCCAAAATCCATAAAGATCCTAACTTTATTCTCCCAAACATCACCATACAAGATCAAGAACAAGACTCAGGTTAAGGATGGTTAAAAACTAACCAAAATCACCATAGAGAGTTTGGTTTACTCTCTAAACCATCCCAAATGTTCAAATCAGATATTTAAGGCATAAAGTTTCCAACTTTATCCTTCCAAACCATAGACAAACACTACAAGGGTCCATTACACTTATTCAATTCATTTGTCTTTTTCTGATTTTATTTTTTTTCTTACCAAAATGCTAAAACTAATAAACTACAAGGACCATTTATAATGGTTTCAGGAAACTTGAATAAACTCCTAAATCTAGACCTAAACCTCACAACTTCGACGACACAAGGTGTGTGATCTCTAAGACCTTTAACTTCGACGATGCCTCTCCCCTTCCTTAGCCTCTAGCTCCAGCGATGCACTACTAATCGCTAACAGCACCTTCCCCCACAACTGCTTCCTCCTCCTTTGCCACCGAGAAATCTCCCACCTGTTTTCTCCTCCATTACACACTATCGCTAACCACTGCCGGCAACTCGACACCACCAATTCCGCTTCCATTACACACCACCACTGACACCCACACTTCCCTAGCCACTGACGACCTTTATCTCCCACCCTCCCTTTTCTAGCGGCGCCATTTGCTGCTGTCGCTAACACTGTCGACATATATAGCAATTGATGAATCAGTGAAAAAAAAGCACTCGTAAACCTATAAACCCATCAAATTAGATTTATTTTGCACTCGTAAACCTGTAAGCCCATCAAAACTAGAGTTGGTATTTTAAAGTCACAACAATTGATGGATAAAAAAAACAGTATGATACATATAAGTATATAACTAAATAATTAAAAATAATTATTTTGAAATAGACAATAACCAAAAACACAAGAAAACATGACATCATAAATATACATAATACTAAAATTGTGAAAGAATAAAACTAAAAATCTAACTAAATCACAATGACTATTTCTTTAGTTTTATCTAAATAATTTGGATATGTTTCATTAAGGCCCTCAGGAGTGGGCTTGTACTCACTTTCATTTTTTGGGTGTCACATCAGTATTCAGTCAGCACCTCTCACTTTCTTATCTCATCCATGGAAATAATCACATCTCACTACCTCTCACCTCTTCTCATTTTGTAATTTAAAATTCTAATTTACAATAAAATAAAAAAATAATTTAATAAACAAAATATTTCATTTAAATAGATAAATTAAAACTAAAAATTGCATTACAATTATAATTAAAAAAACTAAACATTATGTTAAATAAAATTAAAAAAAACTAAAAATAAACTCAAAACTAAAATTAAAAAAAAAAAACTAAAACACTACATCCCGTATTTTTTTGACGATGTCTTCCTTGAGTTTCAACCCCAACTCGAGAGCCTTGTCAGTGAGATGCTCGGTCGGTTGCATCAAAACTAGCATGTCGATCGCACGATCTTTGTTTTCGCGGGATTCAATTTTCTTCAACGTTTGCTCTTCGTTGAATTTGATGTGAGATGAAATGGTCGTCATAATTTGATCGAATTTTCCGTTCACCCCATCCATTCGGTCATCGTTGACCGAACTCAAAGACGCCGCGGCCTTTCCTTTCGCCTTCGCCCGATTGCGGCCCATCGGCCTTTTAAACTCGCCGGGCATTTCGTTGACGTCGGCTCCGATATGTGCATCCGAAGATGTCGTGTATTACGTCTCGGATGTTTTGGATCGTTTCAAACCATGTGTCGGTGTCGGATCGGTACCGACCCGCTTCCACCTCGGATATTGTTGGATCGCCTCCCAAAAAGTCATATGTCTAAACGGTTTACCCTTGTTATCCACTTGGTAAACCGCAAGTGTTTTTTAAGTATATCCTGGTCGCTCTCGTTCGATTCCCGGTGTCCTATAAAATTAACAAACAAGCCATTAAATATCTTCGCGTACTCGTTAACGACTCGAAATTTAGTCGTCAACGTATCCTTGGAACGATAAAAGTCGCGTTCCAAATTTTTGTGGAATAAAACGCGTATGTACTCCCAATAATGTGCTTTTGATTGAGCGTTTTCGGCCTCGCAATCCTCGGAAACGGCAACCCACGAACGGGCTAACATCACTTCTTCTTCTTAGGTCCACGTTTGCGCTGGAGCCGGACCGGCGATTTTCTTTCTACTTTTTCGTTGTAGGGGAATTTCTTCGGGCTCAGATTCCTCTAATTCCTCCGATTGTGTCTCCGGCACCACCTCGTCGCTCAAATCGGAATCATCAACATGCTCCGGTTGTGGCTCCGTGAAAGTCATGCTAGGTGTTCCGAAAAAGGGGTTGAACGGTGATTGCGAGTATTGAAATTGTGGGGGCTTCGGGTGATATTGAAATTGTGGTGGGGAAAAAACGGTCGTTCCATTTGCGGGATGTACGGGGCGGGTTCCGGTATGGGTTGCGAGAATATATTTTTTGCGGCTTTGGGTTTCCGTTGGGACGATTGGAAGCCATTGGGATTTTTTAGAGATTTTTTTGAATGTTTTTTGTGTGTAAAATAGGATAGTTGTGTGTATATAATATATATGTGGATGTAATACTTTTTTTTTTTAAATGTAACGGCTAGTTCATAGCCGTTGGCAATGGCTAGTCTTCGACGTCGCACGACGTGAGATGCTCGAGTGGGCTCCAGACCACGAGGGCGTCGCATGGGGGCCGTGTTCACCGCATGCTCACGTCTGCACGCATCAGGGCTTGCATCACACACCGGTCAGCCTAATAGGATGAGAAAATCCACATTTTAAACTTCTTTTATTTTTATTGTCTTATGGTTTGCACGTGGGGATGGTCCCACCCGGAAAAAAAATATATACGTTCCAAATGTTAAAAGTTTTTTCGTAACTAGCATTCAGTAGTTATAGACTTATAGAACGATGTAAAAAAATCAAAATTTATTTTAACCAATAACAACAAGCAATATGACACAAATTTTAATGGGTTAATGATATCAAAACCCCATAAAATATAACTTTTGGTTTTAAATGGTCCTTGAAGGAATTTTTGGTCTTTTTAAACTATTGAAATTAATATTTACCTGCTAAATATGTTAATATACTTGATATCACCCGGTTGAACCGGTAATTGATATGTGTATAATGCTTAAATGTTTAAAACAAGTGTACGTGGATGCCACGTAATAATTCAAGATTCTAATATATGATTCAAATATTTCTTCCTAGGTTGTTGCTTATAAATTCATTTCCATACATTGCTATGTCGATTTCCTCCATACTTAACAACTTTATCGCTCACTGGAATCCTACATGATGGTGCTCCACCACCACTCGTGCCGACGCCAAAACCACCATCTGAAGGGTTCTTGAAAATAGAATGCTCTGTTTTTAGAATTCTACTAAATTCGTTTTCTTTGGCAAAACCCCCACTTTCGATATCCATGAAACTGTTGAGACAAGCTGCAAACTCAAAATGGTATGTAATTTGCAAAAAGAATATAAATAAAAACCAACGAACCCGTTTTTATTACGAAATAGAAAACTCATTTTCAAGAAACAAAAACCTGTCAAGGAATCATTGAGTAAACTGTCAAGGTTTTCTATGTGACGAAGATCACACACAAATTGAAGGTGTGCTACTTGTATCTGGAGATAGAAGATCTACATGAAACCATACCAAAAAGTTTCAACATTTTCAGTAATAACTAAAAAAACTCGATGGAGAAAACATTTACCTGTCAAGGATTTGTGAAGAAAAACGTGAAACCCCCATTGAAATATACACAAAAGACCACCTTTCCGGGATAAAAAACCAAATCACACACATAACTGTATGGACTCCATTTCTTGGGAAACTGCTTTCCATGGATGTGTATATATCTAGGTCTCTTTGTAGCTTCAGAGTATTGATTTCCATTACAAACCATCTTGATTTCCATTACAGAGAAATGATCCACCCCCACTATTCCTGATGCCCTTCATCCGAGAGAAGAAAGGTAAAATGAAGGACGAATAAAAAAGGAGCATAAACAGACTATCTGGATGCTCAACCCGCCTACAAATAGACCAGTTCGTGTATTCGCTGATGGCATATATGATCTCTTCCACTTCGGTCATGCTCGCTCGCTTGAACAAGCCAAGAAATTATAAATTCACAGTTACCCTTTCATAATTGTCAATCAATTTGGGGAATCGCGTTCCAACACTTGGTTCTTTCTGTATTTTGATTCCCTATCTCCTTCTGGAGTATTTTCCGAATCCGAGTCTTTGCTTGCCGAAATTGGGTTGATTTCTATTTAAAGAAATGGGGTCACAAGATTTAAGAATAATTGAATTCGAGAGGATTTAGTGGATTGAAGAGATAATGTTTGTTGGGGGAGCTTAAATGAATATTGTGTAAATAGGTTAACAATATGTGTAAGATGGTAAGGCTCAAGGATCTTTGGAATTATCCCACGTAGATTTTTTTAACACGCACACATATGAATTACCGGTTCAACCAGAAGATATTAGGTACATTGACCTATTTAACAGGTAAATACTAATTTTAATGGTCCATAAAGACCAAAAGTTACTTTAGGGACCATTTAAAACAAAATGTCATACTTTATGGGGCTTTGATGTCATTAACCCAATTTTAATTTATTTAATCTAGTTATGCATGATTCGAAAGGCATAGGATATAATTATAATCTAATACATATAAATAACAACATATGTCAAAATAAAGTGTTTTATATAATTACTTCATAGTGCTACTGACAAACAACCAACTGTCTAATTTCTTTTCTATTTGCCTGCATTTAAAATAATTTTTGAATCTGCTAAACATGTTATAAGAAGAGGTTTATCTTGATCAATTTGATGTAGCAATGACCTCGTATATTCAACAATTGATACATTAAAATTACAAAATAACGGGTATCGAGAAAAATCGACATTCATTGATTGATTGGAAACGGACATGATGATGAAACTTCACATCAACAATATCTGATTCAAAGATCCACAAGTCGACCCACCCTTGGATTTTTTGTCACCAAAAAGATATGTATGTATTATTACATGTGGAAGAGATGTTTGGTTGTCCAAATACAGATTCTTCTCCACAAGTTTTCTGTTTTCCCCATGTTAGGGATGTATGTATGTGTATCTATTATTCACCATCATTCATCATTTGTTGTTTTTTTTATAATTATAATCGTGATATTTGATATAACTTGTAAATAGGATCCACTTAAAACGTTGATTGCAACGGGACAAATTTTAGATGTCTTAACTAATGAATGTGACACTTAAACAAACTTATTATAAGAGTACATGGTTTAAATGTGGGCTATTCATAAGATGGCCACATTTATTTAAAGGATATAATAAAATAATTTATTTTTTCTGCATTTTCCGTAAATGACAACCTTTTTTGATAACTGAAAATGCAGAATTCAATATGTTGCCGAACTACTTTCTCTAAGTAACTCAAAAACTTCGGATCCGTTCATTAATTAATTTGTGATTTTAGAACTTGAAATTTATTTTCCTTCTAGAGTTAGATGTTATAAACTTAAATATGCATTGAGTCTCTCACCTAACACTTTCATATAAACACTCTCTTCAACTACTATATAAACATGTTCAACACATAACTTAATTCACACCAATTCAATCACTTTCATATTACTTTTGTTATCAAGAAAACCACAGTTGGGAAATTTAATAAGTTTCAGAAAATAAAATCAGTTGCTACCTCCTTTGATGCCGACAAATGTGCTCTCGTAGCAGTGATAAAAAGAAATAAGAAATGAGTTACTTTTATCAAAAATAAATAAATAAAAGTTATGGAAAAATGGATTTTAAATATCACTAAAGAAAGTGATGAACTTCTCGAAAAGCAAAGACTCCTTATTACTTAGGGAGTTCATACCCCTGTTCCTCCAAGTACCATATCCTTGGAGTTGGAGGCCCTCATTGAGATGGATTTCTGGACATACTACCAATGTCATTTATATGGATGCATGATCATACAATAAGCATACTTATCAAATGCATTCATTCCACAACTATACAATGTTATGCCATGCTTTATGCAATTACTCGTTATGTGATGTGAAATTTAATTTAGCAATTCACAACGCATTTTATATAGAAACTAAGTCTCAAAAACTTTCTGTACTTTCCAAAAGCATTTTTAAGAGAATAAAGCATCTTTTGATTAATGTGAAATATCCTTATGTACTAACATAGAGAGATTAGGTAGCAAAATAGTCTCAAATTCATTTTCCTTGCAAGCCCAAAATTTGCATCATATGTATTTAATATCAAATAATTATTCTAATTACAATTCATATCATCATTATATACGTTTCAGTACCTAAAACAATCATTTCTATAACCTCTTAATTCACACATTAGACTACTTTTCATTTTATATGTAACCTACTTTCAAAAAATGCCATAATGTGATAATAAATTTCATTTCAATTAGTTTAGTCTCATCATACTACTAAACCAATTATTTCAATATAAACATTCTTAACCAAATACGTCTTTCCTTTTCTTGTTTGAGATTTTCGTTTCTATATACTAGAAAAACAAGTAGGGACGGCTCACAATGAAGGGTGTGTGCACATGTCCTACTAGACAACATTTAATAAAATATTGTATAGTTTTTATTTACACTATATATTTTATATTTGTGAATGTTTAAATATTTTTGTATGGACAAATCCACCATATTGATTTATAAAATCTCTATATCTTTTGGTGTAATTATCCGTTTGTTACTAAAAATATCAGTATATCACCACACTCATTGCAGCACCAAAGACAAAGACAAAGGTCAAAATCATATTTTATATATATATATATATATATATATATATATATATATATATATATATATATATATATATATATATATATATATATATATATATATATATATATATATATATATATATATATATATATATATATATGACTATGTTCATATTAGACGGTGAAGATTTTGTGAGACGGAGAGACGCAATCCTAGTCATTCATTTTGGTATAAATAAAAAAATTTAAAAATGAAAAATAAATGAAAACATATATTTATTTATTATTTTCCTAACTTTTTTTATTAAAAAAAATTAAAGAAATTTAAAAAATAGATTTTTGTAGTATTCTAATAGAATATTACACTATATGTGTAATATTCTATTAGAATGTGTAACATTCCACTGTAATTTTTTTTTATGTTTATTGATTTTTTAAAAATTTTTGAATACACAAACTAACAAAAATAATGAGATTTTTTTTAAAATTTATCATTATTTTTGGCTATTTTAATAATTATTATTTTTTATCTCCAAGATTAGTTGTGAGATATGTGTATTAGACGGGATAATATAAAAAATTTATTAAATATGAAGATCTAATTTATGTTCCAAACCCGTGTGTGACACGGTTGATAATTAAAAATAGTAATATAATGAGAAAAACATTTTATTTAATCATACAATTTGATATATATTGAAGGGCAAATTTCATAAAATACACTAACTTTTCAAAAAAATTCGATTTTGACACTGTGTTATTTTTTTTTTCAATTAAGTCACTAAGTTTTCAATTTTTTTCAATTAAGGCCAGAAATTGTAAGAATGACAAATGAAAAGATTGGTGTAATACAGGCCAACATGAAAGCCGCGCAAGATCGCCAAAGAAGCTATTCAAATTTGAAGAAAAGACCTTATGATCTAAAAGAAGGCGATTTGGTGATGATAAAGGTATCACCTTGGAAGGGAGTGATAAGGTTTGGTAAGAGAGGAAAGCTGAGTCCAAGATATATTGGACCCTTCAAAATTCTGAAAAGAATTGGTTTACAAGCATTCAAGTTGGAGCTACCACCAGAACTCAGGGGAATACATGATACATTCCATGTATGCTATCTCAAGAAATACTTTAGAAAGAAGGAGTTAACCATTCCTTTAGAAGAGTTAAGGGTGGAAACACCCAACAGACTAGTGGAAGAACCTGAGTCGATGTTAGAGGTAAAAACCAAGAAGTTAAGGAACAGAGAGATTGATCTAGTGTTGGTCAAATGGAAGCATTCACTGGGCTCAGATTTGACTTGGGAAACATTGGAAAGCATGAAGAAAAGATACCCTAATTTTACAGATTTTGATGCGATTCCGAGGACGGAATCCTAATTAGGGGGAGGTAGTTGAAACGACCGAAAATTTGTAATATATAATTATGTAAACTAAAATGTGTGTAATTTAAGCGTTATATGTAAAATTTATGAGAAATTATGGTTTTAAGGGTAATTTAGTCATTTTACCCTAAAAAGGGTAAATTGGTCATTTGACCATATGCAGAAATTATTATAAAAATTTATTATAGTTTAGGACTAAAAATGTAAAAGAAATGATTCCATGGAAAGATAGGTGGTTTTGGTGGCCAAAGTTCAAGAAAGTTAACTTTAGGGACCAAAACTAAAAATATAGAAAATATAAAAATGAGAAAAATATCTCATAATTCCTCACAAATTCAGAAGAGAGTTCTAGAGTACGGGAGAGGAGTGGGAGATACAATTTCTGCAGAAATTTGGAAGTCCTCGTGAAGATCAAAGTTAGAAACTTGATTTTAGTCATTGAATTGAAGTTTACAAGATCAAAGGTTAGTAATTATGCTTTTAACTTAAGTTTTTGTGTGACCTTCAAGAGAGGAATTTAGTGACTGAAATTACAGTCAAGAACCACTTAGTTTTATGGTTCAACACTTCCATTAAGCCATGTTAAAAGTACTTAATTCAATAAAATGGAAGTAGGATGCTATTTTTCAAGAATTGGGATTTTGATCAAGAACCCTAGAATTTGAGTTCTTGTGATTAATCCGATTTTAATGGTTTAAAACTTGAAGAAATTGAAGGGTTTTAGTCTTGGAACAAACCCCTATCGATTAAGTGGAGTATTCAGCACTTAATAGGAGAAATTGGGGAATTGTAGCATAAAATCGGGAAAAAACTGGGCTGCTGCTCGACAGGCGCGGTGCGCCCCTACCCTGGGCGCGGCGCGCCCTGCGCCAGGCTACAGCTGCAGTTTCAGTTTAAGAGTCCCCTGCCATGTGATCTTCATTTTTAAGATTTGAACCAAAACTTGTCCAATTGACCTCAAATTTTAAACATAGGTCTAAAATGGTCCAAAACTTCATAAAAAATTATCTGAATTGAAATACGACCCTCCGAGGATACTGTAGTAAAATACGTATAAAATACAATTTAACTAAAGTTGAGTTATACACTTGTTTGGACCATTGGTGGTATAATAACGACTCTAACATGTCATAGAGTCAATTAAAATGTAAATTAATGTATCATATACTATATATAGGTGCAAGTCAAATAATCGGACACCGAAAGGGTAAAGAACCGAGGGACGTCTAAACGACATTTCAAGAATTATTCGGTGAGTACATGTAGCATTTTTACCCATTTTGGGATACATGGCAAGTAAGTAAGTATTTTTCAGATTTCATACATTATTTTTATATGTGAAAAATATTTGCAAAAATGGTCCCCTTTCTAGTTTAAAATAGAAAGTTAACTGCTATATTTGAAAGTATGATTCTTGGCGACAGCCTAAATTATGATAGAGATATGTGTGAGTCAAAAGCTTGGCATTTAGCCATTTCTTGCGCAAGTAATGTTTTAGTTTCAGAAGAATATTTTTATGTTTGACTGGTATTGTAGCTAGCATTGTTAATAAGGGAACTATGTTCCAACCTACCCGGGTTAGGTAAGGAGTCTACTGGGGACAACCCCCTTCGCGAAGTAGACTGCCTCAGCAATTCTACCGTTAGTATTGATCCGTTCTTTCTAATTGTAGAGACTTGGGGTATCACTTATAGTGATTAACGCCCTAAGTATAAAAATCCCAGCAAGTTTATAAAACCAGTCAACGAAAGTATAAGAGACATTATTTTCACAAAGTTTAACATATGGTGATTTTGAAAAGTAAAAAGGTTTAGTACGAGTATATTATGTAGTTTTGACAATGATTTATGTTATGACATTTTATAAAAGTTTGGAAAAGAAATTTAAAGTTTGAGTCTAAAACTCATGTAACTCACGAGACATTTTTGTCTTACATATTCTATGTTTTTATGCCATGTATTCCAGGTGCAAGTACAAAGTTGTGAAAAAAATTGGAAGTTGTAAAATAAATTCTAGGTTGCAAAAGAGTGGAGCTGGTTACAGCTATCCTGTATTGGTATTGATTGATCCTCTTCTTTAAACTTATGGTTGTTTGATACACGTTTGTAATACCCTTTGTTGTATTTAAACAGATTTTATGGTTTTTGATGGATCGAATTCTGTAAAATATGTTTTATATGTAATACAAAAAGTTTGAAAGATTTGGGGTGTTACAAGTTGGTATCAGAGCCATAGTTTAAGCGAATTAGGATTGGATCATTCCACTCCTAGGCTTAGACTAGTAAAATAGTTAGTTAAAGTGAATTACATAAATGGATATGTCTTAAGGAAATAAGACATTATTTGCTAATGGTATTATATGAATATATTTATGAGTTAAAAGTAGCTAATTGATACTAGTGAACAGTGGAACCGAGCGGAAACATCGGGAACAACATGTGTAGGTGATTATGGTAATATGGGCCCGTATTATCATAATCACAGGACGCGTATTGTGACTAGTGTAACCGCGAGGGAATACTGGGAAACTAGTGGAAAAGTAGTAAACTAATATTTTGATATATTATGAAAGACTAAAGTATTTGAAAATTTTATAGCAAAAATGCGGACTAGAAGTGGTCAAGGATCGTACGCAGAAAATCCGGATCCTAATGCAAGGCCTCCTATTCCTCCTCGACAGCCCCAAGCCGTTGACGATGGCAATTCTAGGGGTGAGGCCAATCCACCTCCATTGACTTTGGAGGCGATTCAGAAGTTGTTACATGATTCACAAGTGCAAAACAGACAGGAAATGACTCGTCTTCTGGATGAGCGACTGGGCGAAAGATCAAAGTCACAACCTGAAGATAGCGAGAAAAGTGTGGCTCCTGAAGGCACTAATCCGAGACAAACTTCTTCTCAGGGAGATTCATCTTCCAAATCACAGCCTCAGTTCAAGACTAAAGGAGCCTGTACTTTCAAGAACTTTATGTCCTGTCGGCCAAAGGAGTTTAACGGGGAGATGGATCCGCGAATAACAATACGGTGGTTGACCGAAATGGAACAAGTTCTTCGTATCTGTCGTTGTGACGAGGATATGAAGGTCGGGTTTGCTTCTCAGATGTTAAAGGCTGAAGCTCTTACTTGGTGGAACACTCTCCGCCGAATCAAGGGGAGTGATTTTGTGGATGCGTTGACTTGGGACGAGTTCGTTCAACGATTGAAAAACAAGTTCTGTTCAGCTAGGCATCGAGAGAATTTGGTTAATGAATTCTTTGCCCTTGCAAAAGAAAAACAAACCGTTGATGAGTATACTAAAAAGTTCTGCGAGATGCTGCCATTTCTGGAAGATACACTACCGACCGAGGCCGGAAGGATAAACCGGTATGTTAATGGATTGCCGGCAGACTACTCGCTAGAAGTTGGCAAGGCTACTACTCTTGATGAAGCCATTGAATCCGCGGCTCGGGTTGAAAGTATGATTGAGAAAAAGGCCAAGGAACGACAAGCATTTGCAGAAAAGCGAAAGTCTTCAGGAATCTTTGGAGCAAACAAGAAAAGTCGTGTTTCATCGGGGTTTTCTAAGCAAGGAGAGGTTAAAGAATGCAAGAAGTGTGGAAAGAGGCATAGTGGAAAATGCAAGAAGGGCACTAGTGGGTGCTATAAATGTGGTCTTCCGGGCCACCAAGCTAAAGACTGCAAGGTGAAAGATATTAGCGAGGTGGAATGTTTTAATTGTCATGAAAAGGGTCACTACAGCACCAACTGTCCCAAGAAGAAGAATGATACATTAGTTTCCACTGCGAGTAATAAGAAGACAGAGCCAGCAAAGACGAAGGGAAGAGGTTTCAGATGACCCTTGATGAGGCCAAAGAAGACCAGGATGTGGTGGCAGGTACACTTATTGTAAACTCACAACCTGCTTATGTTCTTTTCGATTCTGGAGCACATTTCTCTTTTGTGTCCCATGACTTTAGTAAGCGTCTGAACATACCGAGGAAACCGTTAGATGATACTTGTGTCATAGAAGTCGCGAACGGAGAGTTAGTTACGGTACGTCATGTGTACGAGAAATGTCCGGTAGAGATTGATGGACGAATTTTAAAGGCTGACTTGTTACCTATCGGGATTAAAGGATTTGATATTGTTATGGGAATGGATTGGCTTGGAACTCATAATGCTAAAATCCTATGCGGAAAGCGAATGGTGTCGATTAAATTTCCTGATAGTAGCAAAGTTTATATATATGGGGAACGACGGAAGAATATACAGAGTCTCATCACTGCTATTAAGGCCCGTAAATTCATCCAAAAAGGGTGTGAATCATTTATCGCTTATGTGATGAATGGGAAGAAAGAGAAGCAGAAAATGGAAGATATAAAAGTGGTCAATGAATTTCCTGAAGTTTTTCCTGATGACTTACCTGGGTTACCACCCATTAGGCAAGTCGAGTTTTGCATTGACCTTGTTCCTGGAGCAAGTCCCATTGCTCGTGCGCCGTACCGCCTTGCTCCTACAGAGATGAGAGAACTTATGTCTCAGTTGCAAGAACTTCTTGACAAGGGATTTATTCGTCCCAGTTTTTCCCCTTGGGGAGCTCCAGTATTGTTCGTCAAGAAGAAGGACGGTACTATGCGTATGTGTATAGATTATCGTGAGCTCAATAAAGTGACCATCAAGAATCGATACCCTTTGCCACGAATTGATGATTTATTCGATCAGTTACAGGGAGCTAGTTATTTCTCTAAAATTGACCTTCGTTCCGGATATCATCAAGTACGGGTGAAAGATGAAGATGTATGCAAGACTGCATTTCGAACTCGATATGGTCACTATGAATTTTTAGTGATGCCATTCGGTCTCACTAATGCCCCAGCCGTGTTTATGGACCTTATGAATAGGGTCTGTAAACCTTTCCTTGACAAATTTGTTATCGTTTTCATTGACGATATTTTAGTCTATTCAAAAAGTGAAGCGGAGCATGAAATGCACTTACGTGAAGTGCTGCGTACTTTGAAAAATGAACAGTTGTATGCGAAGTTGTCAAAGTGTGACTTTTGGTTGCGGGAAGTTCAATTTCTGGGTCATGTTGTTTCAGCTGAAGGTATTAAAGTGGACCCTGCTAAAATAGAAGCGGTAATGAAATGGGATGCACCGAAGACACCTACAGAAGTTAGGAGTTTTCTTGGATTAGCCGGTTATTACCGACGGTTTATCCAAGATTTTTCTAAAATAGCAGTGCCACTGACTCAGTTAACCCGGAAGGATGTGAAGTTTGTTTGGGAAGAAAAACAACAAGAAGCCTTCGAGATATTGAAGAAGAAGTTATGTGAAGCTCCAGTATTATCTTTACCAGAAGGCACAGAGGAGTTTGTAGTATACAGCGATGCGTCTAATAGAGGTCTCGGTTGTGTGCTTATGCAACGGGGCAAAGTTATTGCCTATGCCTCTAGACAGCTAAAAGATGCAGAGACACGTTATACTACTCATGATCTGGAATTGGCTGCGATTGTATTCGCGTTGAAGATCTGGAGACATTATCTTTATGGGACGAAATGCAAGATTTATACAGATCATAAAAGTCTACAATATCTTTTCACTCAGAAAGAATTAAATCTAAGACAGACTCGGTGGATTGAGTTGGTGAATGACTATGATTGTGAAATAATATACCACGAAGGAAAGGCTAACGTAGTAGCCGATGCCCTAAGCCGAAAAGTTCGTGAAAAAGTTATCAGAGGGAGATCTATGAGAATTGAAGTAGTTTCAACTTTAATTCAGAAGATTAAAGAAGCTCAAGAAAGTGCCTTAACCGAAGAAAATATAAAGAAAGAAAAACTTGGAAAGAAGGTGGTGTTTGAAGTAAATACACAAGGATTGCGTACTTTTAAAGGACGTATTTGGGTTCCCAAATATGGAAAAACCAGAAAGATAGTTTTGGATGATTCTCACAAATCCAAGTATTCTATACATCCTGGAAGTACGAAAACATATCAAGATTTGAAGCAGCTATATTGGTGGCCGGGAATGAAAAAGAGGATAGCAAAGTATATATCCCGCTGTGAGACCTGTGCACAAGTGAAAGCAGAACATCAGGTGCCGTATGGTAGTGCGCAGTCGTTGCAGATACCAGCAGGGAAGTGGGAAGATTTGACCATGGATTTTGTCATGGGGCTACCGAGAACACGAAGAGGACACGATAGTATATGGGTCATTGTTGACAGATTGACCAAAAGTGCCCTATTTCTCGCGTATAAAGAAACTGCCTCACTTGGAGAATTAGCTCAGTTGTACATCGATGAAGTGATCAGACGTTATGGAGCACCTTTGTCCATAGTCTCAGATAGAGATCCTCGATTCACGTCTAACTTTTGGGATTCTCTACAAGAAAAGATGGGAACTCGAATCAAGATGAGTACAGCCTATCACCCTCAAACAGATGGGCAAAGCGAACGTACTATTCAGACATTGGAGGATATGTTGCGATCGTGTGCCATTGATTTTGGAGGTAGTTGGGACCAGCATCTACCATTAGTAGAATTCTCGTATAACAACAGTTATCACTCAAGTATCAAGATGCCGCCTTTCGAAGCCTTATATGGTAGGAAGTGTAGAACCCCGGTATGTTGGTTAGAAGCTGGTGAAGCAAAACTCACTGGGCCAGAAATTGTAAGAATGACAAATGAAAAGATTGGTGTAATACAGGCCAACATGAAAGCCGCGCAAGATCGCCAAAGAAGCTATTCAAATTTGAAGAAAAGACCTTATGATCTAAAAGAAGGCGATTTGGTGATGATAAAGGTATCACCTTGGAAGGGAGTGATAAGGTTTGGTAAGAGAGGAAAGCTGAGTCCAAGATATATTGGACCCTTCAAAATTCTGAAAAGAATTGGTTTACAAGCATTCAAGTTGGAGCTACCACCAGAACTCAGGGGAATACATGATACATTCCATGTATGCTATCTCAAGAAATACTTTAGAAAGAAGGAGTTAACCATTCCTTTAGAAGAGTTAAGGGTGGAAACACCCAACAGACTAGTGGAAGAACCTGAGTCGATGTTAGAGGTAAAAACCAAGAAGTTAAGGAACAGAGAGATTGATCTAGTGTTGGTCAAATGGAAGCATTCACTGGGCTCAGATTTGACTTGGGAAACATTGGAAAGCATGAAGAAAAGATACCCTAATTTTACAGATTTTGATGCGATTCCGAGGACGGAATCCTAATTAGGGGGAGGTAGTTGAAACGACCGAAAATTTGTAATATATAATTATGTAAACTAAAATGTGTGTAATTTAAGCGTTATATGTAAAATTTATGAGAAATTATGGTTTTAAGGGTAATTTAGTCATTTTACCCTAAAAAGGGTAAATTGGTCATTTGACCATATGCAGAAATTATTATAAAAATTTATTATAGTTTAGGACTAAAAATGTAAAAGAAATGATTCCATGGAAAGATAGGTGGTTTTGGTGGCCAAAGTTCAAGAAAGTTAACTTTAGGGACCAAAACTGAAAATATAGAAAATATAAAAACGAGAAAAATATCTCATAATTCCTCACAAATTCAGAAGAGAGTTCTAGAGTACGGGAGAGGAGTGGGAGATACAATTTCTGCAGAAATTTGGAAGTCCTCGTGAAGATCAAAGTTAGAAACTTGATTTTAGTCATTGAATTGAAGTTTACAAGATCAAAGGTTAGTAATTATGCTTTTAACTTAAGTTTTTGTGTGACCTTCAAGAGAGGAATTTAGTGACTGAAATTACAGTCAAGAACCACTTAGTTTTATGGTTCAACACTTCCATTAAGCCATGTTAAAAGTACTTAATTCAATAAAATGGAAGTAGGATGCTATTTTTCAAGAATTGGGATTTTGATCAAGAACCCTAGAATTTGAGTTCTTGTGATTAATCCGATTTTAATGGTTTAAAACTTGAAGAAATTGAAGGGTTTTAGTCTTGGAACAAACCCCTATCGATTAAGTGGAGTATTCAGCACTTAATAGGAGAAATTGGGGAATTGTAGCATAAAATCGGGAAAAAACTGGGCTGCTGCTCGACAGGCGCGGTGCGCCCCTACCCTGGGCGCGGCGCGCCCTGCGCCAGGCTACAGCTGCAGTTTCAGTTTAAGAGTCCCCTGCCATGTGATCTTCATTTTTAAGATTTGAACCAAAACTTGTCCAATTGACCTCAAATTTTAAACATAGGTCTAAAATGGTCCAAAACTTCATAAAAAATTATCTGAATTGAAATACGACCCTCCGAGGGTACTGTAGTAAAATACGTATAAAATACAATTTAACTAAAGTTGAGTTATACACTTGTTTGGACCATTGGTGGTATAATAACGACTCTAACATGTCATAGAGTCAATTAAAATGTAAATTAATGTATCATATACTATATAAAGGTACAAGTCAAATAATCGGACACCGAAAGGGTAAAGAACCGAGGGACGTCTAAACGACATTTCAAGAATTATTCGGTGAGTACATGTAGCATTTTTACCCATTTTGGGATACATGGCAAGTAAGTAAGTATTTTTCAGATTTCATACATTATTTTTATATGTGAAAAATATTTGCAAAAATGGTCCCCTTTCTAGTTTAAAATAGAAAGTTAACTGCTATATTTGAAAGTATGATTCTTGGCGACAGCCTAAATTATGATAGAGATATGTGTGAGTCAAAAGCTTGGCATTTAGTCATTTCTTGCGCAAGTAATGTTTTAGTTTTAGAAGAATATTTTTATGTTTGACTGGTATTGTAGCTAGCATTGTTAATAAGGGAACTATGTTCCAACCTACCCGGGTTAGGTAAGGAGTCTACTGGGGACAACCCCCTTCGCGAAGTAGACTGCCTCAACAATTCTACCGTTAGTATTGATCCGTTCTTTCTAATTGTAGAGACTTGGGGTATCACTTATAGTGATTAACGCCCTAAGTATAAAAATCCCAGCAAGTTTATAAAACCAGTCAACGAAAGTATAAGAGACATTATTTTCACAAAGTCTAACATATGGTGATTTTGAAAAGTAAAAAGGTTTAGTACGAGTATATTATGTAGTTTTGACAATGATTTATGTTATGACATTTTATAAAAGTTTGGAAAAGAAATTTAAAGTTTGAGTCTAAAACTCATGTAACTCACGAGACATTTTTGTCTTACGTATTCTATGTTTTTATGCCATGTATTCCAGGTGCAAGTACAAAGTTGTGAAAAAAATTGGAAGTTGTAAAATAAATTCTAGGTTGCAAAAGAGTGGAGCTGGTTACAGCTATCCTGTATTGGTATTGATTGATCCTCTTCTTTAAACTTATGGTTGTTTGATACACGTTTGTAATACCCTTTGTTGTATTTAAACAGATTTTATGGTTTTTGATGGATCGAATTCTGTAAAATATGTTTTATATGTAATACAAAAAGTTTGAAAGATTTGGGGTGTTACATATATAAGGAATTATTATCAGTATAAATTTGATTGATGCAATATATATAGGGATGTTTTAAAAAATATATATACAAACCTTATGGAGGAGATGTTTATGGTTGGGAGTGCAAGAATTAATTATTACAAGAAACCACACCATGTAAAGCGTTTATTAAAAGGGATAATGACTTGTAAAGGTAACGACCTTCTGAAATTGTTCACATTTGGTCATTGAACTTTTTTTGTGCTTAGTTTACCCATGAACTTTTTCAAATTGTTTACATTATACCATTATGACCGGTGATAGAAGGTTTATTCTGATTTGGAATCCTACATGGCATTCTATAAGACTTAAAAGGGTAACGAACATTTAAAATTGTTCACATTTGGTCACCGAACTTATTTTTGTGCTTGATTTACCATTAAACTTTTTAATATTGTTCATATATACCCTTATGACCAATGATAGAAAGTTTGTGCTGATTTGACATCCGACGTGGCATCAGAAAGTAGGGATGAGCTCGGTCAAAAAACCGAACCGAACCAGACCAAAATCGAATTATGATTTTTTTAAAAACCAAAGACCGAAATGAGTATGTATATTCAGTTCCGGTTTGGTTCGATTATTTCAGTTTTCGATTTGGTTCGATTTTTCATGATCAAGAGTATTGTTAAGAATAAGCATGGTCCGAGGACCGATACCAAATTAACTTTTTTTTTTAAAATCGAAAACCGAACCGAATATGTATATTCGGTCCCGGTTCGGTTCGGTTCGGTTCGGTTTCGGTTCGGTTCGGTTTTTCGGGTCCATATGCTCATCCCTATCATAAAGTTGAGACATAAATAAGGGCGAGTGGTCTTTAGTTGGGATTCGGATGTCAAATCAGCACAAACTTTCTATTATCAGTCATAAAGGTATAATATGAACACTTTTAAAAAGTTCATGGGTAAATCAAGCACAAAAATAAGTTCGGTGACCAAATTTGAACAATTTTAGAAGTTCGTTACCCTTCCAAGTCTTCTAGGATGCCACGTAGGATTCCAAATCAATATAAACATTCTATTATCGGTCATAATGGTATAATGTGAACAATTTTAAAAAGTTCATGGGTAAATCAAGCACAAAAATAAGTTCAATGACCAAATGTGAACAATTTCAAAAGTTCGTTACCCTTACAAGTCATTATCCCTTATTAAAATGTCAATTTTGGTGGTGTTGTCATAGATAAGGATGACACGTTAATCAATAGACATTTTGAATGGTCTTTTCAATTTAGCATAATTTAGTTTGAGAAATATTGTTTTTGTTTCATAATAATCAGATTAAAAACCCAATATTATATAGGTTAGAATTTAATAAAGAGAAATCATATATCCTCCTAATGAGCAGAGGAAAAATTAGGAGGATATAATATTTCTCTTTAATAAATTTAATATTGTAACCACCATTATAAGGTAATGAAAATATACTTGCAGAATTAGTTTTTATTTTTATAGTAAAGTAAAAATTATAATTTCATAAATCATATATTATAATTATTATTTTTATTAAATTAGATAAATATATGGCCTAAAAGAATTCGATGATATATTATGTTTGTTGGAATAATGTCCAAGGACAGTCTAGCTAAAAGACCGAACAAATAAGCGTTTTCGGGAGGCAACCCGATCGTAGGAGTAATTAGGTTTGTTTTTAATGGCTGTTTTTGATGGATTTTTGTACTGTCTTCAGTCAATAAACCATGGCCCAAGCCAAGTGTGGGGTGAGAATGAAGGACTCAAAAGGAAAAGAAAATAAGGACACAATGCACGTACGTGTTGCCAACACATCCAAATCGCGACGCGGGTGGAGGAGAACCCCGATACGCAGGGGGCTTTTCACGCATACGCGTGGCGCGAAGGAAAGCCATATGTGATGCGGGTCAAGCGGGTCCAGGCGATCCTATACCATCAGGCACCCAACATGACGAGGAGTGACAATACATTTTATTGTTCTCTTTTTGATTTTCTTGGTTAGAATTTTTACAGACATTTTTGTATATAGCGACTTTTACTTGTGTGAGTAGTATCTAGCCAAACCATGATCGTTGCACGAACCGTTTGGAGTTACATAACACAAGTGTGGGGTCACCATACCCCTGCACTTATGTTATGCCGGTGTGTTCACTACTGCGGCCTGACTCTCGTAAGACTTTACCAAAATGACGCAACCCTGATTACGATCCGTAATGCAAGCAATTCGACGTGCCTAAGGGGTAACTCTTTTCTCCCTTGTTTTGAAATATTTCTTTTGTACAACAGGGACGTTGTACGATCTAAAGTGTGGGGTGGGGACGGTCAAAAATATTTTTTGAAATTTAAGTCTTAATTTTCAAAATTTAGCAATGTTTAAAATTATTTTTAAGAAATTGTAGCATAGAAACGTATAGCTTTGAATGTTTATAGTATTGTGGTATTTTTCAAAGAATATTGTTTAGTAGTTAGCATGCTAGTTATAGTTAAAATAAGTTGAGTGTTTATGAAAGTTAGAAAATTTATGGATTTAGAATATCTTAGGATTGGGATTTAGGGAGGATTTGTCAATCAGTGGCTTTTATTGGTTGAGCCGGTAAGATCGAAAAAGGTTGCCCGTAGGGCATTTATGCACCTCACTACCTAAGATCCTCTAGTCTGGGATAGTGTTTTCGAAAGCTCGTTACACAGACAACATCGAAAGTCATGGAGAATTATTTAGCGGCTTTGACAATCTGAATGAGTAAGTTTACACAGTTGTGAACCGAAAATTTGTAATCAATGGTTCTCTAAAAAGTCGTGATTCTCAAAGGGTATTTTGGTCATTTTCCCAAAAATCATTTTTATCTAACTTTTTGAATGTAATAAACTTTGAAACTAAAGATATTAAAAAATGTTTAAGTCTCTGTTAGAATTTATTAAAAACTCTACTTGCTTGGGGACAAGCAAGGCACAAGTGTGAGATGTTTGATAACGCCTAGTAGTGTTAAGCATTCTAATAGTTATTAAGTCGGGTTTTAGTTGAATTACATTTCTAATAAGACTAATATCACTTACTTTTGTGACAAAGTGCTTGGAATTGTTTTTAGTGAAAATACAGGGGTTTAAGTGCAATTTGAAAAAACTTACAGAGCAAAAGGACACGAAATCAACCTGGATGAAGGTTAGCGACACTAATCCTTATGATTAGAGCTACTAATGTGGCAAAGACATGATAACCTCCGTTTCAATTTTCAAAACGTGCAATTTCGGGGATCGAAGCAACATTAGCGACACTAACTTTTAAAGTTAGAAACGCTAATGTCTGGATAAGTCAAAAGTCGGCGTTTTTCAAATTCAAACAGCAATATATCGAGATCTAGATGGGCCCACGCCACAGGAAAGGACTGTATACGGCTCGGGGACCCAAAACTCCACCACTATAAATATCGGACCCCTGTACGACTTTAGAAGCATCTCGGGGTACCACGAGGGGATCCGGAAGTATACTTTCGTCAGTTTTTCAGTCTCAATTGATAGTTTCGTTAGAATTTAGGTTTTCTATTGTTTTATCAACTCGGTATCGAGGTATTCAGCAACTGGAATTTTCATCGATTACTTGATGTTTTAGTTTAGATCTCAGGAACGATCATGCGATTCCTGCATATTCTTTGGTTATATTTGGATGGTTAGTTTTGAATGATTGTTTGGATATTTGTTGGTTTTTATTTTATAAAAGTAAGCATTCAGTTTATTGTTGCTTTCTCGATCTACAATCAGATCTGAGTTTGTTTTGGTTTTTGTTTGAGTTTTTGTGTGTTTCCCACGTGTTCTTGATCCACCGGCTATAGAGTGACACTATAGTTGGTTTATCGACACAAATTGCCAACCACGAACTCCACGACTAGACCCTTACTTACTGCTAGCTAGTGAGCCATAAGGTTAAATTTAATATTTTTAACCGCGTCAACGACTGTGACGTGTCATTTCCTAATTGGGTTTGTAAACAATCTTGCCTGGTCCAAATATGTGTGTGTGTGTGTGTTTGTATATATATGTTCGATGATATGTATGTGTACTCATAGTTTGCTGGGATGTTTTGTCTTGATTCCATGGAAATTTGAGTATGCATACAAGGTGTTTGATCATATGCTTGAAAGAGAATACAATTTGATATAAGGTGTTTCATCAAATTGATTTAAGATGTTTCATCTATTTAATTTAAGTTGTTTGATATTCATATATCTTGTTATAAATGTTTATGAACTTTTAATATTATCATGAATATTGCTCTCCGAGTACTCTCCGCCTAGCCGATTACTCATTACTTGCTAATCCGTCAACCTGGCAGCGCCTAGCGACATTTGGAACACTGCAAATTACCAGAAATGTCAAATGGGACATAAAATATAAAATAACATTTTGAATTATAACGATCGTTGAAAATTAGATATTATGATGTGTAGAAAGGATAACTAAAACTAACCAGGTGTAAGTACATTAGGAGGTGCATTTATAAGCTGTTTTCCCAAAACTATCAATGACGGATGCTAATGGTTCCTGTTATGAAAGTAAATTGCTATAATAAACAATTAAATGAAAGTAAGATGTTATAATAAGCATTTAACTGAAAGTAAGTTGCTACAAAAACTACTAAATGAAAGTAAGTTGCTATAATACATAATTAAATGTAAGTAGGACGCTATATACCACTTTCAAAAAGATTTTCAAAAAGTAATTACATTTTGGTCCTTAAGTTATCTCTTTCTTGCATATTTGCCACTCTCCCCTATGCTAATAGGACACCCAACTCTGTTGTTATTACAAACAACAATTCTACTTACAAAACAATTTTCACAATAAAAAACGGGTCACTAAAAACAATTTGGAAGTTAATTAGAGGTACAATCCGGACACTAAAACACCCAGATGGTATTGTGGAAAATGAAAAACATAAATTTCCTTAAAAGCCCTACAATAGGAGAAACTCACTTGATATAAACACATATGATAGGTTTAAGATGACTGAAGAAGAGAAATCAGGGGTGAAGATGACTGTCAGTAGTGGTTTGAATGTATAGAAAGCTTTGGATGAACAAAAAAAAAATCTCACAATCAGTTCATGAAAACAAAATAAAATCCATATTAGAGGAAATGAAAGTTTTCTGTACCAAAGAGCTTACTACTTCCAAATCATAGAGCTTAAAACCAAGTTTTTTCGATTACCAAGAATATCTAAACTGAAAAGTGGTTGTTCGGTTGTGAAGGTAGGATTTTTGATAGCGACACACTTTCATTTTTTTCTAATATAGCATCTTGGTTTAATTGTTATTTTTTAAAACATTTTAATTTTATCATTACAAAACCTACACTCAATGCCTTACTCATGTGTATTGATATGAAATTACCCTGGAGCTTAGGCATTGAAAGTACATTGCTAATTTTAAACGAAAGAATCAATTGGGCTTAAGAAGAAGGGCATTGCACGTCTTTGTGTTGTCGGGTTTCTCAACACGCTAAAGGAAACAACATAAAAAACTGACACATGTATAAAATGTTATTTCCTTTATTAAAAAAATCTATTTTAATATACCTTAGAATTTGTTACAAGGAAATTATCACCAAAATTTTCGACGTGCTCACCAATTTCTTAAGTTGTCTTTGCATAGTGCTCCTAATCGTCATGATCAAACGGGTCCTCTATTGGTACAATTGGGTAGTCGCTAACAAATGATTTGTAATCATTCTTTAAAATTTAAATCGTGGCCTGAAATTCTCTGTGACACATTATTATTATGCAACACATCAAGTTTAAATTTTTATTTCATCTAGTAAATATTTACTATTGCGTTTTATATATATACCTCTTCATAAAAATTCAAATCATACATGCATGATTTTGTGATCCGTGGTGGAATAGGATCATTTGGTTATGTTTCAGCTGCGTTGTTATTTTGTTATCGTATTCCAACACTCGGTTATTTAGATTTCCATTTTCCGGTTTTAGTTTTTTCGGTTTCAAGTGCGTTCAGTTTTAGTTGAGTCAAATATCATAAAAGTTGGATCAAACTTAATTTTCAGTTTAACTATAAAAAGTCTGTTTTATATTTTAAAAAAGACCGCAACATCAAATTTTGGATTCTATAATAACTACTTTAGTTTAAAACTTTTCAACTGTTCGAATATTTTTTGTTTATGATTTAGCCATTAATTTGATTTTTTTTAAATCAATTTTAACCAGAAAAACATTATTCCAAATGTCTTTTGTAACTTATCGCTAAAGAAAAATTTACAATATTTTTGAAAGCTCATCTCGAGAAACTATATTTTCATGTTTAAAAATTCCCAAGCTCCTTGATTTTTAATGAATAGTTTTTTTTTCATTAACGAAAACAAATTAGATCAATAACTACATAATTTTGTAAGAAATTCAATTTGTTATGAATTAGGACAATAACAACATGAATGTGTCGGGGACTAAAAATGCACCATATATACTAATCATGAAAACAAATAAATGAATCATATATATTTAGGGACTAAAAAAGAAATTTAATGTTTAAAATCTAATAAGACAATAAAATGAAAATAAATAAATGAAAATCAAAGAATGATGTTATTTGAGATAAAATAAGGAAAGTACAATGCTTTATCTTGCAACTCGGTCAAATTCGGCCAACTCGGCAATTTTTTTTAGCATCTATCATATATTTAGTTATTTATTACACATTGTTTAAATTTTAATTTTGTTGAATTCAATGTAAATTTGATAGAAAAAACTAATGGTTAAATGATTGCTCTAATATTAAAAAATTAATATCAAAATTTGAAGTAGTTTAACATTTTAACATTTGAAATTGTATATTTTTATTGATACTTCAACTAGTTTGTTATGAAATTTAATCAACTTATGATTTTGACATATATATAATTTTCTTAAAAATATTTCTATATAATTTATCCAATCCGAGTACTCCCAGAGTACTCTCCGAGTAATCTGAGTACTCGCTACTTCCCAGTCGGCCCAATGAGTACCGAATAGCGATTTCTGCGACACGGATTCCTTCATAATGGCATTCTGTCAGAATGACTGTCTTGAAATCAAACTTTAGGGCTTCTTCTCTATTTCTTATATGTTCTGAATGCACAAAAAATTACTCAGAAGCTGCAATAAGTGCGACCCATCTCTCCATAAATCAATCCCCATGTGTGTGTTTCCACCTGAAGAAGAGATTGAGGAATAGAGGTGAAGGAAATTGATGGTTAATCAACAGTGGATCGAGGAATAGAGGTGAAGGAAATTGATGGTTAATCAACAGTGGTGTAACCTGAATGAGATGATGATCCCCCCCCCCTCCCCCCATGTAATTAGAACATAAAGATAGGTTTCTAGAAATCAATTATCAAGTATATTGTTAAAAACGATGAAGATGTAACATTTTTCCCCTTCGAATTGCTGGTATCCGAAAAATGTTGTTGTGGAGATATTGATCGATAATAGTGCTGGTGTGGAGAACATGATCGATGATGATGCTGGTAGTGACTAGATTATGGCGATAATGAAGGTCAAATGATTAAATAACTGAATAAGCATAATTGTAGGAATATTCTATATTATATAATTATAACCTTTTAAATTTAGATATTATTTAATCTACATGCAATATTCCTAAACTATCATCGACTAATTATAAAACATAATTTTGTTTTGTTCTTTTTTATCGATACACGTCTTTTTTTTTTTTTTTTTTCTCATTTAACTCACAATGCATTCCATTCAAAATTCAAAGAACCAAAAGGGGAAAGAAAAGGGAACAGGTATTTCGTTCACCAATTTACAAGGGTAGCGGCAAACATAATCTATTTACAAATTCCGACAAAGAAAAACTCTTCCTTTCTTTCTTTCTTTTTGTTTTTTAAAATATATATCTGGAAAGCATTTTTGTCTTGTGCGCTGACGTGGAACATCTTATTCTGATGAATCCGAGCTGGCAGCTGCGTTGCCTAATCTTGGTCGCCGAAGAAGCTCAATCAGTGCCTCCGCCTGTCAACCATCCAAATAATTCAAATTAAGAATCACCACTAAACAAATATAATAATTTTATCAACTCCATAATTTGCTTAATTAATTATCTATTATTCTGATTAACATATAATAAACTCACATAACAAGGTATAATATCACTTTCTAAGATTCGAATTAGGTTTCATATGTCACAAAAGATAACGATATCTCGTATCTTCCACGAATAATATAATTAAAGATAAAAGAAAGTTTCTTATTGATGTTATTATTAAAAGAGATATATTTCTGATTTGAGTTTATATGCGTTAGGTTTTGCTTTTTCCGATAAAAAAAATACAAAAGGTTCATGAGGTCATTCTCCAATAAAGATTTGTTATATATTCCGAATCCATTCCCAAAACTTTGAATTGAAACGTTCAATTTTACATGACGCATCGACGGTAAACATTTAGAATTGGTCACAAGTGATTCTTTCGATGAATAATAAATAGGAGTCAATAGACATTAGAGAACACTTCCGAAGTCAACTGATATGGAAGTCTCTCGTTTTCAAAAGCGACATTTTAATTTATTTGTGGAAAAATCACAAAAGTGACAAAAAAAACTTTGGACTAAATATTGAATTGGATTGGCTAACCTGAAAATAGTATGTGATCATAATGTAAAAGATTCAGTTTTTAAGTATAATTACATGAAAATAGTATGTAAATCATAATGTAAATGATCCAGATTTTAATTTTAAAATCTTACTTATATATGGTTTTACTATCTCAAAAATTATTTTGATATTTAAGATGAGTTAAATGGAAGATATTTACCTTTTGTTTAGCGCGCTTTGTACCAGACTGCGACAAGGCGACGAGGGGAGGAATGGCTCCTTCGCGGGACACCATAGTACGGTACACCACACTATCATCACAAATCTGCAACAATATCACCACCGCTATCTCCTTCTGCCTCTGTGATCCAATCTCAATGATCTCCACTAGCACCGGAATCCCACCTTCTTCCACCAGCGCCGCCCTCGCCTCCTTCAATGGTGTCAAAACGCTCATCACAAATGCTGATTTATCCACCATGTTTGACTCGAAATCCGCCATTAATTCCACCAACGGCTTCATGATCCCTGCCTGAACTGCTCGAACCTTGTTTTCTTTCAACGAACACAACGAATACAACGCCGTAGATGCGTCCTTCTGCCCTCGGAAGTTTCCGGTTTCCAATAGGTCCACTAGCAAAGGAATCGCTCCTGATCGTCCGATTGCCGCTTTGTTTTCTTCTAATTGAGATAAACGAAGGAGAGCGCACGCCGCGTTTTCCTTCGCCGTCGGTGTACCGACCTTCAACGCTCTAACCAACGGTCTGATTGCTCCAGAAGACGCTAGCACCTCTTTGTTCTCATCGCACAGCGACAAATTCAAAATCGCCGTAACACCGTGCTCTTGAAGTTCAGAATCAGCAGACGAAATCAGCGAAATCAACGGCCTGATTGCTCCTGCTCTCGCTATCTTAACTCGGTTTTCCGGCTTGTTCTTCGCAAGCAGCCGGAGTTCCATAGCTGCTTGCTTCTGGTCTTCAATAGAATCCGAATCAAGATCGGAAACCAGCTGTTGAATTAGATCATCCGACGATTCAGTAGCGCACGCAAGGAGCAAACGCTTAGTCGCTGATGTGGTCGGGAATTCACCGGAGCGGTCACTGTTACAATCACTAAAAGCGGTGGAATCGTCGTTCGTTAGGCTGATGTTACTGAAATTCCGTCCCATGTATGAGTAACTAGCATGGATTCCCGTCTCCATGGTCCTCCGACGACAAATACTCCGGTGGATGATTGAAAAGCGAGAAACGTGTTTGGTATATGGTGGTGTGGGGTGATGTTGTTGATATGATATAGAAATGGAAAGAGGAAGGGGAACACCTGGAGGAAGGAGTTGGGTAAGGGGAGACACGTGGACGACCATATCGAATCGCAGAACAGTAAGCACGTGGGAAAGGGGTGGCGTGCGTAGAAGGTCCGTTATTCGGTGACCCTTTTCCAACTTTAACTGCCGTGCTCCTTTTCCTTTAGTTTTTCTTTTTTGATGCATTGTTAGTTGGTAAAGTGATTTTGGTGAAAGAACCAATAACTGAAACTTGTTCCCCTACTTTATTTCCATACTGGTCATCTTTTTTGGACACCAATAGATTTTCAGCAACATAAAAAAGTAACTTAAAATGTTTATGGTGCCAAAAATATGATACTCAAGTTTAAATTTTAAAATTTTATTTATGAATTGTTACTCTTAGATAAGCATATAGAACCACACAATGTTTTAATTTTATTTTCTCAAGGTCAGAATTTGTTGGGAATTTTTATATTTCTGGAGTAGTTACGAACACAATTAAAAATACAATTCTTCTAGTAGAAACAATAATTGTATACTTTGGAAGCAAAGAATAATTGCATAATAATAATAATAATAATAATAATAATAATAATAATAATAATACCAAAAGGTGACTCGCGTTTGACACGAGTTTTTTAGAACAAATTTGTCGATTGCGGGAACTTTTTAATGGATTCGGGAACACATCGGATCTCTATTACCAACATATCGGATGAATGAGAACTTTCTAGGATCTCTATTACCAACATATCGGATGGATGGGAACTTTCTAGGCCGTGGAAGCTTTTCAATGGATTTGGGGACATAGTGGATCTCTCTTAAGCAAGGAAGAATAAGTGGCTTACCGCTCAAATAACCGATCATTAGCAACATACTCATTATACATGCAAATATTTGTCAAACGAACAATAATTGCCTTAAAGATTCCTTGTTGGTGAGGTCAACGATATATAAATTCTTTCCAATGTATTCCTTTATAGAAGTTGAGGATTTATTTAATTGCAACATCAAATACATCAGCGGTCTAAACGTTCTACTTGACTTTGATATCACATATTAAGTAGAAACATTTTGTAAACACCATTCTAGCTCTTGGAAAAAGTGGTTCTCGTAGCTAAGGAAGTGGGATAATTCATTCACACAAGCTCAAAGAATTGCGTGGATGAAATTCATTAGGATCCTCGTATAATTTTGAGATCCTACTCGAATGAGGCTGCCAATATTGCATATGGAAAGGCATGTCTATTGGCGAACCATTACACATCCATCAACCATAAGTTTGAAATTGTGTGGCATGATAAGCAATATTCGTTATAGATCATTGAAGAAAATGAAGAGCGGTCGCAACCATTTTGTAGCTTTGATTTTGTACCAGAATCAACACATAATAATGGGAATAACAAAGACGAGGAAGGCTTTGTTGAGGGTTTTTTTACAAGGACGATGATTCTCATGATCATGTCTCTAACAACAGTTGCGAATGTCTACAACTGTCAATCTTAATAAGCCTCTATCAGACGATAATATGTTAGAACCTATTTTGAATCCTAATTCAGGGATGCAAACTCATCTGTGAGTGGGGAAAACACAACTAGGGAAATGGGGCAGAGGCATCTGAAAAGTCAATCCATCTTAAAGAAAAGACTATAGGGATCTACACAACTCTAGAACAACCATGTGTCATAATCATAGGTAATGATTCAAATGACATTAATGATAACAATAATCCTAGTCTGGTATAAGATTTAGATAATATTGGACTAGAAGCTAACTCTAACATAGTTTCGTCATTTAATGGGCAGATTATTGCCACCAAAACAAATCCTAAAAGAACCAATATTAGTGAACACCCAAACTGGATTCCAATTCGAACCAATGCAAATAGTACGCAACCTGATACAGGAAATAGCATAGCAATTCTCATGATCGTGTCTCAAAACTTAATACCGATCCCCTTAATCACTAAAAATCAAAATAAGATCATTTGTCCTTCACACCCGGGTCAAAGTCATTCCAAGGAAGTCAATAGCAACCAAAAAAGTGCTAAAACTCATAAAACCAACCACTAAATACTACATCTATTACCATCCGTCAAATTTAAGGATGTCTTTGTGCCTCAATATTTAGGAGATTCAGGTCCCGGTCACATGAGCCTTCCCATAGCTAGCCATGAGCCTCAAATACATATTATTCACCAAGAAAGGATGGATCTAATAACCCCATCTCATCAATGAACTCTACTACTATTGAAGTTCGAAAAACAATAGAAATTGGTAACTTTTCTGGCATCCAAAAAGAGGGTGTCGATTAGGTTCTTCGAGAGGACATTGAAGGCGATGATCCAAACAACCTCTGATGAATATATTAACCTTAAATTTAAGAGAAGAATGCGGAGAAGGAAAAAAAAAAGCAAAGTGGATTAGATCCATTCAAAATGATCAATCATAAATTCAACTTCATCAACGGACAAGAAACTCATATGACAAATACATCTAATATTCCTCTAAACCAATTTTGGGAATCACTAGACTTCCATTCAAAGACTATGGAATCAAGGTGAAGCTCTGATGGCCTCTTTTGTCTTTGGGATTGGTCAAAAATAATTACAATTTTATCGCCATCTTTTGTATATAGACTGAAATTGAAGCACATGTTAATTTGGTCAATGTTTATTTCCCAAGATCCATAGATGACAGGGATTAATGATGGACCACACTTTTAATTTTTATAAATATCTTCATCTGGTATGTGGCTTTTATCAACAAATTTAGATATAGATAAGACATGTATTCTGCTTTCTCGTGTGACTCTAGTGTCTTGGCATTTAACAATTTCATCAAAGACGCGGGGATTACAGAGTTTAAAATGGGGATAGGAGACTCACTTGGATGAGTGCGGATGGGAGAAAATTGAGCAAGTTAAACAAGTATCTCGCTTGCTTTAACTTCTTAGCCCAATGACATACAACCTCAGTCCTTGCCCTTCCAAGGAACCTATCCGAAGATTGTTCTATTATATTTATTGGATGCATTGTGACATTAGTCCTCTAACCTCTAAATTTTGCAATTCATTGCTTTTGTTAAAAGGATTACGTTATGTCATTTCAGATCTATGAACGAATAGATACTTTGCGAGTACGAGAGACTCCAATCTCGCCAGAAATTGAAATAACTAAAAAATGAAAATAAATATTGGAAAAATAATTCATGAGCTATAAAAAAGAATGTGATGACCTAAAACAAAATACTTGACTTAACGATCCTTGTAGAACCAGCGACTCTTTCCTTACTTGAAAAAGAAAGTAGATCGGGGTTCGAGTCCTACAGATGGTGTCAATGATACGACATGAGATTTAGTTATCAGGTCTTGGTGGTGGATCTAGATATGGACTAGCCATCAAGTCTTGGTGCTAGATCTGTATATGGATGACTCATCAGGTCTTGGTGCTAAATCTAGATATGGATGAGTCATCAGGTCTTGGTACTGGATTCGGATCTAGATGAGCCATCACGTTTTGGTGCTAGATTTGCATCTAGATCTGGGGTATCTTGATTGTTGGAGGGCTCCTGTAACGCCAAGATACTCTTATTATATAATTATAATAAAAGGGCAAATTGGTCATTTTACCTTGGAAGGGTAAATTGGTCTTTTGGACAGAAAAGTATTTAGTTTGAAATAATATTTTGAGTTTTGGGACTTAAAATGTTATAAAAACTGATTTTTGGTCATTTTACCACAAAAGGGTATTTTGGTCATTTGACCATGCGAGGGACCAAAAATGAAAAATATTGTTGTTTGTGGCAAATGTATAAAGAATGAAAGTTTTATTGTAATAAAACTTGATTTTGTGGTCAAAGTTCAAGAAATGGAACTTAAGGACCAAAATTGTAAAGTTTTGAAGTATAAATAAGAGAGAGTTGACTCTCTCATTGACTAGCCAATTGTGCAGCAACGGGAAGGATTTTGGTGAGCAAATTCTGCAGAGATCATGAGGCTTGAAGCAGGAAAATCGAAATCATGAATTGGAATTGAAGTTTCCAAGCAATCAAGGTTAGTAAACTTGATTTTTAACCAAGTCCTTGAATGTGTTCTTGGTGGGTTTTGTGGGATGAACTGAAATCTGTAATTTCAGTATAATCCATGATGTTTATATGATTTTTGAACTTGAACCATGTTCATATGATAAGAACATGCCATTGAAACAAAAGAATTTGATGAATTGGGTAGATTTTGGGGTTTTTGGTTCAAGAACCCTAAAATCTGCATTTGATTGATTGAGGTTGTTTCTTTGGATTAAAACCTTGTATTATTGGAGGGTTTTAGTCAGGAAATAAACCCCATATGATTAAGAACTTAATGGGTCAAAACAGGGTGCTACAGTGAAAAATCGCGACTGATTCTGGACTGCCCAGAAAGAGCACGGGTCGTGCTCTTTTTGCACGGGTCGTGCACATCTGGAAAACCAAAGAATGTTGCTATTATGGGTTGCACGAGTCGTGCTTCCCCTAGGCAAAAATGAGCACGGGTCGTGCTTGCTGGCAGGGGGTCCAAAAACGCTAATTTTTGCTAGGCTTGTCCGATTTACCTCAAACTTGAACCATAAGTCCATGATGGTATGAAAAGTCCTAGAAAAATACTAACTTGAGTTTTCAACTCCTCGGGGGCACTGTAGATCTATACGAATGCCTCGGGAATGAGTATAACTCATGAAAAGATGGTAAATGGAAAGTTTATCATCTAGGGATGGTTTATAGTTGCATAATATTGGACTCTCATGTATTAGAGTCAATTGAAATGATTATTAACCTATTATCATTTGATATGAAATGGATATATAGGTATGGGACAAAATGGTTGTGGTGCACGCAAAGGAAAGAAACAACCGGGATTTAAATGCAGCTAGTATCCAGGTGAGTAGTCTCACTGATATCATATATGATATATGATGATTGATTTGTTACAGGTTGAAACTGATTTGTGGGACGAAATTGATGGTTCAAAGACACATTGAAGATGACAATACCAGATAACCCGTGAGTCTAGGCAACAGCGGGCTAACCCGTGAGCCATAGTTTATTCTGATGAGTCAAACCTATATATAGACAACAGCGGGCTAACCCGTGAGTCTAGGCAACAGCGGGCTAACCCGTGAGCCATGGTTTACTTTGAAGGGTCAAACTTATATAGACAAGACCGGATAAGCCGTGAGTCTAGGCAACAGCGGGCTAACCCGTGAGCCAAGGCAACAGCGGGTTAACCCGTGAGCCATAATTGATCGTGAAAGAAACTGTTAATAGATGGTGCGGCCACTCGTGGCTATGATTTGGATGCTATGTCCAACTGGTGCGGCCTATATGGCTATGATCTGATTATACAGGAATGGTGCGGCCTTATGGCTATGATCCCGGGTCGTTGAACCCGAACTGGTGAGGCCTGCGGGCTATGATTTATATGCTGAAATGATTTGGTACGGCTTGTATAGCCTTGACAAATGATATGACTTATATAGTCATGATATATGGTATAGTCTAGTATGTCTAAGAAAGATGGGACAGAAATGATACAGAACTGATTTGAATGGTATGCAAATAACAGAGTAGATATGATAAGGTGATTTGATAATCACATGATATTACGATTTGGCCGGTAAGGCTATACAGTAGAAGATGAAATCCTCAGATACATACGGTTAGCCAGTAAGGCTAGTAGTCTGGGTTCGATATCCAGACAGTTATATGAATGTATTTCTAATACTTGTTATTTGCAGATACGATTACTCACTGAGCTTTATAGCTCACGATATTTGTTACTGTCCCTGCAGGTTAGCAAGATACTGATAGGGGACAAGATAGAGTCCGTGTCTTTGAAGTGGGACTCATAGATGCTGTCTGTAGCAGCCCGGCTTCAAAGGAGACTATGGTATTTTATACTCTCCTTGATACACTTGTACCCGTGTTTATTAAAATATACCCATTTGTTATGGTTTTATGTATTGAAACCTTGGTTTTAAATGAAAATATTTTCAGGGGTGTTTTGTTTTAAAAGCCGGGTGTTACAAGTTGGTATCAGAGCCGTGGTTTAAGTGAACTAGGTGTCTATAGAGTAGATTCCTGGACTTAAACCCTAAGATAGTAGACACGATGTATAGTTAGGTGTATATAAATTATTATTATACATATATAACCTAACTGGTGCTGACTTCTAACGTATAAGAAGTACGAGCAGCGAATCCTATTTCGAGGAATTTAGGGCGTGGAGCTTTAAGAAGTAGACCAGCCCTTTCTCAAGGCTCCATTGAACGAGGGGCACAGAGACAAGTAGCAGAAAATCCACATGATAAGCAACTGTAGTTGCTGTGGTCAGAAAAAGAAATTTGGGTGCTCACCCTGATTGATATCAAGGTGAAAGAAAAGTAGCTGAGACTACAAGAAAAGCAGAAAATGATTGGTGGACGCTTCAGGAGAAGTTACCACAGACTGGGTCCAACCTTAAAGGAAATGGACCAAAACAGAGCAGTTATGTATTATGAGAAGTGCAGGAAAAGCACTCAGAAAATTGTAGAGTTGAGACTCTACCGTTGAAATGCTGGAATTGCAGAAAATAGGAGCATAATGCTCGAGCTTGTTGGATGGCACGGAAGTGTGTCTAGCGCGGAGCTATAGATCACTTTCTTATGAAATACTCACATGCTAAATGTGGAGTAACGGGTGATGAACCCAGGAAAGAACGGGGAGAAAAGAAAGAAGAAACGAATGGTCGAAAATGACCAGTGATACCATGAGCATTACAGCAGATTTTGGAAAAAGCTTGTGAGGAGACTGATATGATCTCCGATGTAATTGTTTAGAATATAACCCCGTGTATGTTATATTTGATCCATGAAGCTATGCTTGGGATCGATGACTTGATGTCTTGTTTGAATATTTCATCAATGATTATGGATGAAATTTTGGAAGTAGCTATAGCAGATAGCAATCATGTTCTAGATATTGAACACCTGGAAGGTAGTTTGCCTAGGATTTACGGGACCATTTTTCCCTATAAATCTGAAGCCGATAACTACCAGTGAACCTGAAGCAATTGTGCTTATGAATTGGTTAGCAATGAATTATGCTAACATGAATTGTAGAAATAAGAACAGTATGGTTCATAAAATAGAAATGAAATGGATGGAAATCCATGGTAAATGACCGTTGTTGAGAATACTGGTTATTATCTTTGCTTAAACTCGGAAAATAGTTAATAAAAGAATAATGTTATAATTGGCATTCGTGGTATTGGCCAAGTTAGATAAAGCAGTGATAGTAGTGTACTACTTTAAATAAATTCTCGGATATTTCTTTTGAAAAGAACTTCCAAGATTTCTGCCAGATTGACGAGAAGAGTTTATGATTAAGCTGATTTTGAGAGCCGTTCATGCTATTTAGGCTCTATACTGATTTGCATCTGTAAAGATGGCAGAGTTGGAAAACAACTAGAAGAAATTTTTGTAGAAGGGTCTCTTATGACCGTATGTGTCATCGTATGGAGCCCTACCTTGTTTGAAAAGAAGAAAGACAAATTGATGCATATGTGCATTGACTATTTAGAATCTGATATTCTCGAAACCAGATCGAAAATAAGGTACGATTGTACCAGATATTGGAGTTACTTCACTGAGGTAAGTGATTTGTAAAATTCTCCAAGTATGGAAAATTTGGCTAAAAGAAGTTTTATATTCTTTGGGCATGTTAATAATGCCAGAGATGATAAAGTAGATCCGGTGGAAATGATACTGTGATAAAAATGAGAAACCGCCTTGGAATCTGACTAAAATTTGTAGTTCCTTGGGTTGGCGGGTTATTATAGGAGAGTTGTAGAAAACTGCTCCTTGATTGCTGTCGAGTTGACTAAAGTTGTCTAATAAAAGTATAAAGTTTGAGTGGGAAGAAAGACCACAGGCATCTTGTAAAGGTTTGAAATAAACTTGGTATGAAACTCTGACGTTATCATTGATGCTAAGCGGAGAAGATAAATTGGATTAAATAAATGCATCCAGATTTGACTGTAGATGTATGATATTGCAGTAGCAATATTGATTTTAGTATTGAAGCTTTGGAAACACTATCGATATGGTGTAAAGCTTATTGTTTATAAGGATCATAAAAGTTTGAAATACTTAGTTGATCAAAAAGAAGCTAGATATAAGATAATAAAGAAAGATGGGTTACTTAAAGATTTCGGTTATGGAATCTTGTACCGTCTCAGAAAGACGGATGTGGCTATAGATGCCTCGAATTGAAAAGAGTAACTTTTGAAGGTTACATCCACATGTATGAGTGTGGCAAATTGATTACCTGAATTGATTTGGGTAGCACAGAAAGAAGTGTGCAAATCTGAAAACAAGAAAAACGAATGAATAATTGGATATTAAATGAAGCTAGTTGGAAAATTACAATGGTTCAAAACCCGTAGTGGTTGTGAATGTGAATTCCAAAGCAAAGTGAAATATGAAAATCATCTTGAAAAGATGCATTTTGCACTAGATATGCAGTATACTCGGAGTAATACCAGACTGGATAGGTCGATAAAACCTATGTGTTGGTGGCCGGGACAGAAGAAAGATATTGAAAAATATATGAAAAGTATTTAACTTGTACGCAAAGTAAAGTCAAACTGTTAGAAACATGCGAGGAAATTTACCCATTGTTGGCCCCAGTAAAGAAATGGGACAATGTTGTTATAGACTTTGCAATAAAGTTTTTTTTCAAGTACCGTGTATTGGTGAACAAAGTGACCTAATGATGCAGATTTTAGAAGATGTGCTTGAAAATTGCACAGCAGACCCTATTGGGAGATGAGAAGATTGTCTATCTCTGATAGAATTTGTAACAAATAGCAGCCTACATGCTAGTAGTTTGATGATTCACATGAAGAATGGTATGGAATACCGTGTTATCCTCCGATTTATTGGATTGAAGATGTCATAAAAACGTTGGCTAGATTCTAGATTTTTGCACAAACTAAAGAAAAGACTTGATGGGTACGAACGAATTTGAAGAATAGTTAAGAAATTGTGAAAGTGGTATGTGAATCGCCGAATATAAGCCTTTGAAATTCCAAGTAAAAGAATATGGTAGTACGAAAAGTGATCTTTTGGAAAGGTTAAATCTGTTTGGGACGACAAGAAAGAAATTATGTATTGATAATTTCCAACAAATCTCTTATGACGAGATGAATAAACAAGTAAGTAAGGTACCGGGACAACCAGAAGAATGATATGCAACTGTGATATAACCACGAGATAAGAAGACTAGTATGGTTAATTGCTTAGGCAATACCATTGAGATTCCGAGATGATGCGGAAGACCGAAAGCTAATTGAGGAAGACATACCCTCAACTCCTTGTATGATTTCGGGGACGAAATCTTTTGAAGGAGGGGAGAATTTGTAACGCCAACATACTCTTATTATATAATTATAATAAAAGGGCAAATTGGTCATTTTACCTTGGAAGGGTAAATTGGTCTTTTGGACAGAAAAGTATTTAGTTTGAAATAATATTTTGAGTTTTGGGACTTAAAATGTTATAAAAACTGATTTTTGGTCATTTTACCACAAAAGGGTATTTTGGTCATTTGACCATGCGAGGGACCAAAAATGAAAAATATTGTTGTTTGTGGCAAATGTATAAAGAATGAAAGTTTTATTGTAATAAAACTTGATTTTGTGGTCAAAGTTCAAGAAATGGAACTTAAGGACCAAAATTGTAAAGTTTTGAAGTATAAATAAGAGAGAGTTGACTCTCTCATTGACTAGCCAATTGTGCAGCAACGGGAAGGATTTTGGTGAGCAAATTCTGCAGAAATCATGAGGCTTGAAGCAGGAAAATCGAAATCATGAATTGGAATTGAAGTTTCCAAGCAATCAAGGTTAGTAAACTTGATTTTTAACCAAGTCCTTGAATGTGTTCTTGGTGGGTTTTGTGGGATGAACTGAAATCTGTAATTTCAGTATAATCCATGATGTTTATATGATTTCTAAACTTGAACCATGTTCATATGATAAGAACATGCCATTGAAACAAAAGAATTTGATGAATTGGGTAGATTTTGGGGTTTTGGTTCAAGAACCCTAAAATCTGCATTTGATTGATTGAGGTTGTTTCTTTGGATTAAAACCTTGTATTATTGGAGGGTTTTAGTCAGGAAATAAACCCCATATGATTAAGAACTGGATTAAGAACTTAATGGGTCAAAACAGGGTGCTACAGTGAAAAATCGCGACTGATTCTGGACTGCCCAGAAAGAGCACGGGTCGTGCTCTTTTTGCACGGGTCGTGCACATCTGGAAAACCAAAGAATGTTGCTATTATGGGTTGCACGAGTCGTGCTTCCCCTAGGCAAAAATGAGCACGGGTCGTGCTTGCTGGCAGGGGGTCCAAAAACGCTAATTTTTGCTAGGCTTGTCCGATTTACCTCAAACTTGAACCATAAGTCCATGATGGTATGAAAAGTCCTAGAAAAATACTAACTTGAGTTTTCAACTCCTCGGGGGCACTGTAGATCTATACGAATGCCTCGGGAATGAGTATAACTCATGAAAAGATGGTAAATGGAAAGTTTATCATCTAGGGATGGTTTATAGTTGCATAATATTGGACTCTCATGTATTAGAGTCAATTGAAATGATTATTAACCTATTATCATTTGATATGAAATGGATATATAGGTATGGGACAAAATGGTTGTGGTGCACGCAAAGGCAAGAAACAACCGGGATTTAAATGCAGCTAGTATCCAGGTGAGTACTCTCACTGATATCATATATGATATATGATGATTGATTTGTTACAGGTTGAAACTGATTTGTGGGACGAAATTGATGGTTCAAAGACACATTGAAGATGACAATACCAGATAACCAGTGAGTCTAGGCAACAGCGGGCTAACCCGTGAGCCATAGTTTATTCTGATGAGTCAAACCTATATATAGACAACAGCGGGCTAACCCGTGAGTCTAGGCAACAGCGGGCTAACCCGTGAGCCATGGTTTACTTTGAAGGGTCAAACTTATATAGACAAGACCGGATAAGCCGTGAGTCTAGGCAACAGCGGGCTAACCCGTGAGCAAAGGCAACAGCGGGTTAACCCGTGAGCCATAATTGATCGTGAAAGAAACTGTTAATAGATGGTGCGGCCACTCGTGGCTATGATTTGGATGCTATGTCCAACTGGTGCGGCCTATATGGCTATGATCTGATTATACAGGAATGGTGCGGCCTTATGGCTATGATCCCGGGTCGTTGAACCCGAACTGGTGAGGCCTGCGGGCTATGATTTATATGCTGAAATGATTTGGTACGGCTTGTATAGCCTTGACAAATGATATGACTTATATAGTCATGATATATGGTATAGTCTAGTATGTCTAAGAAAGATGGGACAGAAATGATACAGAACTGATTTGAATGGTATGCAAATAACAGAGTAGATATGATAAGGTGATTTGATAATCACATGATATTACGATTTGGCCGGTAAGGCTATACAGTAGAAGATGAAATCCTCAGATACATACGGTTAGCCAGTAAGGCTAGTAGTCTGGGTTCGATATCCAGACAGTTATATGAATGTATTTCTAATACTTGTTATTTGCAGATACGATTACTCACTGAGCTTTATAGCTCACGATATTTGTTACTGTCCCTGCAGGTTAGCAAGATACTGATAGGGGACAAGATAGAGTCCGTGTCTTTGAAGTGGGACTCATAGATGTTGTCTGTAGCAGCCCGACTTCAAAGGAGACTATGGTATTTTATATTCTCCTTGATACACTTGTACCCGTGTTTATTAAAATATACCCCTTTGTTATGGTTTTATGTATTGAAACCTTGGTTTTAATTGAAAATTTTTTCAGGGGTGTTTTGTTTTAAAACCCGGGTGTTACAGTTCCCAAATTGGATCCTAGTCATAATCATAGAAAAAGATTGTTAGATACGCTCCGTGTCATGTGCCCCGATAGCAGGCTTCGACGATCAAGTCATATGGTTGTATCAAATAGAGATGGCTTCTTATGGCCAGTTAGAACCATCTTAGGTGAAAGAAGAAGTATGTATGTGGAGAGCGAAAGACGGAGAGAGAAGGCCAATTATGGATATTAGAGGATCTCTACACATGGTGAGAGAGGGCTCTATTTATAGGACAAGAAATGGACCATACAATGTTGTGCAACTCATTGTCTACTCAGCAGATGTTGTTTACTTCAGCTAGTGTTATCTAGTTTAGCGAGTTCTATCCAACTCAGCTAGTTATGTCCAACTTAGTTGGTTCTGTCCATCTTGGCCAGTCCTACTCTACCCAGCGAAGACTGAGACATTGGTAAGTTCAATCACAAATTTAGAAAAGTTGGTCACTATATGAGAGACTCTAAGAACAAGGAGGTTGACCAGAAAGAAGATTCATATGAAGCAAAACATAAGACGTTGGTTGCCTATTTGAAAAGGCAAAACTTTGGTTCAAAAGTGTTGTTGGCTGAAGAAGAAAAGTAAGCTTTTCAAGAAGACTCATCTAATTATGAGAAATTTAAGAAAATTGATATTTGTTTGATGGCTAAAGAAGAAGAATCCAGTGACAGCTGCTCAAGCATATTTGAAGATGATCTGAGTAAAGCTACTAAAGACAACTCATCTTCTGACTGGGATCCTTCACCTGTGTATCAAGTTTCTAAATTTATTAATTGCTTAGATAAGGGAAGGAACAAAATGTTTGATTAGTTGTGTCTTGATCTAAATAAATCACATGAAGAAAAAATCATTTTAAAAGAGCAACATGATAGTATGCTAATCACTTGAATGATAAAGTAGCCGAGTTTTCGTCTACGACCGTTAATTTTCAAAATCAAAAACTATTAAATTATTTTCTCATAAATGAAAGAAATGAAGATGCTAAAGATACACACAATATAAAGAAAATCGTCAAAAATTGGACTTGGTAAATTATCAAATTCTTATAGATGAATGGAATGAAGTTATTAAAGATATAGCCAAGCTGGGTTTATCGTAGCTTGAGGGGGTGTTGATTTCAATCATGTGTTTTTTACACACTGTTAGAAAGTTCTTCAAAGTAAGGGTGGGAATCGGTTCAATTTATGATTTCTTTGATTTTGTCAGTTTGAATTTTTTTAAGATCAAACAAAATACCGAACTATAATTCGGTTTGAAAACAGAGGAAACGAAATTTTTGGGGTTAAAAATAAAATCAAAAGTTCCAATTTTCGGAACATAAAATCCAAAGTTTTGAAAATAAAGATCTAAAGTTTCAAACATCACATATAAAGTTCCAAAGAAAACATAAAATACAAAGTTACAAACATCAAATAAGAAGTTTCAAACTAAACATAAAATACAAAGTTCTAACTTACAGACATAAAATTGAACTTTCCAACATAAAATCTGAAGTTATAAACTTGTTCCAAGTGGCTTGCTTGAACCAAACCGAAGAAAATAGACTAAGAGGGAGAACTTTTAGGAAGTTGCGACGTCAATTGAAAATGGTTGAATTGGACATATGTTTTCAATTTTTAATCTACTTTTAAAGAAAGAAAATTAAAAAAAATTAATAAATTAATAAATTAAATTCAGTAATTCGGTTCGGTCCGAACATCACATGACCATAATTCAAACCATAATCCAAATTTATAATTCGGTTTGGATTGAAACCATACCGAAAACCAAATTCGAAATTTTGATTTGGTTTGGATTAAATTTCGGTTTTTCTGTTCCAACCCAAATAACGCTCACCCCTAGTTCAAAGTTAGTTAAGTTAATTAGGCCTTGTTAGTTAGAGTTAGTTAGTCATCTATATATCCATCTGTATTATTCCTTTATGTAATGAAAAACCTTAATAAATGAAAAGTTTTTCCGTCCATTCTCCCATCTCAGATCATAACAAGCCAACGAAAGTAATCTTCGTTGCTAATTTCGGTATTTAGCAATATGAACTACTAGTCGTTGCTAAATAATAAGTTCAGCACGACTTCTCCATCTGTTTGCGACTTAAGATGCAACAGAGACCAAAGTTAATGGTGTTAATATGAATAAATTAGAACACTATTGATAAATAAACTCAATGTATGGTTATTTAACTAAAAGTCTGTATATTTAACTAGAATCTTTCAAGTGCTTAACATATTTACAATTCCAACATAAAGATGATTGAGGATTAGGAAAACCAACAAAAAGTTGAAAACAAAAGTTTATGATCTATAACGATTCTCGTGTTGTCGCCCATACAACATGCAACCAATAATATTCGATACAGGGTCGATTCTCTAGCATCGATTTTTGTTCTTCAATTAAAAATAATATTTATCACCATCGTACGCAATTTCCCCTTATAACTATAGCTAGGATATACAGATTAATTGAAAGTATGCATGCAAGAACTGCTAATATGATTACAATTCGTAAGTATATATATGGTTAATCAGTGTTGGACCCGTAACCACTACTTGAAGTTTAGCTCTATAATCTATATATCCATTATCTAACTCAAATTTTTATTAATAAATATAATTAATTATCGATATTTATTCTATTAAAATTATTAAAAATAATTATTTTATTTAAAAAAATTCTAACTTTTAATATAAAATTAAAAACATAACATTAACATTAATTATAAAATTAAAGACATTACAAACATAACATTGATTATAAAATTAAAGACAAAAGATACAAACTACATAATTAATCATCAGTGCCAAATTTTTGTCATATGTGTTCAACAAAATCATTTTTTAGAGCGTTATGAGTTTCTCTATTTCAAAGTTGTGCCCTGTTTGTCATATAATTTGATAGACTTGCAATTCGTTCAGTGGAGTATTGCAAATGTTGCTCCTCATCTTCAGTAGAGCTTCCTGGTTGTCGATTTCTAGGTATGTCATTTAGAAATTCCGATGGATCATAATAGTTAAGGTATGTGTCTCGTTCATCCTCCACAATCATATTATGAATGACAATACATGCAATCATGACCCGACCCATCATATCCTTGTCCCAAACAAGACATGGGTGTCGAATAAATGCAAAGCGAGCTTGTAGAACTCCAAATGCTCGTTCAACATCTTTTCTAGCAGCCTCTTGATGTTGAGCAAATAACTTGTGTTTTCGAAGTAATGGAGAAGTTATTGACTTCACAAAGACAGCCCATGAAGAATATATGCCGTCAGTGAGATAATATGCACTATTGTATTCCCGACCATTAACATTGTAACTAACATTTGGTGCTCGGCCTGCCAATACATCACTAAAAACAGGAGATCTATGAAGTACATTAATGTCATTACACGAACCTGGTGTTCCGAAAAATGCATGCCATATCCATAAGTCATGCGATGCAACAGCTTCTAAAATAATTGTTGGTTTTCCGCTTCTTCCTGCATATTGGCCCGCCCAAGCCGTGGGGCAATTTTTCCATATCTAGTGCATACAATCAATGCTCCCTATCATACCTGGAAATCCACGTTCTTCCCCTACATGGAGTAATTTTGCCAAATCAACTTCAGTCAGACTTCTGAGGTACTCTGCGCCGAAACATGTAATGACACCTTCTACGAAATGTACAAGAGCATCCCTTGTTACAGTTTCACTCATTCTCAAGTACTCATCTTGTGCATCTGCTGATGTCCCATAAGGCAACACCCGCATGGCTCTAGTACATTTCTGCAATGATGAAAGACCTTGTCTACCCGTGGCATCACGTCTTTGCTGAAAATATCTATCATTCGTTGTAATATCATTCACTATACGAGGAAATAGTGGTTTTCGCATTCGAAACCTACGTCGAAAGATTGTTTCGTCATATATTGGGTTGTCGACAAAGTAGTCTTCCATCAAACGTGTCTCACCCTGTTCACGTGCCCGATCACGATACCGCCTTCTTGCTCTGGGAGGATGATCACCTAGGATCATATCTGGCATGCTTATGAGTAGTTCACTGATGATGTGATCCATTGCTTGATTTTGTTGAACAACTCGTGCTTCCCATTCATCATATTCATTGACATTTGATGAATTTGAACCTGACTCGAAAACCTCTGATGAGTTACCACTCTGAGACATTATTTTAAAGAAATTAAAAATGGAACGTTGGTCGTGGATATGAAATCATGCAAATACTATACCCTATTTATACAGATCTGAATATGATCTTTATTTCTTTATTTAAAGATAATGTTAGATTTTTTGATGATAAGTTTATCCGTATAAAATCCAACCAACCAATTAGGATATTGACATGTGGCAATGAAGATAATGTTACATTTTCAATATAAATCAAACCAGCTAATTAATAAAGTTGATACTGACATTGACTAAAGCTGATGCTGACAACTCCATGTGCAATAAAAAACATATATTATGCATTCTTGAAAATGAAAATTACATAAAGACATATCTTACAAATGTATAAAATAGAAATTACATAATAAAATATCACACAAATGCATTCAAATCACACCGAAAATAAAACATAGACTCATCTGTAATCACATTCCATACAACTTCGATAATAGATAACGTTTTGTGTCTTCGTATTCAGGCGACAAGTTTTCCTTTGCTAACAGTGTATTCAAAAGCACAAGTTGCATCTTCTTTAGCTCCGTTTCTTGTCTTTTTTTTTCTCCCTTTCTTCCTTTTTTTGCTCCTTTTGTTTATCCAAATCGAGTTTGGTTCTCATGAAATCAAGTTCATCGCCTCGAGTAAGCCTCAGTGCACGAATTTCTTCAACAATTTCAGTAGAAACCTTACCTTTTCATTTTTTCTTTGCCATATCTCTACCTATAGGACGTTGACATGATGAACCACCACTAGTTGGTGTTTCTGGGTTGGAAGGAACAGAATATCCCCCTTCCTCACTTGTTCTTGATCTTTTAGTACTACCCCCACTTTCTTCATCGCACACTTCACGGTCGGTACGTGTTGTGACATGACCTAGCTGTAAATCCCATTTCACATGATTACACATAACATTATTAAAAACAATAGTCATTAAACTTACTCCCACCAGCCTCATAAATTTTATGTGCATCATTCTCGACATCTTTCATACTCATTCCACTTTTTTTTGTCTGTATGCTTCTCGAAATGCAGCTACCCATTTTTGTCCATTTTCACTAAGTCGTTTCCAACGACCTTTCATTTGAGAAATATTCATGTTACTAAGATTTTTTGGGTTTGGGTTTTCCGCTTGAGCTGCATCATACAATTCCTTCACAGTTGCCCACAATGAATTACCTTTTTGGTTTTTACCACGTTTGCTATTTTCGCTTGCCATACACCATGCTGACATTAACGCGACATCTTCATCAGCATCCCATTTATCGCCTCTTGGAAGTTTTCCAGTATTTTGTGAGGTTTGAATATTTTCAGTAGTAGGGATTTGACTGGGATTCGAACAAAACGGATAGGTTTCATAGCTTTGAAAAGGTGAATAATCTTGCGAATCATCAAGATTTAAGACAAAATCTGTAAACGAATGATCCATACTAACAAAGAAATAAAAAACGTTTAGAAAATGAAGACTTGAGATTGAATATAAAGTATGTCAATATTATACTCTATTTATAGAGAAAAAAATCATGAATTTTGGTATTTTTAAAAAAAATATTCAGATAATTATAAGATTTTTAATGATAACAAATGTTATCCAAATAATATTTAACGAACCAATCAGATTTTGCCACCTAACCCAAAGAAACAATAAAATAATGCATACAAGTTGGGTGATCTTTGGTGATCTAGCTCGTTCCACCGGCCCAGATCGGAACCTTTATTTCAATTTTCTTCTTTTTTTTTATAATATTGCCGTGAGCGGATCGGCTCCCTCAACCAATGGGGGTGGCCTAATAGAAAAGATGGGTTGGGTTGGGTTGCTGATGGGGATAGTTTTAAGGCAGTTATAGGATTGTTTTAAAAAGAACAGGGCTCGGTTTGACAAATTATTATTGGAAACCCAAGCATGCACATGAATAGAGTGAAAAAAAGACATATATCAAAGCACTTCAGAAAGAGGGATCAACTTAATTTAATTAAAACAAACCTTTCTGCTTTTAATATGCTTTTTTATTTGACTATCTTTCTTTTAGGCGATGCTAACTCACCAATGTTCTCTAGACTCTAAGCAATTATTAACGATATCTACAAAAGAGAATAACCAGACAAACAGAATGTCAACGAATTGATGAAACCGAACAACATTCTTTCCCTATTTCAAGATTAGAGACACATTTTACTTTTAAATTCTGATTGAAAAACATCAACTTTATGAGTTTGGTAGTTCATGTCGAGTTCAACAATTATATACACATCCAAACTCTCCCTCTCGCTGTCTCGCATAAACCTGAACTCACATGTTTCGATGCAGGCCCGACCCAATAAGGGGACAAGTTGGGTGACGGCCCTGGGCCTCGTGATGGTTTGGGGCCCCAAAATTAATTCGGTTGTGCATTATATGTATATAAATTTGTTGCATGTATCTCCAAAACAGATCTAGATGAGTTGGTATTGATGCCTTTGCTTATATGAACTGTGTTGGGTACGACTCCCCCTCCGGCTTTTTGTGCATTTTTGAAATTTTAACCCAAGAAAGTAATTTATATGCAATATTCATTGTTTCCATTCTTTTTTGGATATTTTTATTATTACTTTTATATATCATTTATGTCCAAAACCTTATTTTCCACTAAGATTTTTAATATTATTAACGCTCATTTTTCAGACCTTTTAATATTTTAACTGTAACATTATCTATAATATTGTTTTGTTATATATAAAAGAGCATTAATATTCCACCCTGCTATTGTTTTTCTGGCTTTTTATAAAAGAAAAAACAACCCGAATCTAAAACAACAGTCTTTTTAAAACCCAACTTTGGATTGGTTTATTGCACAATTTTGGATTGTCTTGGTTATGGTATCTAGCTAACTATCCTAAAACCCAGTCTATTTTTTTTTCAATATAAATTCTTTCATTTAATAACTAGAGGCCCTATTTTTGTTTTTCCCCGGGCCTAAATTATGTCTGGACCGGCCCTGAGTTGAAGGGTCTTTTTTTTCCTTTTGCCCAGGGCTCGAAAAATGTTTGGACCGGCTCTATTTCGATGATTAACAAAAAAAACATTTATATATTTTAAAGGGGAGTACTTAAACTAAAACATCATAATTAAGAAGATACCGATCCACCAAAAGCAGTAGACACAGCAATTGGGGTATGTAATTTCTTGTTGAAATATGAATAAACAATGTTTTAAATTTACTGCAAATAAATACCGCATCGAGTCATCATTTCATGGTTGTAAAACAATCAAAGCAGTGAAAAATCAAAATCTAATCGGTCTACAGCGCTAATGGGTTTAGTGGACTGGTAATGTCTTTTAAGCCCAAATTTAATCTCAATGATAGAAAACCATTCTGGGAAGCCCAACGTTGCCCCAAATTACATTAAGCCCAATTCTCGAGTGGACTATCTCGGAGACGGGGGTAGACATTCTCCCTAACAGTCTAGTCTTCTTTTGGGACCGGTCTCAATAGAACCGTCTTTTTTCCAACCAGTCTCAATCTGTCTTCTTTACCCCCGGTGTTGTTATAAATAACTTTGGTCTTGTGGTCTTTGCGTTCGTTTTTCGGTCCATAAACACACGTGCACACATACACACACAGACACACCGACACACACATATACACATACACACACAATATTATAATGCTTACATGTTCTGGGACAAACCAAAAGATAATACTTCTCTCTTAGAGTATCTCCAATGGGTACTATTTGTTTGATCACTCAACATCACTCAACACTAGGGCTATAAACGAACCGAACGAACACGAACGATTGCTTAATCATGTTCGTTCGTTTAACAAATTGTCTTGTTCATGTTCGTTCGTTTATGTTCGTGAACATGCTAAATGAACATAAATAAACAAACATAAACGAACAGAGATAAAAAAACACAATTAAACATATATGAATATAACGAACATATAATATTGTAATGTAATCAACCACAATTGAACATATATAAACATAATGAGAACTTAATTTATTTTTTTTTGAACAACAGAAGATTTTATTAAGAGGCACCAGCGGGGAGCTGAACCACAATAAGGAATTACAACGTCTATGGAAATACGATACAATAAAACACACACTAAAACACTAAAGCCAAACTCAAAGACCACCAAAATAGACCAACACCCAAATCTTAGATGAAAGCAGTCACCGAAAGCCAAATCAAACTAGCAAAGCTAACATAAAATGCTCAACCAGAAATCGGATGAAGAGAAACACCATGAGTATAATGAACCGCAGATGAGATGATCACCACAAGACAAAACGCCCAAAACTTCCAACAGCACCAAGACTAGCAGCAGGGGAACAAACATAAACGAACATCACAAACGAACGTTCACGAACATAGTTGAACGAACAAGACCATTGTTCATGTTCGTTCATTTAACTAAACGAACGAGAATTTGTGTTCGTGTTCGTTCATTTAATAAATAAACGAATATAAACAAACTTCCTGCTGAACATTTCACGCACGGTTCGATGAACGTTCGATTCGTTTACAGCCCTACTCAACACTATTAGGGATAGATTTTTTGCTAATTTTTATTGGTCACTCAATATGTATTGAGTGATCAATATACTATCATGGTTGAACACCTAACCCTTTTTCGTTGTTAAAATTTCATTTTACCTCCTTATTTTTTTAGCTTTGAAACAACGTATTGTCTTATATTTAATCATTTAAATATTAATGTCTAGTGATAATATTTATTAAAATACTAATGTTTAGTGATAAGGTTATTAACATATTTTGTGTTAATATATAATGTGATTAAAAAAGACTAATTGAACAAGAGGGGTTTTATGGAATATTTTAGATAGAAGAAAGATAAATTAGTTAAATTCATAAAAAAAAAATTATGGAAGAGTTTAATCATTGCAGAAGTCATTTAATTAAAGGTCAAAGTTAATGAAATAATGAGGTGACAATATTTTTGAGACATAGTATAAGTTGACCGTTAGAGATGCTCTTAAAATAAAATTGTAAAATATGGACCATTAGATCAAAAATAGATAGTGTAAATTATGCTTAGACACCCTCTCCCAATCCCCTCTTATTTCAAAGTTAGAAGCACACACTCTCAATCTCTTTCTTTTCTCCAATTTCATTTGGATTCCAAATTTGAATTCGTTTATCACATTTGCCTCCTCTTTTCTTTGGACAAACCCTAGATTCAACCATCATAACCAACATTGCCGTCATCACCACTATTTACGGTCTTTTAAGATTCGTTATCCTCTCCTTGACCATTATTTGTCGTTGTTACCGTCATCACCTCTTCCCTCACCAACCCTGATTTTTCTCTAAAAACCCTAGCTGACATCATCGCACAACACCGACAGAGTACCGCGATGACCTTTTCTCGGAAAACCCTAGCCTCATCCCTTCTCTCACTGTCACTATTTTCTCTCAAAAAAACCCTAGCCTCACCTCTTCCCCCATTGCCCTTGCTTTCTTTTTAAATACATAATCTGCCACCTTCACCACTCTTACCTAAAACCAAAAACAGGTTTGCTTCTTTTTCTATGTAACTTTGCATCAAAAAATTAATGGAGGTTGAAGTCTCCTGGTAATCCAAGAAATAACCACATAATATTTTGTCAAAGTGCAACGCATTACAAAGCCATAAAATTGCCGGTACCTCTAGTGAACCCGCAACACCTTTCAAATGACTCTGTGTACCCTAATGCACATCGCGAATTACCTTACATGTATTTCACAAATCATAAAAGATAAACCGGCATATAATTTTACTCGTAGTGTATTCGCATATTAAATGAACTTCATGAATACCTCTCTTCAATATTTTCGTTGGAGAATTGTTCTTTGTTAATTCACGATTTCTATCTTACGAATTTGATAGTTATTTTAGTGACTAGTTCACATTTTATTTCAGTTAACTGCTTTATTAAATTATATACAAAATTAGACACTAATATATTATAAAAAGGAAAAAGTGTTTATGAAAGAATCCAAAAGCATATTATGCTTTCTATACATGTATACTGTATAAGGAATGCTCCAACAAGGCGACAAGGAGGATGGATTGGATCCATCTAACCCAAGTTCCGTAGTCAAAATGTGGCGACTTAGGGCGTGTTCGGCACGCAGCGTTTGAGAGCTTTTGGGAGCGTTTAGCGTTTAGCTTTTAGCAAAACGCTCAAAAAAATAAAAAAACTTCGTTCGGCAGCAAGAGCTTTTAGCTTTTACTTTTAACAAAACGCTCATAATCCAAAAGCTATTTCATGTAGCTTTTGAGAGCGTTTAGCGTTTGACTTTTGATTTTTATATTATTTTACACTTCTAAAAGCTAACAGTTGCTTTTGCCGAACACTTTTGCAGTAATAAAAGTCACAGCTACCAGCTAACCGCTAACCGCTACCAGCTTCCAGCTAACCGCTAACCGCTTACAGCTAACCACTACCAGCTACCAGCTAATTTTGCCGAACACGCCCTTAATCAAAATACGACGTCGACCATCCTTATCACTTCATCATACTTGATCGCCCACGGTGTTTATTACTTTATTTATTCGTTGTTTTTTCTCGTACCAAAACTTATAAAAACATTTTATTTAACGTATAATCTAATTGAATATCTAACTATCAATTAACATTTAAAATAATAATCACTGGTTCCACAATAAAAATATTTATAAAAATATAAAAATTGGTGAAATGAAATCAAAGTCGCGTTGAAAAGAAAATCTATCAAGTAATGGATATGACATTGATCTAATCCAAGAGTTTCTGGAAGATTATTCGTCATAGTATCATCTTACGATCGTCAGGCCATACAACTTTACACATATAAGCCGATAATAAATGATAATAAAATGTCAACTACTCAACTTTGCACATATGAACCGATAATAAATGATAATAAAATGTATCTTTTGTTTCATTTAACATTTAATATTATTGTTAAAACTACAAGATACAGAAATTAATAAAAATTTGGCCTCGTTTTCACTACCAGAGTGTCCCCAAAACCAACGAGGCACTGAATCTTCGAAAGCGAACACCTTTGACTATTTCTTAAATCAAACACACAGAATTCAACGTTCTGAATAGGCCCACACTAACACAAAAGAACTTTGTTTTACTAATTTTACTAACATCATATCACATACTGTTTACAAAACGCATTGATCTACTAAAACCTTCGATTATTCTCAAGTCTATGAAACCCAGAAGCTCAAGAACACAAAGAAACAAAGCATAAAAGACTAAATCCAGCTAAACGAAAGGATAGAGCTCAGGAACGAAGGAAAACCACTGAAAACCACAGCTCCATTTGTCTGGAAGAGAAGGGGATTTTGGCATCCAATGCCAAGTCTTTCTTGACACTTTATAATACAAAACTTCAGGCCAAGTATAACAACATACACAGATCATACCTTGATGCCAAAAGCAGTATACATGTTCATAATTATGGTAGCAAACTGACCCGAATTTCCTGCACATCATATCCGGTACACTTTCCACTTCCGTCCATTTCCTTCCCTTCACATCCAGTTCCCAGACCTTCATGTTCCTTGATATCCCATTCCTCCCGGTTCCCCCGATCATGAACAGCCTCTTTTCTCCCGCTCCGTTACCGTTCCCAGCGGCCAATCGGATAAACGTCAGTTCTGCAGGCAAATCTACCTCCGATGTCTCCCATTTTCCGGTATGCAGATCAAAACTGACCACCGAAAACGGTTCTCGAGTCGCAAAATACAGAGATCCATTCAGGAAAACTCCTTTCTGATGATAACTGTCGCCGAGGGTCCGCTGAAACCCATCGTATCGGGTCCACTCGCGAACCCTGGAGTCGTAGACGTAGGCGTAAAGGTGAGATGAAGACGAGCCAGATGACAAGCAAAAGAGGTGGTATCCGGAGGAGTTTGTGATTAGAGTAGGGAATTCAAAGGCGAAGGGATATTCGGGGAATTTGACGATCCTTGTAGACCGCGCAAGGAGGTTGTAGATGAGGAAGGCGGAATTGGAGGAATCCGGCACGGCGGAGAAACACATTAGACAGCTAGCGGTGCAGAGGAGAGGTGTGAAGGTCAGGGAGCCAGTTAAGGGGAGGTTGATATCGCGCCAAGTGTTGAGAACGGTGTCGTACAGTAGGTAGTGGCTTGATTGAGGATGAGAGAGTAATATGAACGACGAGAGAGGTGAAGAAGAAAGCGAATTGCCATGTTTCGAGAGGAAAAGTGGGGAGAAGATGAGGGATCTGAAGTATTTACAGGTCGATCGGAGGTACAAGAAGGTTTTGAGAGGTAAGAAAGAGAGTATTCTTTCCAGGAGTTCGACGGGGAGTTTGCGCCAGATTTTGCGATCCATTTCCGGCGTAGAATTTTCCAAAGATGCTCTGTGATTGCTTCTGACTACAGCGAGATCCATTAATGGTATAGTAGTAGAAAACTGAATGTACAGATAATCGGAAAGATGATAGAGGTGGTCTTCGCCGTAGGGAGGAAATGAACCCAGCGCCGTATCGTGTGGGTTTTATGATGATAAGTGAAATTGGGTATGTTTGCTTTATAAAAAACAATTGTACGAAGTGTAGTTGAAAAGTATATGATGACATTGAAGGATATATAAATAGACTTAAATGGTAATATAATAATTAAATAACCTTTCGTATTATAGCCATTTATTATAAATGTGCAACGGTATATAGGGAATGATCGTAATAAATTTTACGATCAAGGAGGTGCATTTCATATTGAAATATCAATGTTTTTACCGGTCGGTTTCATCTCATTTCATGTCTTTATAAAGCAATTTACATTGTATATGTAATGATTATATATTAGAAATAAATAAGGGATTAACAAATTGGCTAGTTTCTTTGTCTCACATAGATAGGAGAAGAACCTTGGAAGGATTTATAAGTTTTTTATTATCTTAAACCTTCAAAGGCTTTGGTTGAGGTTAATGAACGGGTCATGCCCACAGCTAGGTCGAGTCAGACCATTGATGTAAGGTTTAAGCCACTTTGCACTCTTTTTGATTCAAGTGTGAAACTTAATGTGAACTCCGGTTTATCAATGACTCAACTTAGTAACCTAGTGAAAGTTAGATTTATACTCTAATTGGATCAATCAGTGACTCAGTTGGATAGATTACACCAATGATTTTAAATCAACAAGTGGTTAGATTTATACTCTAGTTGGAAAAGCTATTTCTTGGACGAGCAAGAAATATACATGTATAGCTCACTCGACAATGGAATTTGAGCTTATTGTCTTAGCAGTAGCAGACAAAGAAGCATAATGGATTGGAGATCTACTCTTGGGTATTTGATTGTGAGATATTCCAATGTCATCAATTCTCATGTATTATGACAGTGATGCCACACAGTCTAAAGTATACAATGATGTGTATAATGGGAAGTGAAGACATGTTGGTCTTCGATACAATTTTTTGAAACAACTGATTGAAAATATACCATCAAAGTTGTCTACGTCAAAATTAGGAACATGACAGATCCACTTACCAAACCTCTTACGTGAGATTTGTTTGAAACTACCACAAGAGTCATGGCAAAGTTTTATCAAATGATAAATCCATGTGTGGTAGGATAGTACGTCGTTGCCGAGAACGATGTTGAGTTAAAACTCTTAACAAAGTTTGGATACATATGAGCATCAAAGATGTCGTAAAACTTTGTCTATACGATCTAGAATCGGTGCCACCTCAAATGAAGATTAGTTGTTTATCTTCTAAAGGATCATGCAAAAGATTTATAGTGCATAGTTATATTTGCACTCACTGAGAACGCAAAGATGGTAGGTGATGTATGGGTGTAAATCAGAGAGGACACAAGGTTTTTGGTTTAAATCTATGGGATACCATTGAATTAGCCTCTTCTTTTTTATTCTCAGATGCGGTACAGTCGCGCCGTGGTCCAAGCTCAAGCCAGCAAATACCTGAAAAACTATTAGGGTGAAAGAGTAAGCACAAAGCTTAGTGAGTTCCCCAAAATACCACGCAATCCATCACATAATCTAATCCACAGTAACATATCTTGGCCACCCAGTCGAGCTACCAGAGCACGGTCTCACCCAAAAAGAGCTATCAGGGAACCACCCAACTAGTCGGCTATCAGGGCACGGTCCCACGCACGAAGGGCTATCAGGGCACCACCCACCCATACGGGCTATCAAGGCATGATCCCACCTAAAAAAAGGTTGTCAGGGTACCACTCACTCATACGGTTTATCAGGCCCCACAGTCGGAGAACAGATCGTCCAACTAAAAAGAAACAACACAAAAGCTTAGGCTATCATCAACCATACAGACAAACAACGTAAGGCACACCTAGTTAATCATAATTTACTACACATAGTAATAAGGCTACCTACGCATATAATATCACACATAGTAATAGTGAGAAAACTCACCTGATCCACAAAGCCAAACAGCACTCCACATGCGCGTTTTCAGATCTCGACAGTGCGAACCTCCTAATAAGGATAAATTCCATTTAGAACTTCCTAAACCTCAAACATGATAAATCTCTAAGAACGGTACTCCAAACCCTCGAGTTTGACCAAAAGTCAAACTGGTCAAAAAGTTAAAGGTCAAAGTCAACAAAAGTTAACAGGCACAGTTAGCTCCGCTAACTTCCCTAGTTAGCGTCGCTAACTATGAACAGCCTCAAAAGTCTATTAAGCTCTTAATCCATTCAGCCAAAGTCTTAAACCCTCCAGGAACCTTCCAAACAGTCCTCAAGTGCATAAAAATCCTAACTTTAACATCCAAATATAACCATGCCAGCTCAAGAACAAGATCCAAGTCCAAAACTCAACAAAATCACCAAAGAGAGTTTGGCTTACTCTCTAAACCAACTTAATGGTTCTAAACAGGACTTAAAGGCATAAAGTTCCAAACTTTATCCTTCCCAAACATAAACAACACTAAAAAGGGACCAACACTCCATTTCAATCCATAAAATCCCACTAATAACATAAGAATAACCTCAAAAATATAAAAAGGTGGGAACTTTACTCACAATGGTCCTAAAACAAGAACTCTAGCTAATTTTCCACTTGAAGAATGCCCTTCTAGCAATGCCACCAACCTTCTAGCATCATCAAAGCTTCAACAATCCATCCAATGAGACCAAAATCATCAAAAACCCATTCAAGAAATCTAGAGAGAAAAGAAAGACGTTCTAGAGGCTGAAATGATGCAAATGACAGCTAAACTAGGGTTCCCCACCCTTATGAATGGCCCAAACTTCAAAATTTAGGGTTTTTGCCCAAACAGGACAGTTAGCGTTGCTAACTCTTCAGTTAGTGTCGCTAACTGAGATCATGCAAACCCACTTCCAAACCCTACGAAAATTAGTGGCGCTAATATTAACATTAGCGGCAGTAACTGCATAATTTCCCAAAATCTCATATTTTGCTTCCTTATTCGCATTGAACTTCAACCTTCGGGATTAGGGTCTTACAATATTGAGTTTTAATCTTTGTGACACCTAAGTGACTTCATTTTTCTGAGTGAAAGGAAACTTCCAAACTTTGTGGGAGATTGTTGGAAATAAACAAGGAATTAGTAACTTGGCTAGTCTCCTTGTCCCACATAGGTGGGGAAGAACATTGGAAGAGTTTATGAGCATTTCCTTGCCTTAAGTCTTCAAATGTCTTAATGGAGGTTAACACATAATAGAATGACATGTGTATTTGTAGTTACAACTCATTACTAAAAAAATCTAAGTGTTTTTTCTTACAAAACAACTATGAGAAACATAATCAAATATCATATTATGTTCAACCACTAGGGATAATGTTCACCGGGAGTTTACAAAGGCGTCTGGTCATCTTTTCAAAACCAATATTGTTTTCAAAAGACTTTGCTAATATATAACTAAATCGAAAAATCACATGGATGGATCTTAAAGTGTCCCCCAATTGATCACTGTAACCTTAGGGAGTACAAAGTGTTTTATAGCATCTCTTCATTTCAACCACATCTTTAGCTTCCCTAAACACTTTTATTGTGTCGTTGCACCAATTATAGAGGTTTGTCATATTTATCTTAAATCTATCTCCTCGAACTTCTTTTTATTCTAAACTTGTAGCATAACATGTACATTTCACCAATAAGCTTTTATTTTTTGTTCAATTTAAAAATGTGTTTTGTTGTGTCAACCTTAAGTATGTAAACAACTCTTATTTTCGAAACTCTCAAATTGTCTCATTTTTTATTTCATTAATTGATTTCATGAAAGTATATAATGAAGATACCTAAAATGCTTTTGTAATTCTGACATGTTATATATATATTTCTAGCAAAGACTTTTATGTATTTATCTAAGAAACTTCTTAACATTCCAAAGCACTTATGTTTTATAATCCCATCTGTCATACTAAACCAGGATACTTGGGATCTAACACCATAAGGATTGAGTTTTGATAGATCGGTGTTAGTAAATATAAATAGAGCTCCATTGTCTATGTTGATCTCGTACTTAAAAAGACTTTGTTTTTTTTAAAAGATGTTGTTGACACATATCTTTCGACACACATAAGTATATCATTAATATTTATATTCATGCTTCCATTTGAAGTCTATTGTAGCGTTCCAAATCTCGTAGTAAAATTTTCATTTTAAAAACGATCCAAATACATAAAAAGTGTTGCCAAATAAATCCATCCATTTAAAACTTAATATTTTAAACATATAAAATTGTATTTACAAAAACATTATTCAGCAGAAGACTTAGATACCAAAACTCCAGATGCGGTACAGTCGCGCCGTGCTCCAAGCTCAAACCAGCTGATACCTGAAAAACAGTTAGGGTGAAAGAGTAAGCACAAAACTTAGTGAGTTCCCCAAAATACCACACGCTCCATCGCATTCAAACACTTAAGGCAGATACATCCACATAGATCTCCGAGCTTGTCCCGAACAACCTTACCTTAACATGTCATAGCACTGTCGGGCATCGCGGCACGGGCCCTCCCTGCTCTAACCAAACACTGGCCCATCTGGCTCTCGTCAAATATTGGCCCCTCCCTGGCTCTGACCTCACCCATCACTGAAACTGTTGGTACTGGCCCTTCCAGCACGGACCCGACACTGGCCTATCTGGCTCTAGTCAGGTACTGGCCCTTCCCCGGTTCTGGTCTCACCCGAACGGTAAAATTCGTACGAACATATCATACAACTACACATAATAAACACATACAATCCTAACCTCAAGCAGTCATCACTTTCCCTACAACACCGTACTACCTACGCATGTATATCACCCATAGTATAGTGAGAGAAGTCACATGATCCGTAACCGCACGCTAGACAACACTCCAAGCACGAAATCCTCATATCTGACAGCACGAACTTCCTAATCAGAATAACCTTCACTTAATAAGTCTCAAACCCCAAACAGGATAAATCTCAAAGATCGGTACCCCGAATCCTCAAGTTTAACCAAAAGTCAAACTGGTCAAAAAGTTAAAGTCAAAAGTCATCAAGCACAGTTAGCACCGCTAACTCCCCAAGTTAGTGTCGCTAACTATGAACAGTCTTAAAAGTCTATTATGCTCTTAATCCATTTATTCACGGTCTTAATCCTTCCAGGGACTTTCCAAACAGTCCCTAAGTCCATAAAAATACTATCTTTAACATCCAAGCATAACCTTGCTAGCTCAAGAACAAGATCCGGGTCGAAAATCGTCCAAAACTTCAACTAAACCACCAAAGAGAGTTTGACTTACTCTCTAAACCAACTTAATGGTTCTAAAGATTTTAAGGCATAAAGTTCCAAACTTTATCCTTCCCAACCACGGACAATCATCAAAAGGGACCATTACATTATTTCAATCCACAAAAACTCACTAGAAACAACATAAGCACCTTAACAAAATCTAAATGTGGAAACTTTACTCACAATGGTCCAGAAAAATGTAAATCTTTGAAGCTTCACCCAAGAGAAACGACATCTAGCAATACCACCATCCTTCTAACATCAACAAGGTTTCAAAAATCCATCCAAAAAGGCTAAAAACACCAAAAACTCAACCAAGAAGTCTAGAGAGGGAAAAATAGCGTTTTGGGGGCTGAAAACACGAAAATGCGGCTGCCCTAGGGTTATACACCTTTAAATACGGGCCAAGCATGAAAATCTAGGGTTTTGGCCCAAAATCAAAAGTTAGCGTCTCTAACAGTGATCGTGCAAACTCACTTCCAGACCTTGCGGACATTAGCGACTCTAATGTAAAGATTAACAACGCTAACTGCATTAGCGGCGCTAATTTTAACATTAGCGGCGCTAACTTCAGAATTTCCCGAAATCTCATATTTTGCTTCCTTTTTCGCGTTGAACTTGAACCTTTTGGGATTAGGGTCTTACATCTATGTTGTTCCAAAACATTACTTTTGTGAAATTTACCCTATGTATTGAAATTTAAAGCATTTGCATATGTGGGTAAATCGATAAGTTTCAATATGGAAGTTGGTGCTTCAAGTGACTAATGGGGTTATGGTGGGAATTATTTTTTCTTTTGTCTAGATGGTGTAGACTTGAGTATCTATGACAATAAGGTTTCTTCCTTGATCTATGGTTTTGGTTAATTCTTTGATTTCAATTGTTCTTACTATGTTTTTAAAGAAGCAATTAATCTTTGAATTTTTGTTTATTCTCTTAAAATATAGCTTTCATCATATTTTCAACACTATCTACTTATTTTAGATTTGAAGTGGTGACTCAATTACTTTTCGATTTCCTTTTCCCATATCAGACTTTATTTGAATCTGATATTCAGTCATTTTCTTTTCAGGTTTCAATGATGGTACTTTAGTCACTATTTTATAAGATCTTTGTCGTCAAATACATCACTTAACCTCTCTTTCCCTTTTTGGGTTCACTGGAAGCATCTTGAGAATCAAACTTCTTCCTATTAAAAAGGGAGTCGTTAACTTTCATTACTACTCCTAAAAGACCCCTCATGTGCATATCATTTTCAACGACTAATATAGATTTGTGTAGTGCTTTATGGCCAAATCAGAGAATTTGTTATTAAAGATCTTCGTGTGCTTCTTAATAATAGCAAAAAATTACATAACTTCTTTTTAGTTATCTTATTACTTTATTCCTTCATCATGTACATATTTATGTAATTTAGTAAGTTCATATCGAATGCCATCTGAAAACATTCTCAAATGATTAGATACGTGGACTTGTGGTGTAGATGATTAAGGTACATAATGTTGAACCAACATAACTATAACGCCCGGTTTTTAGCCTGGAATTTACAAGATAATATCACTAGGGATCGTCCCATGATCCAAGCCAAGCGTTACCTATCCTGCAAAACCACATAAAATAAAGGGGTAAGCTATGAAGCTTAGTGAGTAATCTAATCACAGTATGACCTATATGGTCACACACGTTTCAGGATTACCATTCCTGCCAGCTTCACAGTTCTAACCGACTCGTATTCCACACTGTGAAACTACCGTATTACCCGACGTCGCTCGCTATACATTATCACCCACTGATACTTACTATTAGACAGTCCCACACAGTCTTATCTTACATCGTCACGACTCACGTCTTTAGCTCCTGTCTCCACTTTTATTTATTATTTGGGATTTGGTTTTCACGAATTCTTATACCGTTTCACGGTATACCCACTCACTTAACGGCTTTCTCATACAGGTATGGTCATAGTACATCTATGATTACCTCGTGTTTTATTAGTATATGGTAAATCATGCCGTCCCCTGACATGTATTATATATAATTACTTATTCACTCTGCTCAGTATCATCTTGTGATACTTTCGGGTGTATAACTCGAACTCATCCTCACGATAACATGACTGTTTCCCACCCAAGTATTGTTATAATACTTTAATTATACTGCTTTGTAACCCCTTAAATAATTCCAACATGATGCTCCATGATTTATCAAGTAAAGAACGGCCAGGTAGAAGATTAGTTGGGGTGGCAGGATCCTTTCAGCATTTTAGCCTTTCGGAAAATCCAACAACCAGATCCCAAGTAATCGGCCTAGACACCGTCCTCGTAAGTAAATCAATCTGCATTACTTTTGGAATTATGAATTATAGGAAATAGTTTATTACATCCCTCGTATTTTATAGTTTAACTCATATAAACTATTAGGGAGATACGGTAGCGATTACTCACCTGAGGTTGGAGTTTTCTCGGAGTCCTGTCGCATTTCCCGTTCCGAACCGCTGACAGTTCCCGAGCACCTCGTTGTTAGCTACCACTCGTTTCTCAACTCCCACCATCCTCCCTCAACATATTTTCCTTACCAAAACACTCCTCTATATCGTATATGTGTTTGGTGTGTGTTGTGCCTCAAAATGAGGCTTAAGCCCCGTATTTATAGGCCTCGGACAGGCGCATCGCGCCCTAAACCCCGGCGCATCGCGCCCATGCATACGTAAGTGCTTACCTCAACGCGCACTCGGCCGACACCACCGACAGGCGCAAGGCGCAGTGCGCCCAGCTACCAGGCGCGGTGCGCCCAACGTAATTTTTTGAATAAACTAGACTCAATTTGCAAACTTTGTGCACTGGTTTGAGGTCAATCCGATTTTTTATAGAATTAATTATGATTTTTCTAAGATCGGCATACAATGCTGATTTTTAAGATTGTAACTAATGTTTTTATTTTTGATCTGAAACATTATTCGGAACACGGGTGTTACAAATCTCTCCCCCTTAAAAAGATTTCGTCCTCGAAATCTCCTAACATCGGCATACCCTTATTCTCTCTTCCACTCAACCATCCCTATTCCAACATAACACGGTTGTACTAGTAAGTCCAAAGGGTATTACCACAATACTGGCACATTAACCACCTCTAATCAACTAGGCCAATCTATTGAGACTACAAAGTACTCGTTATGTAATCTCATACACTCATAATACAGACATCATGGATGCAAGGTACTTGTTATGCATCACATGTTCACCACATCATATCACAATCCCTACTCTTCACAACTTCAACAGCTCAGCTATTCACCAGACACCCAACTGTATGTGTGTTAGAACTGCCAGCCAATAAAGCCATCACAACACTTGTATGTGGTCCCACCACAATTACTGCTCATGCGATTATCACAACACATATGTGGTCCCACCACATATACTAGTAATGTGGCCCCGCTAAATAAGTGGTCACAACCACAAGTACTAGCAATCTCACAAAATAAATGGTCACAACTACAGGTACCAGTGGCCCCACGGAATAAGTGGTCCCAACCACAAGTACAAGTAGCTCCACAACATAAGTGGTCCCAACCACAATACTAGTAGCCCCACCTAATAAGTGGTCCCAACTACAAGTATAAGTGGCCCCACAGAATAAACAGCTTTTCGCTCTAAAGGCTTAACAACTAACACACATACGACTGCACAGCTCTGCAACCAGTCACATGACTCCAATAATCCTCATATCAGCTCAGCCTCCACATACAACTACAAAATCTCTACCCACAATATGATACCATATCCATGGTTATCACCACTTAATACTCACGTATTCGTCCGCACAGCTAATATCAACTAGATATTCAACCAGCTACCGACACAGTTTATCCACGGTTACTTGCTTACGGGTTACCTACTTAAGAGGTATTCACTTAGTCATTTACCCAACACACATATGCTAACAAGATAGTTATCTTGGACAGTTAGCAATATTTTCTCAACTCATTATTTTCATATACTAACAGATTTTAAGTACATGATACATTGATAGGCCACATCTAGCCTATTATGATACATTCGTTCATAGTATTCACTACCTATATGAATACCCTTACGCCACACGACTATGTCATCTGCACTCTCACGAGTTGTTATTATATGTCCATCCCGTATACACGTACATCTCTTGTACGAGAATGGATAAAACTCTAATTCTGCAAACATACGACACCACATATAAAACCTTATGTTTCTAGCATGTACACGTATATCTGTACGTATACTTTTCACATCTATATATTGCTTTAGTTCTCGTATGTCTTCTTCCAAATTATGCCATCCAGTTACTGGATCCCAATTTCTGCTGATACGCTCACATACATCCTCAGCCTTCATCATTATCGTACCACAGTCATCTGACACACTTCGTATATAAAACTTGTTGACCAGCAACTGCAGATGACCTGGAAGCCTCACATATATCTCCATAACTAGGAATGAATTTTTTGCGACTTATGCTCTTCTCTAAATAACATCTCGTCTATTTATAGCCGATCAAAATCTACCTATCAACATCTTCTTTTTATCATCCACTATCTGTGCTTAACGTGTCACTTGTGCACAGCTCATCCACTATAGTCACGTCAACTGTTCATTACTTTAATTATTAAGAAATGAAACGTCACTCGATTCTCAATCTCCTGCGTCTTATTTGTTCCCAATAGACTCTATGATTGCCAATCAATGGACAAATACAGTTTATATACACACCAATTAGCTATACCCTTAGCTTTATTGGATTCCTCATGACCAACTCCCGATTCGAACGCGGATCCTGTGCTTTCAATAGTAGAAGCTCTACTACTATCTTCCGTACCTACTCTCGTTCGTTTCAGAACTCGTCCAGAAGTCCCCGATTCACTTTTCACGATAATTTTACCGCCTACTAACTCGTACTTTCAAAATTTTTATTTTAACTCATCCTCTTTCAAAACACCCTCCAAATTATTTTGGACCCAGTATCAGCTTAGATAGTCAAAATCTTTCGTTTTTTTTTTTTTTTTTTTTTTTTTTTCAGCTATACCATACTTTTATGATATTCAAATTTCCCAAAAATTTGATTTCAAATCAACTTTCAAAATTCTCAAAATTTGCATCTGGATTTACTTTTAATATCTTTCCCGTATTTGGGAAATGCTACACAAACTCACTCACTTTTCCTGGTTCTTTTATCTTTAAAAAAATTTACTAACGTTTTTTTTATTATCATACTAGAATAAACTGCTTTATCTACGTTCGACTTTTATCACAATATGTTTGTGATTTTTATATCTTAGTACACAATTCTCACGTGCCTACTAATTTGAGTCTAGGGATCTTATCCTAGTTCACTCAAATCTTGGCTCTGATACCAACTTGTAACGCCCGGTTTTTAGCCTGGAATTTACAAGATAATATCACTAGGGATCGTCCCATGATCCAAGCCAAGCGTTACCTATCCTGCAAAACCACATAAAATAAAGGGGTAAGCTATGAAGCTTAGTGAGTAATCTAATCACAGTATGACCTATATGGTCACACACGTTTCAGGATTACCATTCCTGCCAGCTTCACAGTTCTAACCGACTCGTATTCCACACTGTGAAACTACCGTATTACCCGACGTCGCTCGCTATACATTATCACCCACTGATACTTACTATTAGACAGTCCCACACAGTCTTATCTTACATCGTCACGACTCACGTCTTTAGCTCCTGTCTCCACTTTTATTTATTATTTGGGATTTGGTTTTCACGAATTCTTATACCGTTTCACGGTATACCCACTCACTTAACGGCTTTCTCATACAGGTATGGTCATAGTACATCTATGATTACCTCGTGTTTTATTAGTATATGGTAAATCATGCCGTCCCCTGACATGTATTATATATAATTACTTATTCACTCTGCTCAGTATCATCTTGTGATACTTTCGGGTGTATAACTCGAACTCATCCTCACGATAACATGACTGTTTCCCACCCAAGTATTGTTATAATACTTTAATTATACTGCTTTGTGTTTCCCTTAAATAATTCCAACATGATGCTCCATGATTTATCAAGTAAAGAACGGCCAGGTAGAAGATTAGTTGGGGTGGCAGGATCCTTTCAGCATTTTAGCCTTTCGGAAAATCCAACAACCAGATCCCAAGTAATCGGCCTAGACACCGTCCTCGTAAGTAAATCAATCTGCATTACTTTTGGAATTATGAATTATAGGAAATAGTTTATTACATCCCTCGTATTTTATAGTTTAACTCATATAAACTATTAGGGAGATACGGTAGCGATTACTCACCTGAGGTTGGAGTTTTCTCGGAGTCCTGTCGCATTTCCCGTTCCGAACCGCTGACAGTTCCCGAGCACCTCGTTGTTAGCTACCACTCGTTTCTCAACTCCCACCATCCTCCCTCAACATATTTTCCTTACCAAAACACTCCTCTATATCGTATATGTGTTTGGTGTGTGTTGTGCCTCAAAATGAGGCTTAAGCCCCGTATTTATAGGCCTCGGACAGGCGCATCGCGCCCTAAACCCCGGCGCATCGCGCCCATGCATACGTAAGTGCTTACCTCAACGCGCACTCGGCCGACACCACCGACAGGCGCAAGGCGCGGTGCGCCCAGCTACCAGGCGCGGTGCGCCCAACGTAATTTTTTGAATAAACTAGACTCAATTTGCAAACTTTGTGCACTGGTTTGAGGTCAATCCGATTTTTTATAGAATTAATTATGATTTTTCTAAGATCGGCATACAATGCTGATTTTTAAGATTGTAACTAATGTTTTTATTTTTGATCTGAAACATTATTCGGAACACGGGTGTTACAATAACCAATTTCTCTATGTAGGTTTACATGAAATCTATATGATCTCTATAGATACATGTTTCATTTCCCAATTATTCAACAATTTAGAATCATTCTTTAAGATAGCAAAACTAGGTACTCAACTAAAAGATTCTTCCCAGACTCACACATTAATTCTATAATACTCACCATTTCTTTGAGAGGTTTATTATTGATGAGTGCATCTACCATCACGTTTCCTTTTGTGGTCTATAATGCATCGTTTACTTGTTTAATAACATTATCCTTTTGTTTTGTGTATTTTCTTTTAAGATCATTAACATAGATTGCAATAGCTTTGGCTAAATCCTTCTAATCCTCAAGATCTTTAAAGAATATTTATAGTCAAGAACTTCAGTTGATCTCATCTTTATTAATTTTATGATTTTTAACATTTCATAAACTTTAGAATTAAGTTGATCAAGTTCTCGTATACTAGCAACCACTGAAGTAACTATTGTGAAATTTTGATAATCTAAAGATAATTTGGCACTTCTCAATATTTACTTCCTTCTATACATTTCTTGAATGGATCTACCAATAACCTCCTCTAATATAATATTTTTCTAGATTGAGGACCTTGACTTAGTTCATTTGGTGATTCATACTCTGTAACATCATGTATTGACAAATGTTCCATTTACAAACTAGGAGACAACACTAGCGTGGTACTATATTTAGAAATTTTCTCGTTTTGATAAATGTTCTCAATGGAGTTAATAATTTCTATTGTGAATAAACTTGTATATGTGAAGTATCATCCTTATAATGTGATGAATTTATATGTGGTTCATCATCATTTGAATATGAAGAAAGTATCAAGGTATTTTAAAAACCATGAAGTTCTGTAAATATAAACTTTATGCCATTCTATTTGAACAAAATCAGACTATCTATCATCTCAACCAATAACATAACCTTCCTTACTACAACTACTTCAATATCTAATAATGGTTGTTCTGATCTCTAATCTTCTATTCTTATGCCATCAAATAACCATTCATTATCTATATTTGGATTCTTTAAATGCTTTCTCCTCTACATTCTATTTAGAAGTTTATTCAAATGAGAAAACAAATATTACAAACTTTATAAGTTTTTATCATCTACAAATATACACTCCTATTAGTATAATTTTTGTATAAAATATAAGTATTTTTATGTTACATCTCTATTGTCTTTCATATGTCTTTCATATGTCTTTTACATTAGTTGTTTGGTCATTCACGCTTTACCATCCATTTTATCATTTATATGTGAATGAGCTATATACCATAATGTCATATTTAATTATTTAAAAGTGAATTATCGATTATAATCATTGTTATCTGCCATCTATATTCATCGTTTACGTGTGAATAGAAATCTATATATAATTAGAAATTGTTAAGTTTAATGTACACAATGATCATTGACATTGAATATCAAATATTAACAATTTTCATGCTATTGATTAACTCATGGATGATTAAGATTTGGTGTAAACATTGGACATGTTGGCCATCCATATTCTTTGACCATTTTCATGTGGGTAACGAGTGTATATAATTTTTATTCCAATTATTTGGTCATTTATGTATCCTATAAGATTAGACCATTACAAGTGAATGATTTATGACATTCATTAAAATTCTAATTGTTTGGGAGAAAAGAAGCTAACAGAATCAGAGTGAGCGCGAATAGCTAAAAATGCTGCAAAATAAAATCCATGCAATAAATTCATTATGTCATTATTTGTTCAATAAATTTAATTGTGTTATACATAATTTCAATTAAATAAAAATGAAGCTTATTTTAATTTGGAAAAAACAAATACTAAATACGAAAAAGAATATGGGTACAAAATCCAAAGTACATTGTTGTAATAGAACGAAATTAAAGTAAGATGCTACAACAAATAAATCAATGATAGTACATTCAAATTTCTTGCATTTAAGGGACTGAAATCAATACATATAAATATCATAAGTTTACCGTCCATGAGATCTTACTGTTTACACATACTCGTGATATTGTAGAGCTTCTAAAACCAATATTTGTTCTTCTGTGCCACCAGCATCAACTACAAAATCACATGCACAAATTATTACAATAGTTACAACTTTTATTAAATAATATAAAAAGAACATTAACTACAGATCATCATATACAAATAAAGTGAGAAATACCAACTAAAGCTCCATTAAATCAAACAAGCTTAATTTCTTATGCAAAAAAAACTACCACAAATAACTGCCAGATATGCCTCTGGCCATTTGACAAACGTGGCAGAGGTAGCCACACCCAAATCCCTAAATTGATGTTGAGAGAAAAAAGTAAAAAAGAGAAACCGAGCATTTGCATATTAAATAGAAAACCTAAAAATAACAATAGAGAGGGAGAGATTGCAACATTAAAGAGTGTATGCGTGGATGCATCAATGTGAGGCATTGGAAGCAACACAGATTTGAAATCAGACTTTTGGTATATGAACGATTACGAATTTTCAGATAGAGACATGGTAAGAGAAGGGGGGCGGAATCGTATGTAAGGATTGATGGCCGGAGATTATAGTGGCGGCAACGATGGTTGCAAACGGTGAAGAAGACACCCACAAAATTTCTCGATAGAGGCGGTTTAGTTCTTTCTGAAGCAATGATGGGAGAAAGGGTCTCCCCTATTTATTCACACTATTTTTCAAAAGAGAATAGGGTTGACGGAGATGGGAGGTTGAAGATGGAGTGGGAGGTTGAAAGGAGATGAGAGGTTGAAGATGGAGTGAGAGGTTGAAGATAGAGTGAGAGGTTGAAAGGAGATGGGATGTTGAAGATGGAGTGGGATGTTGGAAGTGTGGATACCAGTTTAGTAGAAAATATCTATGCATAAAGTGTTGTACCTCTTAAACTCTTAAAGCTTAAGAGTTGTATATTTATAATATGTATTATAAAGGAGTTAGACTGCCAGATACGCCTCTGAGCATTCGACGAACGTGGCAGAGGTAGCCACACTCAAATCCCTTAATTGATGTTGAGAGAAAAAAGTAAAAAAGAGAAACCGAGCATTTTCATCTTAAACAGAAAACCTAAAAATGACACAAAAGAGAAAGAGAGATCGCAACCTTAAAGAGCGTATGCATGGATGCATCAATTTGAGGCATTGGAGGCAACACAGATTTGAAATCAGACTTTTGGTGTATGAACTATTACGAATTTTCAAATAGAGAGGGGGGGGGGGGGAGAGAGAGGGAATGTATGGAAGGGTTGATGGCCGGAGATGATAGTGGCGGCAAAGATGGTTGCAAACGGTGAAGAAGACGCTCACAAAATTTCTCGATAGAAGCGCTTTAGTTCTTTCTGAAGCAATGATGGGAGAAAGGATCTCCCATTATTTATACACGCTAATTTTCAAGAAAACAGGGGTTGAGGAGAGGGGAGGTTGAAGATGGAGTGGGAGGATTAAAGGAGACGGGATGTTGAAGATGGAGTGGGAGGTTGGAAATGGAGATACCAGTTTATTAGAAAACGTGTATACATAAAGTGTTGTACCTCTTAAATTGTTAAAGCTTAAGAGGTTATATAATTGAGAATATATAATTGAGAATATGTTTTATATAATCGAGAATATGTTTTATAGATAATTTGCAAGTATACAGGTGGTTTTCATTTAGCTCATAGACATCGCTAATATTTAAGTCATAAATTTTAATATGTTACGGCTTTGTAACCAATACGATTAAATTATAATTTGATTAATATGAATCAGTATTTAAATTTAGTCTGAACTATTTAGATTCGGTTTTAAAAACCAAAATCAAATTGGATTTATTTGACGGATCAGATCAAACTATTCCGTCAAACAAGCAAACACCCCTATCGGTGATACATGTCTTCATAAAAATGTATAAGTGATATAAATAAAAAAGAAGTTGCATAAATGTATTAGGTATTATCTAATTTATAGTTTAGAAAACTATTGTTTTTGTCCACAAAATTTATCCAGTTAAGAAAGGTATATAAGATAACTTTAATCGATTTATTAGGATACCACAAAATCACTATAATCCATTCCATTTAATGATTACTCACAAACAAAACAACGAAATCATTAAAATGAGAAAACAATCTAATTTGACCAAATTGTATTTGATGTGGTAGAAAGTACAATGATATAATTTGACCAAACCATAGAATATGTGCCCTTCAAATCGACATTTTAACGATATATAATAATTTTATTATAGTGACAATAATACACGAAAGTTATACCCGTCCCAAGTCCAAACGCTTCCAAACCCTCATTCCTTGGCCACTCAATAGATTATCTATATTAATTACTTAGAATATTTTTCTTTTGAAAATACGAAAAATAACTTTTCTTACCAAAAACGGAAAACCAAATTAAGATACGTTATACTTTTTATGCACATTTTCCATAAATAAATACCTACCTATGGTTATCGGATATTTCTATAAATAAATATACCTACCTATGGTTATCGGATATTTCCATAAATAAATACCTACCCATGGTTATCTGATTTTTCCATCAATATATACTTTTTTTAACGGCCCATACATAAATAGTAAATACCTTCCTTTGGTTATCGGATTTCTCAGTAAATAAATGGGAAGTGATTTGTAGACAACAAGTTTTATCTTATATACAACAATTCATGTTTTAGAGATGTTGTATATTATACATAAAAATTGTTAAATTGTTGTGTATGAAGAAAAATCGTTATGTACGAATCACTTCATTAAATAAATACCTACATATGGTTATCGGATATTTAAGAAATGAATAAATATAAGGCTTACACTAAAGCCACCAAGGTGGGTAGTTTGTTTGGTTTGATTTATTTATTTAGTATTGTTAAATGACAAGTCGTGAGACTATAATTGTGTGCCAAGAACGAGTCCAAAACCCTTCGTTAAAGTTAAGCCATTTTGAGCGAAATGGTCTCTAAGTATCAACTATATGAATAGGGTCATGAATACTATAGTTACATTGTTTAATACTCAAAGCAGTGTAGGCAACTTTTTCATAAAGTTTTTTGATTTTTTTTTTGATGTCACATCATTTACAAGTCATGAAACTTTTTCACCAACTATAGAAAACTTTTTCACTTAAGCTTTTTTATCCTCCAATTAATGCACAACTTTATTTATTATGTGAAAAAAATATAAATAGAATAAGATTATTTATGAAAAAGCTTTAGCCATAGAGCTTGCTAAAAACAGAAGAGCTTTTTCATTAAAAAAAACTTGTAAAAAGCTCCTATTGTAGATGCTCTAACATAATTGTAAGGTAACTTATTAAAATGCACTTGTACATGTGTTAAAATAGAAAGTGAAGTTAACACAAATCCCTATACTATCAACATTACAATGCATAAACATAAATTAGTTATGAGGTGTTTGATAGTCTCTTAATCTGAATGATTAAAATGCTCTGAATTTTTCAGAGCGTTTGTTTTGTAAAAAAAATAACTCTTGATCAATCATAGCCTATTAATGAGCCGCTAAACCATTAAGTAGAAAAACATATTTGAAACAATCTTTTTTCACAAAGCTTTCATATATAGCCGTTAACTTAAAAACTCATTTTTATTTAGAGTCTTTTAATGATTCAGAAGTCTGAAGATCTAAATCATTCAGATGCAACTAAACAACTCAAAGTATTATTGGATCCATCGATGTTATTTGCCTTATAGAAATTACTTAAAACTCTCTTTTACATAATAAAGCCTTTTTGATTATGAACCATTTATTTTCGTAACCAAAACTTTTTAAAAGAAAGCAATAAAAACGATAATTTTATCCCTGATTCTTGTTTCTAGTTACACAGAGTTACAAAAAAAGGACTATTTTGTCAAAGTAAAAAAATCAAATGCTAATATATTATAGCTAATTAGATAAATGTTTAAAAGAATATCACCATTTAAGCATAGCTCGACTTTTGTTGGTGACAAATCAAAGGGCATGTGTCCCAAGAGTATGTTAGAAAATTGGGCAGGGTTTGATTGGAGATCTGGATATCCCTTGGATCGTGAGAACACTTTTCAAACTAATATTTCTACCCTATGCCCGGGTTACAAGAAATTCAGCCTAGGATAATCCAAGAGAACACTCACGAATCTAGGCACAGAAAACGTGAGCCAAATTGCTATGGAGATCTGAGAGAGTTTTGATGAAAACGAGAGCTAAAAGGGTATGCCTCTCCTCAATGAGGATACCCGTATTTATAATAAACGAGTGGAAAAGGGTTTCATCTAGGGTTAGCCGTCATGGGCTTTAGGGTTTCCGTCATCGGTTCCTTTGGTAACAAGTCACGAATTTATGAGGGATTTAATGGTTTCCAAAACTGACGAAATTAGTTAGTTTTACCATAATCACCCTCAAGAAATACGATTTTCCACTATATACCCTCTTGGAAATTCCGAAGACCAGCGGGACCCCAGCCAGGGCTCGGCCCCTGGAACCCCCGTTAGGGGCGCTGCCTTTAGACCCCGCCAAAGGGGCGCTGCCCCTTTGGAAACCCCAAACCCAGGGACGCTGCCCCCGGACCCCCCGACTTGTCGTCGAACCGGCTATTTATTCGATCTTATCCATGCGTGCACTCCGCACATACCCGAACATATATTATAGTACAAACTAAATAGCCCTTAGCTCACATGTGAGTTCCAATTACATAAAATGACCTGGTGACACTAAAATCACCAACAGAGTATCGGTAGTTGGAAAAGTGTCCTTCAAGTTGAGACTTAAAAAAAATATAAAATAAATAATACCAAAACTTTGGTCAGCATACTACCTATACTTTTAGTAATTCACATTGGATGTCATTGCTAGCTTCTTACCTACACTAGCCAAACCAATACCAAACATAAATCAATGTTTAATTGATCCCTTAAAATGCCAATTAACAGAATACTAGAACAAAAATCCCAACCACAATGAAATTAAACAAACATATATTCAATCAAATAACCAATTTGGAACACTTGCCATATGAATTTTCTGCCAACTATTGCAAGAATTTAATAAAATAGGTGCAGAAATTAGAAATTAGAAATTACAAAGAGCTATATGAGATAGATAAATGCAAATTTCAATGAAATGGTGCAAGAAGTTCGATAAAATTCAGACACCTGACATTTACTTTGATGATTCATTCAGTAACATACAATTTTTTTACATTTCGAGTTTTTCATATCATCATATGCACAAATTCCATTAGTGCCAAAACTCTTAAGTTATTTAGCGAGCTTGAAAACACTTCAGTAATTTTGTGAAGATTCACCAAGTGTTAAAGTTTTAAATTCTTAGCTTGGAGGAACAGCTTCCGATAATCTTTTGAAGGTTTAATATATCAAAGCTTTAGTATCAATAAAGGAATAATTTTATAACCATATTAGCTAGACTTATATTCTTTAGCCTATATTAATCACCTAACACCACTTTGAGTGGACCTTGGAATCATTTTCAACCATTTCTTTTATCTTTAGCTCCATTGACCAAAACAAGTGGCACTTGAGTAATGTTTTTTTAGGTAATAGCGTAACACAATGAGAGATAGTGAACAGGAAACTTATTTTTAGAAAAATAATGGCATAATGGCAAAAGGCTATCGTGGAAGAATTAAAAAAATGAATATGAGATAAATGAGAAACGTGATAAACTGATAATGGCATCCCAAAGGTGGTTTGAGAGGCATGAAGGGAATAACTTGTTTTAAGAGTTTATCATTGAGTTTTTGCTACTTTTTAATAAGTAGGTCATGTACTTACGTTAATAATGTAGGTCATGTAATATATTTTTCACTCATAAAAGCAATTTGATAATATTTATTTTATCCATAATATCAATGTAAGTTTTTTTTTTTTTTTTTTTAACAACACCTAACCTATCTTAAATAATCTACCCTATACTACAATTTTAATGTCTTGAATGAGACTTGAACCCTCAACCTCTTGGGGAAGGGACACATTATAAATGAGACTTGAACCGTATGCTACAAATTGCTATTATCTATAAAAAAAATTATAAATGTGTCCCTATTATTGGTAAGGGATAGTAGATATGTGCTAGATGAGTAAAGAAATATACATATGTTGTCATCATGGATGAATACAAAATATATTTTCTAAGTTTTAAGCTACATATCACTATCATCGTAATAATCGATTATTCACCTGACATCATTCTCCAAGTAGATTAAGAAACCTATTTATGTATGTAGAGATTTAGTAGTCTTCTTGAAAAATCTGGATTAATTTATAGAAATGAAGATCAAAATTCAAGTTTTAGACCAACTAATGATTTTGTTACAAATCAACCTTTAGGTTTGGATTTTGTTGTGGTTCTAGTCTCTAACAATATAAAATGACTTTCATACCCTTATGAAATCTTTCTTATCATTTTCTTTTTTACTTATGATAATTTATATTGATATTAAATTTCAAGAACCCATCTACAACCCTCAACCTCAAACCCCTTCTTACTTCCTTATTCCTTGTCGCTCTTCCTATCCATCATCTCCGACCCCCATCTCTATTACAATTGTCTTCCTCCTAGAGTCTCGTTATCCATATCACCACTTATATGCTCTTCCAACCCTCTACGATAGTGGAACCAAAGCAACTTAAAAAGGATCGATTATTGTTTTATCCCTATCTTCTGCTTCATCATCTCTTCTTTTGGGTTCAAATTAGAGTTTAGCTTCCAATTTTTCCTCGTTCACATTAGCAACTATTTTAGGTTAGCTTCATGTCTTATTTGTTGAATTTTATACATAGTCCATCCTAATATCTGATAACATCTTCCACCAACATCTACCACCATACGACATCACTGCAATCACTGCATTCTTGAAGAAAAATAGCAAGGTCCATCGCTATGGAAACTAAGAACACAAAATCAATAATAAGAATATTTTCACTATTTCAACATCACAATACAAATACAACACTCAAACTATAAAAGTGGAAGGAACTTACATTTATAATCACTTCTAGATAAAAGAATACAATGTTTATAAAAACATGATAGAAAAAGATTGTACTAAATTTTCATTTAGGTTAGAAGTGAATATGATAAACAACAAGTGAGTATTCAATCTGAGAACTAATGAGGAAAATCGAAAAGGCCACAAAAAAAATCAAATACTATAAAACTAAATTGAAAAACTAAGTAACAAGGAGTAGTAACTCACACAAGCTTCATAGATATCACTTGATAACAAACGTATTGTATTTCAAACTTGAAAAACAAACATGTTGAAAATGGTGTCCAATATCATTAACTATTAGTGATATTTCTAATAATGGCAGGGTCCTTTTGGGTTGCCCTTAAGACCCAGTTAAGCAAATTAGTGACAAAATAAATTAGGAGAAATCAGTTTATTTGTTAATTTATCATGATTTGGTAAATTAATTACGCTACTTGGAATTAATTAAAATTATTAATTACAAGGACTGGATGTTAATTAATTAAATGAGTTTAATTAATGGAAACAATCCATGGGCTAAGTGGAAAAAGAAAGGTAGCTTTGTGGCTACGCAGAACCTTCCCTATAAATATAGAGCTAGGGATCAAACCCTGACACTCATTCCTTGCCTCCTTGGTGCCGCCAACACTCCCTCCCCTTCCCCCTTTCAACGAAAATTCCCAAACCCTAATTAGGGTTTATGGTCTCTTGTCTCCCCCCTTGTGAATGTTCTCTCCATTTGCTTTATGGTGTTCGTGGGTGTGAACCAAAAGAGGGATTATGGTTTGGATCTTCTCCATCCAATTCAATATGGCAAGAACTAGATCTCAAGCAAACAAAGAGGTAAATTTTCTGATTCATCTTTAGTTGCTACAATTGATATGAACAATAAGATCATTGCTAGATTTTTGTATGAACACATGTTTTAATATTGATTAGTCTTCCGTTGCAATATGATTTTGGTATCATGATCAAAACCCTTCAAAACAATCCAACGATTAATATTGTGAATTATATCGTATCGTTAGTAAAATAAAGAACAAACATATCGACAAATAATATTGAAATTAAATGCAGATACGTAACAAATAATAAATTCAGTTATTATTATTTTATTACCGAATTTTGTCGAGAAATCGTATTATCATTCGCAATCAAATTTGAACCGAATATCAAAATGAAAACAAAATCCATATTCAAAAACTAAATTGAAACATAAATGAAAAGCACTTAATTTATAAATTTTGGTCAACCAACGAACGATTCTTATCATTTCTTAACAATCTAATATCAATTTCATATAACTCTAAAAGGTTTTAATAGGACACCATTTAATTAGTATCTGTTATTGATATATATGAATGGAAAATGGGCACCACTGGATTAATATTGACAGAGAACAATTGATTATCATCATCTAATCCTATTTGTATATTTATTTAATCATATATTGTGATTGTAACTTTTATTAGAAACAAATATGTAAATTTGTACTTATATTAGATTAATTATTTTTGTATAAGTTCAATAAAAGCGTGAGAACTAGGTATGTATTTATGTAGTCAAACAACTTGTCGATAAATTAACCTCTAATATTAAGAAAAGTTGTTTACAATTTAGTACTTGGTATAAGAGGCAATTCTGGAAGGTACATTGCTACTGTCCATTAATTGGTTTCAAGAATGTATTGTTCATAGGAAATATATATTTAATTTCTTAAAGTATTGTCACTCAACACAACAATATCCTAAAACCATATGGAAATACTAACATCACAATTTCCAATCATTGCATTATTGAATCTACTTGCATTACGTTCAAGTCATATGATCATCAAATGTCATGATTTAATTCCTCTTGCCATCATATCAAATAGAATCTCTTTCGCACATTAGTGTAGGCCCGACCCAAGGTGTGCCAGGTATGGCCGTACAGGGCCCAATAGGTAACAGGCCCAATTTTTTTTTATATTCAAGATTCGTCATCATAAGCTGGAATGAAATCGGACAAATGGAAATGAAATCAAGAACAAAATGGAAAAAGCAATCTTCATGAAGAAGACGCAGTTTTTAAAGATTACAAAGAAATAGTTCTTGAAAACGAAAGAAAGCTTTGTGATGTAGTAATTATAATATATTGAAAATAAATAAGAAAGCTGGTGAAAATAATGTTGAAAACATTTGTCAGTATTATGAAATCAAATAATAATAATAATAAATATATTTTTGTAGTTTTAAGAATTAGGCAAAATGCTAAGAAATTGCTTAGGGTCTCCAAAACGTCATGACCGTCCATATATTAGTGGAAAATAAGGTTTTGGTCAAAACATTTAAGGCATGAAGTCATCTGCCACCCTAAACACTATTACCCTAATAGTTACTATGTTGATATGAATGGGGAAGGCTTAGTTATTGTTATGTAAAAGTCTTAGATGATAATTTCCTTGTATTTTTCATGTGTAATAGATACCCAAATCATGCTCACTATGTCTATTCTGTATATGTTGAAGCATAAATGATAGTGCAACTACATATCTTTAATATCTTTCCAATGTTGCAACAGACGCTAGGCGCTCCAAGGTCGGTAGAGTAGCGAGTACTCGTCTAGGCCGGAAGTACTCGGACGAGTACTCGAGATAACGTAAATTATAAAGCTATTAATTTTGGGTAAATTGTATATATGACAAATATTATAAGTTCATTGAAACTTATAACAAAATATGTTAATATCAATAACAAGGACACTTGTTTAAAATGTTAAAATGTTACAACTTTTCCAAAAATTGATATTCATTCTTTCGACTTTAATATTAGAGTAGTCATCTAATCTTCGTTTTCCAAGTTAGCTCCGTATTGTTCATTGATGTTAAGTCCGTCTGATTCATAATCAATTTCTTTATCCACTTCCTCTTGATCCTCAGACACAAATTCTTCATTATCAAGTTATCTCAATCTAGAACTTCTTCGATTTTGTAAAGATTCATCGTCTCTCATGGCTTCACTAAACTCATCCACAACATCACCTTCGACAATCCAATCTTGAGCCTCACTTGCATCATTCTCTTTTAGTACTTCCATATCCTTAGTTTTTCATTTTTTGTTATTTTCCATCAAATTTGCATTAATACCGAGTAATTCCGAGTAATGTCGAGTAATTCCGAGGAATTCCGAGTAATGCTGAGTTCGAGTTTATTTAACCGCTTCTTGAAAAATCACATCGGTACCTAAGCCGAGTCCAAGTACTCTGCCGAGTCGGCCGAGTTTTTCAACACTGGATCTTTCACTAAATTGTTTTTAATTTTTTTATTACATATTAAAAACTAATATTGCATACCTTTGGTCCAACTTTTGTATACACTTGATGTAAGAACCCGTAAAAGTTGTAAAATGGTAAAATAGTCTTTTGACACATTATAAGACCATTATGTAAAATAATATGTTGTTGTGAGATAAGAATGTAAGAAATAAAAGTCTATGTAAAAATTTGGAGTTTTACCGCGTGAATAGTGAAATTTGGCCGAAAAGGGCAAAAACGGTCATTTGTCATGGAAATGACCATTATGTCAAGAAATTGTATTAAGGAGCTAAATTGGTAACTAATAGAACTTGGGTTGCAAGATTTTGGGTCATAGGACCATTTTTGAACAAAAGATGGAAGTTAATGACTAAAATTAAAATATTTTATAAAAATTATATATATATATATATATATATATATATATATATATATATATATATATATATATATATATATATATATATATGAGAAGATATTATATCTCTCATTTACTGGAACTTGGAAGCAGCCTCTAGAATTCTCCAGAGAGAGCACGGAAAGAACGAAGGACTTGATCATCTTGCAAAGGAATTGAAGCAAAACACTTGGAATTAGTGATTCCAAGCCTTGAGAGGTAAGAATTCTAAGCTTTAAACTCAAAATCTTGAGCGGGGATTATGTCTTGATTTCTGAATTTTCCAGAAATCATGATTCTAATGTAATCATCTAACCTATCTTGCTCAAAATCATCAAGTAAACATGTTCTAGTAATTGAATATGTTGAAAAATCAAGAAAATATGATTTTAGTTCAAGAACACCAAGCCACGGGTTTGGATGAACAAGTGGTTTTGGTGAGTCTAATAGGTTAGAAATGGAGAAAGGAACTTGTAGTAGTTGTTAATTGGATGAAAATGAAGCTTTGATGCAAAAATAATGAAATGGGTTTTTTTTAGCTCAAGAACCCTAAAAATGGGTTTATGAGTTGGAACTGATTTCATATGATTCTAATGGTTTTGTTAAGCCAAAAATGTCATAAGTGAAGTAAGAAATCAGTTTCAAGCCTTAAAAATTCCATAAAACGATTTTTGGTGAAAAATGGTGTTTTCGGAAGAATTTTCAAGATTATAAGAAAGATTTGATGATTTTGAAGTTTAAAACTAAGTATAAGTTGGTATTTAGGGCCTGGAAATAACCCTAAACCAATTAAGTTAAGAATTAAGAGCTTAATGGGGTGAATAGTGGAACTGCAGTTTGGAAAATCGTCATTAAAGGCAATATACTTTGCCTTCGAGTCGCGACCAGGTAGTGGTCGAGTCGCGAGGCGGCGCCAGCAGAAACATGCAGTTTTTGCATTGAGTCTCCTGCCAAGTTCTATTTGATTTTGAGATTTAGTTCAAAACTTGTCCGTTTGACCTCAAATTTTAAACATAGGTCTATTATGGCCTAAGACTTCATGAAAAATTGTCGGAACCGAAATACGACCTCCCGAGGTACTGTAGCAAAATACGCGTATTTCGGAGAAAATTATAAAATGAGTATTAAAGGTTATACATTTGTTATGACATGTAGTTGTGTCATATGAGACTCTTAAGTTATAGAGTCAGATGTAGTATGTATTAATTGAGTAAATATATATGATACTTGTATAGGTGGTGCCTCAAATACCATTTAGCACGGGAAAGGAAAAGGAGTACATGAAGCTTAGTAAACCATAGCAAAATCAAGGTGAGTTTTATGAGGATTTCTCTAGTACATAGCAAAATGATATTTTCAGAAAATGAGATTTCCAAATATTTGCAAATACTAAAGTTTGGAAATAGTTTTGAAAGTAGCTCTATGAGCTAAGTGTTTAAAAGAGATTTTAAAGAAGTTAAGTTTTTAAAGAAGTATAGTTTGTAAAGTTTTGAAAGAAGCTCCATATGAGAGCTAAGATATTGAAGTTAGTTTTGAAAGTATTTTTGATTATGAGTTTAAAAGTTTATGAGTTTAAGTTTATTATAAATTGTGTCCCATTTGACCAATTTGAGATGTAATGAAGAAAGTAATGAGATAAGAACTAAAGCAAAGAAAGTAATAAGAGTCAGTTGTCCGGACTAGGATCACCCACATAATCGGGAGATCTGAAGACACTACTGGGGTGGTACCTCCCGTCGCGAAGTAGTTCTCTAGCTTAGCATAACCTTGTGCTTGGATCTGTTCCAAGTCACGAAGGGGAGACAGAGATAGCATAACCTTGCGGGTGGATCTGTTCTGTCCCGCGAAGGGGAGTTAGTAGAATGAATTAAATTAAATTAATTCATGAGTTTCAGTTGGTCACAAGTAAAAGAGAAAGAAAGCAGTTAAAGAAAGAAAGCAGTTTTAAAGAAACAAATTAGTTTTTAGAAAGAAAACAGTTTTGAGAAAAGAAGCAGTTTTTGCGAAAGAAAGTATTTTGAAGTTTTGAAAATAGAGAAGAAAAGAGATTTATTGTAAAAATAAGTTTTAAGCAGTTTACTTGTTTATATTTCAAGTTGAGCAGGAAAGTTTTGGGTCTAAAACCCATATTACTCACGAGACTTTATGTCTCACGTATTATTTTTTTAAAATGCAATGTACTTAGGTGAAAGGAGCAGGAGTTGAAGTTGGGACCAGTGTAAGATACAGATAAGTTTGAATTATGGTTTCTGTATTGAGTCTGTAATACCCCTTGAGAGTAAAAGTTTGTAAAATTTATGTAAAAAAAATTAAGTGACTTTTTCATAGTCACGCTTTGTAAGATATTTTATAATATGAACTGTATCAAACTACGGTTTGAGAAAGGGGTGTTACACTTGATATCGCCCAAACTTTGTATTGAGAAATTCAAAACCGTTGACACATGTGCTTTTAGAGAATTATTAGATATCGATAAATATCTAAGGGGAGTCGGAAGAAACCTTCTAAATATTTATTATTATTATTTAATTTTATTCAACAAAATTAAAATATGAATTTGACGGCTTAGTCTTTAGGCCATGCGGTATGCCGCACGCGGCCCCCCACGCGTCCTCCACCTCAGCAGGAAAGACGCGGCAAACACCGCCCCCTCCCCCCCCCCCCCCCCGCGTCCTCGACGTCTTGCGTCCTCTCGTCGTCGTCATGTGAACGTTTGAAGACGGAAGATTTTGAAAAAGATAGTCGTTGACGACCGTTGAACATTAAAAAAAATTAATTTTTTTTACATATTATAAATACATATCACACACATCTTATATTTTACACACATACAAACACACATTTTCCTCTCAATTTTACTAACATTTCAAGATGGAGAGCGATCCGAACACCCCCCCCCCCCCCCCACCCGGTCAAATCGAAACACGTCCCGCGGCGAATTCAACTACAACTTTTCCACGAATTGCACATTTACGAGTATGCTTACGGGATCGTCGCAACAACCGCAATACCCGTATCCATATCCACCACCGAACCAATATCAATACCCGCTACAACCTTACCCGTACGCACCCTTCCAACAACCGTTTCTATCACAATCGGCACCGCTTCCATCACCAACGCCACAAGCATCACCCGAAGAGGTCGTGATGGAAACACAAGCCCCCGCGTATTCCTCCAAAAAGAAAAAGAAAAATAATAGACAAAAGAACAAAACGCGAAACGCGCAAGAGGCGAAGGTTCCGTGGACGACCGACGAAGAGGTTCAAGTGGTTCGATCGTGGCTCGCTATTTCCATGGATTCGCAAAAAGGAAATAGCTAAAGTTCCACATCGTTGTGGGAACGCATTTTAGACCACTACCACGCGACGATGGGTCGTGGGGTGTACCGAAACAACGACGGTATTAACGAGAAGTGGCAGAAACTTTGTATCGAGTGCACCAAGTTCAACTGCATTTACAACAACTTGGTGAACATGCGACGAAGTGGCGAAAATGAATTCGGGATTTTCACAACGGCTATGGAACAATATGGGCGTGTTGTCGGGAAACCGTTTAAGCATATGCGAAGTTGGGAGTTGATGCGTACCGGTCCTATATGGCTACTAACTCCCGATTCGCCTCACTCGAGCACGTGTTCCTAACGTGGGAGGACCCCGGATGACGATATTTCGGATACTCGAGACCCGATCGACCTCGACGACGACACCGAACCACAAACCGAGATGCCTCCGCCTCGACGCCCCATCGGCCACGACCGAGCGAAAAGAGCAAGCCAAGATGCCTCCGGCTCGTCTTCGAAAGACGATGTCGAGGAAAAGGTCGACCGGCTCGTTGAACAATTCCACCGCCACAACGATCTTGCGGAATCGCGGTTGGATTATGTTTTGTTTAGCCGTTCCGGGACCGAAGAGGATCTCGAGGCGATCCGATTGATGACGGAACAACGACGCAATAAATATTTTAATAAGTAGTTTTTTTTTTTAAATTTAGGAGTTGTCGTTTTTATGTTTTTTTTTTTATTTCGTGCTATGTCGTTTTTTTATTTTTATTGTTATTTAATGTCTTTTATTTAATTTTAAGTATTTGGTTTTAATTAATTTATAATGTTTGGTTTAAATTAAAAAACGTAAAATAAAAATGTGACGTGGAAATTAAAATGGTAGTCATGGGAGTCTTGCACACCCCTAGTGGGTGTCTTGGAAGTCTTTGTGACGTGGCGATGACATGGCGGTAGTATTGGGTTGTCATGGGTGTCTTGCACACCCTTCGGCCTTAGAGTCTTTACTAAAATTTAAATTTTAGAATATTATCAACAAAATGTTCATATAATTCGGTTTTCAAAAATTCAATCGTAATCTGGTTTGGTTTTGAAAAATCAAAATTAAAACCAAATCGGGACCGTACATACATATATTTATTTAAGTTTTCGTTGCACACAGAATACAAATTCGGTTTCTGTTAATTTCGGGTTTAATTTGGTTCGTTCCGATCCGTGGACCAATATCATCCCTACTTGGCTCTCCCTCCATGCGCCCCATAGACTCCGTCGTCTCCTTCCGTTGATTCACCGAAGTGAAGCAGCCATCAGTCGAGCTTGTGTGCTTCAGATAAACCGGCAAACAAGTGAACACACACCATGAGCAGCAATCGATCTTCGGACTCCCTCCTACCCACTGAAACCCTAGAACTAGACAGTGGTCTCTCCCTTGTCCCCCGCTTCAAGCTCAACCTCACCGTCCACCGTTCCGACGCCTCCGTCAAACCACTCGACGAATGGCAACTCAAGCGCTCGTTAATCGACTTCCTCAAAACATCATCCGTCATCGTCCCCGAAGAAGACCTCCATATTCGTAAATTCAAAGACATTACGAAACGCAAACGAGAGGATCCCGTCGCTCGCGGTAAGCTTTTCATTCGTCAATTAGGTTTTCTCCCTAGCTCGTCTGAAGATCAGGAAAAGAAGTTTAATGAATGGCAGAAGACGGTTGTTGCTAAGATGAATGGAATTGAACTTAGTCTTGTTGGGGTTAAGTTTAAGCTAAGTGTTGAGATCCCACAGTCCGATGACTTCGAAGCAATGAGGAAAGAGTGGGAGGAGAATTCTGCATTTGGTGGCGGTGATAGAGGTTTGTGTTATTCCCAACTTTCTACATTTCATCATCCGATTTGTATGTTCCTTTCAATGTTAACTGGTATACAGTGTTAGGAACTTCTTTCTTTCTTCATATTGATAATTGTCATAACAATAACAATACATACATTACACTCGGACATTATTGAACAGGCCATTTTAGGGGAAGAAAACGGGAGCCTGATACAATTGTGCTAAGAGGTGTTCCATCACGTTGGTTTGCTGAGACAAGAGTTTCATCTAAACCTTCAATGTTGGTCACTCACACAATTTTTTCTGCAATAGGAAAAATAAGGTACGCGTTTGTAGTTTAATTTTCTTACATATTTTATAATATGCAATTTGTTTCTTTTAACAAAATTTCTAAATAGGAATCTTGATGTTGCTGAAGATGATGGTTTGGGCAAAGATCCAGAAGAAGATGATGAAGACATAGTTCCCGGTCTCCAATGTAAAATTGTGGTTCGGTTTGATAATCATACAGAATTCTGTAAGGCCTTAAAGGTGTTATGTGGGAGGTCATTACAAAAGGTAGACATTATTGTTTTGCTTTTTAATAGCAATGTAGTTTACTCTTGCTAATAATATGGACAATGTATTTTTTATTTTATTTTTTTGAAAATATGTTTAAAGGTTGTGTTAATTGGCAGCAAGGATCGCGTTTGAAGGCTGATTATGAGGTGAGTTGGGACAAAGATGATATATTTAGAAATGCTAGAAGTCAAACCGAAGAAAATAGTCGGTCAATGCCAAAAATGCCAGCTGGCAGTAATTATAGAAGTGAAGCTGCTAGATATCAGCCGTATGTACCCCGGTACTCGGAAAATAACACACGCTCAAAGCGATTCAAGGTTTGAAGCTAAATAGTAAATACTTCAATTTTCTTTTAACAGAAGTTGATTTTAAATGACGGAAATACCCTTCAAAGTTTCCAATTCTTGACAGTTGGCATATTCAAATTCCAATTGCTTACTAATTTCATGTTTGAAATGCAGGAATGAAGGGGAAAATAAGTTTGGTTGCATAATGAAGCTGAATGACTGCTTTTGAGTGATGTGATGATCATTGTTGTAATGAAGTTTGATCTCAATTCACATTGGCATGTCTTCCAAGTTTTCTGTAAATGCATTTACTCTAATTTTAACAAGGAAATGTAGCTTCCCTTTTATTTTATATGTGCATTTATTACTGTTCTCATGAATCGTTTCTTTCAAGATTTTTGCTGAATTGTTCCAGATTTGAGAAGACATGTAGAATGTTGGTTTCTATTTGTTACACTTTCACTTACACATTTTTGTAAGTAATTAATTTAGCAATTACATGTTTAGTTGCTGATTTCCAAAGAAAATACCAACGGATGCATGTTATATGTTGTTCACACATGTCTTAACGTTATTATCAATGATTCATATTTGCATGTCAAGAAAAATGATTTTGATGATAGTTCAGGTTATTTTTTAAATCTTTTGATAAGTAGCGTCTTATTATATGTTGATTGCTATACTTTGTCTTTCAAATGATAAGTTGTTGGTATAAGATACAAAACAAGTTAAGCACTTCAACAAAACAATAAAAAAGGTTTATGTAATGTGTGGAAATAAAACCGAGATTTTTGCAAAACAAATAACTGGAACGTAAAAATTTAACGTGGTTCATACGATCAGTCTGATCGGCTAATCCACATGCAAACGAGAGAAAGAGGATTTTATTAACACCAAGAACATACAAATCATACAAGGCTAAAACTATATTTGTAATTTGATTTGCTCATACTAATGTTACACTAACTTGAGCTATTAACAGAGAATGATTCTTCTATGTAGAGTCTGTTCCAAAGTTGATAGTGTTTTCAACCTCACAATAATTTTCTTGGAATCTTAGCTCACAAGATGTCTTGCTCTGCATTTGTATTGTGTGTCTTCTCATAATATAAGACACATCTATATATATTGGTCGTGAGATGGTCATAAACCCCAAACCCTCCTTAATTTATGGAATATGATAGAGATCGTATCTCCTTTTTTGATTTTCTATAGAAAACAAATCCTCCACTTTGGGTACCTTCGATCTTAAGACTTCACCTTTTGCTTTTCCACTAACATAAGTAGCATATGTTACATGCAAAAATATATGAATGATTATGACATGCAACTTTAAAGCTTTTAGAATTTTCTTTCAAGCATAAAGTATATTGTAACACCCGGCTTTTAAAACAAAACACCCCTGAAAAATTTTTCATTTAAAACCAAGGTTTCAATACATAAAACCATAACAAAGGGGTATATTTTAATAAACACGGGTACAAGTGTATCAAGGAGAGTATAAAATACCATAGTCTCCTTTGAAGTCGGGCTGCTACAGACAGCATCTACAAGTCCACTTCTTGAGTCACGGACTCTATCTTGTCCCCTATCAGTATCATGCTAACCTGCAGGGACAGTAACAAATATCGTGAGCTATAAAGCTCAATGAGTAATCGTATCTGCAAATAACGAGTATTAGAAATTCATTCATAAAACTGTTTGGATATCGAAACCAAACTCCTAGCCTTACTGGCTGACCAAATATCTCTTAGGATTTCACATCCTAAATTATAGCCATACAGACAATATCATGATAACCTGCAATTATCAAGCCACGTAAGTTATTTGCACATATAATCATATACAACTATTTCTGTCCCATATCTCTTAGTCACATCGGACCGCACCGTATATCCTGGCTATTTAAGCCGCACTCTGTGTCATAGCTATATAAGCTGCACCAAAACATTATCAATATATAATTCATAGCCCGAAGGCCGCACCAACTGGGTTTAATAACCCGATATCATAGCCAAAAGGCCGCACCATGTACCTGTAACAAAATCATAGCCAACAGGCCGCACCAAATATCATAGCCCGAAGGCCGCACCAGAATCATAGTCCGAAGGCCGCACCAGACTCATAGCCCGAAGGCCGCACCAGAATCATAGCCCGAAGACCGCACCAGAATCATAGCCCGAAGGCCGCACCAAGCATCGGAGACATAGCCCGAAGGCCGCACCGGAGTCATAGCCCGAAGGCCGCACCAAGCATCAGAGACATAGCCCGAAGGCCGCACCGGAGTCATAGCCCGAAGGCCGCACCAAGCATCGGAGACATAGCCCGAAGGCCGCACCGGAATCATAGCCCTAAGGCCGCACCCATTGGATATAAAATCCAGAAATCATATCATAATCATTTGTGACTCACGGCTCCGTTCTTGTCATTTCATTGACTCACGGCTTATCCGGTATTGCCTTTTCACCATAACTTTAGATTATCATTTTCGTCCCCCAAACCTGTTTCAACCTGTAACAGTCCAATCGACACATATCATATGTGATATAAGTGAGATTACTCACCTGGATACTAGCTACGTTTCAATTTCGGTTGTTTCTTGCCTTTGCGTGCACCACAACCATTTTGTCCCATACCTATTTATTCATTTATATATCAAATGATAATAGGTTAATAATCATTCCAATTAACTCTAATACGATAGAGTTCAATACATTATTATTATAAACAATGCCTAGTTAATAAACTTTCCGTTTACTAACTTTTTATGAATTTTACTATTCACCGAGGCATTCGAATCGATCTACAGTGCCCCCGAGGGGTCGAAAACTCGTTATAAAAATTTTCCCAAACTTTTCAGACCATAACGAGCCTATGGTCCAAATTTGAGCTAAAACGGACAAGCCAAACGAAAGTTAGCATTTTTGATCCCCTGCCTGGCCCCTACCTGGAGGGCGCACTGCGCCTAGGACAGGGCGCACTGCGCCTGGGCGCACCCCGCCAGGGGCTTGGGCGCACCGCGCCTAGCGCCTGCGCAGGTCTCCTGTCCAGCCGCGATTTGTGCACTGTAGCACGCAGTTTTAGCCCATTAAGTCCTTAATCCAGTCCTTAATCGTTTGGGGTTTGTTTCTAGGCTAAAACCTTATACTTTAACAAGGTTTTCAACCATTCAAAACAACTAAATCAATCAAAATGAAGAATTAGGGTTCTTAGTTCTAACAACCCCAAAACTTCAAATTCATCAACAATAACAACCTACTTCCATTAGTTTGAGTTAAGTCCTTTCTAGCATGACTTAATGGAAGTAATAAACCATTTAAACCACATAATCATAATTGAAATGTACAAATTTCAGTTTCTATAAAACCAAACAAAGAACACTTCAAGAACTTGATTAAAACTAACCTTTCAAGCCTAGGAATCATCAATTCCAAGCCATAGTTCTAATTCCTTGCTTCAATTCATGATTTCCTGCAGAAATCGCACCCTCCAAGCTCCTCCCGTTGCTGCACATTTGGCTGGTCAAAGAGAGAGTCAACTCTCTTCTATATATACCACAAATTTTTACAAATTTGGTCTCTAAGTTCATTTTCTTGAACTTTGACCACAATAACCAAGTTTTATTACAATAAAACTTTCATTTCTTACATTTTTGCCACAACCAACAATATTTTCAGAATTGGTCCTTCACTTGTCAAATGACCAAAATACCCTTTCGCGGTAAAACGACCAAAAATCCGTTTTTATAACATTTTAAGTCCAAAACTCAAAATATTATTTCAAACTAATTACTTTTCTGTCCAAAAGACCAATTTACCCTTTCAAGGTAAAATGACCAATTTGCCCTTTTATTATAATTATATAATAAAACACGTCTTGGCGTTACATATATGTTGGGCGTGTTTGGCAAAATTAGCTAGAAGCTGGTAGCTGGTAGCGGGAAACTGTGACTTTTAGTTTGTATATGACTGTTCGGCAAAAGTAGCTGAAAGCTTTTAAAATATGTAGAATTACATAAAAGGACATCTGCGTAATTATTGGTTATATTTTTAAGGGTATTCTAGTAATTAATGGTATAATTGGCAGAGCTTTTTGTTAAACGCTACTTCAACTAGTTTTTAGGGCGTGTTTGGCAAAATTAGCTGGTAGCTGGTAGCTGGTAGCTGGTAGCGGGAAGCGGGTAGCGGCTAGCGGCATGCGGGTAGCTGGTAGCGGGAAGCTGTGACTTTTAGTTTGTATATGGCTGTTCGGCAAAAGTAGCTGGAAGCTTTTAAAATATGTAAAATTACATAAAAGGACATCTGCATAATTATTGGTTATAGTTTTAAGGGTATTCTAGTAATTAATGATATAATTGGCAGAGCTTTTTGTTAAACGCTACTTCAACTAGCTTTTAAAATAGTAGCGTTTAGTTTAAAATAAAAGCTTCAAGCTCGCGTCGCCGAACGAAGCTTTTGGTTTTTATTAGAGCTATTTCCTAAACGCTAAAAGCTAGAAGCTCTCAAACGCTCTCAAAAGCTCCGTGCCAAACACGCCCTTAAAATAGTAGCGTTTAGTTTAAAATAAAAGCTTCAAGCTCGTGTCGCCGAACGAAACTTTTGGTTTTTATTAGAGTTATTTCCTAAATGCTAGAAGCTAGAAGCTCTCAAACGCTCCCAAAAGCTCCGTGCCAAACACGCCCGTTGTTTGCTATACTTTGGGTGTGTTTTACTTTTTCAATGGAACTAGGGTTAGGGGTGTTCAAATTCGGATATCCGGAAATTCGGATATCCGAATTTCGGATATCCGAAAATTTCGGATAGTGAATATTGATATCCGAATCCGTATCCGAAATTTCGGATATCCGAAATTTCGGATTCGGATTCGGATATCATTTCGGATATCCGATTTTATAAAAAAAAATTCAAATTTAATTAAATTAGCCTAAAAAAATCTTTTATCCAATAAATATATTAAAATAAACATCTTTGATATTACATTGTGGTATTTAAAACCAAACGAAGGAAAAAAAGTATGAGATTAATCGACGAAACATAGTAATATATATAAAAAAGAAAATATATTTTTTCGAATTCGGATATCGGATATCCGAAATATCCGAAATTTTGTAAAATCACTATCCGAATCCGAATCCGAAAGTTCGGATATCCGAAAATTTGGATATCCGATTTTTCGGATAATTTAGCATCGGATTTTCGGATTTTCGGATCGGATTTTCGGATCCGAATATTTTTGAACACCCCTAGTTTCAATAACATAAGCTGCATACTTAAATAAAAAACTTTTTAGAGGATTCTTTTGAATGTTAAAAAAATAAATGAATACATTAGCTAGCCAGACAATGCAATTGCTTTAAAAGCTTTGAATTGGGTTGTTTTTGGACCGGGTTGGGTTAAGACTATGCTGGGCTTTACCCGAGTTTTCTTTTGTATTGGGCCGGGCAAAATCATTGTTCTACTTTAATCAGTTTATTTACCTTTCATTATAGTGATTATGATGTCGATGTCTTCTCGACTTGGAATGATATTATATACGCAATGTTATATTTTGGGGCTTAGAAAAATTATTTATTTCAACCTAATACATGCGAATCTGGCATCATCGTTTTTAGGATTTTGAATGTCCTTTAAGTATATATATTGTTTATGAAAAATAATTTCTAATTCAAAAAACATAATATTATTAAATTCTCATCCTCTAACGTAAGTATATAAAGAATAGAAAAAAAAATGAGTATATTGCTTTTTTAAACGTAGGAAATAAAAAGAAATAATTGATAGGCATTCTTATATAGTTTAAATGTCAGCACATTTTTAGAAGACTTGATGGGGGGTGGGGGGTTTTGGAAATTTTAGGGGGTGCTCTTCTTTTGCCCTATCCCCGGCTGCCAGGTTCCCAATAGTGGAGCTCTTTCCGTCTTCCACGTTTTCCTTTACTGCCACCTCTCCCTCGAATACTTCTCCTCTATCTTCTACGGAAATGGCTAACACGGATCACAAGGAATCGTCATTCCGCTTGCTGCTTCGATTTCTCCGATCCGATGTCATTCACACATACCGAATGATCCTTATGCTGCTAGGGTTTGTTTTAAAAGATGAAATCCGGTGTGTCAAGGGCAGCTGCAACAGCAACAAGAACAATCACCACAACAAGCGCCGCCGAAGGAGGGGCTGGACCCTGCTGTACAACAGCAACTTAATCTAGAATCCGTCAACACTAGAGCCACGAGCCTCTATAAAGCCATCGGTCGCATCCCTGATGATTTCGAAGTCGTTGCCCGCACCAATTCCGTACCCAAGTGGTTAGTTTCTCCAATTAACATAGATTTCGAATTCACACATTGTAATATCAGTTTCACGAATATAAATTTACATGTATTTATATCTTTTTTTGATACCTCTTTATCATAAAGCAAAAGCTTTTCAACAGATTGAAAGAGGTGAACTAGAAAAAAAAAGTGGGATTTTTTACAGTCAATAGGTTTAATGATATTCAAACTGTAAACTGTTATATTATATGAGGTACATTCTAATCATATGATAAACTTAAATAAACCCCTTCATTATCTTGCTTCTTCTATGTGACAGGAGGACAAACAGTTGTTCACAGAAAATTTTTGATCTCCAAAATTATGCTTTGTTAAGTTTTTCAAGATTATGCTCATGGACTGTCACTTTCAGGTAAACTTTTCAAAATTATGATTTTCAAGATTATGCTCATGGACTATCACTTCTATATATTAATGTTTATATTTTATATTTAAGTGTTCTTTGTAGAATTGACAGAGATAAGCAATATTGGACGCCTTTCACTATGGATCCATCATTATATTGTTTTCCATTTATACCCAAATTTACCTGATTCAACTAAATAAGGCCATTCAATATTTTTTTCCACTCAAATACTGATTCTTTAGGGATCAACATGATCATCAAGCAGGAAGCTAGAGATTCAGTTATGTATATCGTTCTATGTTGTACGAAAAAGATGGATATAAGCATAAGATTGATGTTCTTGACGTGAAACCAAATGTTTTTAAGGTAAATATTACTTCAAATGTTAAAATAGTAATGAAGACTAAAATAATTGTTGTTGTGCAACCATCCATGTTTCGTTTCATATTTATAATTTGTAGTTTTATTTATGTTTTGGGGTTTATACATGTTTAAGTAGTATAAGAACTTAAAATCATAATAAAGCTTCGATCTTGATTTCAAGGAGTTGGTTTACACTGTAATCACAACTTGGTTCATCCTACTTTTATTATTATGTTGCAATTATTGTTTTAGGAAATAATTCATAATTGCATAATTTGCCAAAGAGATGCTAACAATTTGTAACCGACATTTTCCAGGATAGCCATGTAGATTCCGGAAATTCGGAAGATTGTTGCGTCTATTGGGACAAATATCTCAAAAACAAAGGCATAAATATGAAAATGAGGCTAAGTTGCCGGCTTGAATGGTTAGAAAAAAAAGAGGTGAGACTATTGGATGATGCATCAATGGGCAGAAATGTGGTCGAGGTTATCAGTCATGGTTAGAAATCAGACGATTATAGAAGCCGACAAAGTAGGAAATCATTACTTTGTTTGTTATGCCTTACTGAAATCGTGCCTTACTTTTCATCTTCTGATGCCACAAGCAACGATCTTACTGCTGGCCTATAAAAGGTGATTAGACTGCCCAAAGGTAATGTTCTTGAAAGAAAAAAATAGATGTCAGTTTGTTTAGTAGTCATATCAAAGAACCCTAGAAAACAATTGACTAACTTTTTTTAATGTATAAGCAGGTTGTTGGAATTTCCACCATATACCCGTCTTTAAAGGGTTCTACAACTCTGGCGGCCCCGATCTCGCAACCGGTTGTCCTCATTGGGTAAATCAGATTTAAGACTAATCACGAAACTTTTCATCTTTTTGTGATTTTCGATTAAAGCATTCATATATCTTTACCTCTTTAATTAATGTTTGCTCTATGTTTGCTCTGATTAAGGTATTTTTATGGTTTTAGATTAAGGTATTCTACTATAAACCTCTGGTTATTTTCCATATTAAAAGTTTTGAACCTAATTTCTTATATTTATTATTGCAGGAAGGCAATTTGAGTCTTTTGTGTTTTGGCTTGTGAAAAGTAATAAAGCACAAATCTTGCACTTATTCATATTGGGTAATTCAGAAACGATAATTTTTTTTAATACTTAGATTTTGTGTCGTAAAGAATGACTGCTGACTTTTGAGGTCAAAAAGTATGATCTTTTTAATGTTGATTATGAAAGGAATCTTTCATTTTTGTTGCATTGATGCTTTAATTGAAAATAGCTTATCATTTGTAGGAAGAGTCGAATTTTTATGATTTTCGATTAAGGTATTCTACTATAAACCATATTAAATGTTTTGAACCTAATTTTTTATATTCATTATTGCAGGAAGGCAATTTGAATCAGCTTCTTTTGTATCCAAACCCATCTGATCCCTTAAATGGAGATGCTGCTGCACTGATGATGCAAGACCGAACTGCATATGAGCAAAAGGTTAAAGGTAAGTCCGAAATTGATTGAATTAAAATATACCTGTATATAAAATTCCCGTTTAATACGTACCTTGATTCTTTTCGTACTGCTTACCCAGACCTCTCCGATTGGTACAATATGCTTGCCGATCTAATTTTTAAGTTTTTGATTCCGCCGTTTCTGCTCTTCAATCCCTCGGCATTCACGTAAGCACTAATCATCTCTCTGTATCTCCGACTTCAGTTTAAATTTATGTTTAGTGTACTCACAGTTTATGTTTAATGACCTACATGGCAGGTGCTCGATGAAATGCCACAGTGAAACTAAGCAACCAAAATACACAACCTAAATATTATCAATCTGTTTTATTGAATACGCAAACTAAAGTTAAATATTATCATTAAAAAGCATTTGTCAAAACGTCTAAAATGTCACCAATGTCAACTATAAAAATATAGCGATCATATAATGTTTTCATCGTCTTTTATTATTATAACCAGTTAACCGCATACTTGATTAAAATGACATCAATTTTAACTTAAAAACCGACAAGTTAAAGGAGGGTCTTTATACAACATTTCAAATAAATAAGGACAAATGTTTAATTGTTCAAAAAACCTTTTGCTTTCAAGAAAGATTTGTGAAGATAGGTTTTTATTATTTAAAGTTAGTTTTTTTGGAACATGGAAAACTGATGTGGCAAAAAGAAAAAGCTTCTGAATCGGATATTTTCATAAATATTTGATCATTTTTTTTTCAATTATACAAACAGGTATATGCGATCACATTATCTTCAAAGCAGTCTGTGTATCTGGTGCAACAAATGTTATTGCATATGATCTTTTACCTAATAAAACCCTACGAGACACAATAAACCGAATATTGGAGTCGAATAACAGCAGTGCAGAAAATGGTGGCAGTGCCTTTCACGTTCAAGGTATCTACAACTTATAACCAAATCATATCTTGGAGTAAATTACAATAATGGTCCCTCTTCATTCTGATTTTCGCCATGTTTAGTCCAAATCTAAAACCTTTTCAAATTTGATCCTTATTTCAAGGTTTCATGCCGTATATGGTTCTCAGAACCTTGAAATAAGAACTAAAATTCAGAAAGTTTCAATTTTGGACGTGAAACGGTGAAATTCAAAAAGAACGAGGACCATTCTTGTAATTTATTCCATTTCTTTACACTATTTATTTGTTTATTTATGTTAAAATTTTTTCTAGATATGGAGTCTGCTAGGTGTGCACCACCACAGCCCAAGATTCAATCCCCTTCAAGATCTGCAGCCTCTAAGAGTGAGCAGCAAGCTCCACCACAAAATGGGGAGGCTACAAATATTGGTAGTGGCAGCGGCGGCAACAGCAGAACATGATGGTGCTCCGGCAGCTGAGCCACCAGTCTCAGGGAAAGGAAAAATCACAAAAGCTCCAGATGTCTCTGAAGCTACATATGATTCAAGGAGTATGATGGAACCTGCATCATAGGGAAGTGCAAGACCAGTTGATGATGAAGTCCAACAGAAGCAAGTTCCTAGTGAGGCAGGTAAATGGAATCTGTTTTCCGAAGGAATGGAATCTGGTTTTGGAAGGAATGGAATCTGTTAGAAGTAGGGAATTACCTTTCGAAAGTCAACATGGCTTACATTTTCCTTCTTTTTTTTTCAGCTAAGAAGAAGAAGAAGAAGAAAGTCAACATGCCAAATGGTAAGACTTTTGATCTCTGTTATACCTTTCAAAGAAGATTCAATTACGGCTTATTTTTTAGCTGACTTTTTTTTTAAATTATTGCAGCAGCAGAAATGCAATGGAGGGCTTCCCAGGATTTTGCGGCTGAAAACTACATGATGCTGCCAGGTCCTCCTTATAATCCTTATTGGAACAGTATGCAACCCGGAATGGATGCATTTATGGGCCCGTACGGTGGCGGCATGCCTCCATATATGGGCGGCGGTTATGGACTTGGGCCCATGGATGTCCCCTTTGGAGGTGGCATGTTCCTCCAGGATCCTTTTGGAATGTCAGGGCTCATGATGCCGCCTCCTTTTATCCCACCTCAAAGGTATTATAATTTATAAATATTATTTATGAATTATGATCTAAAAAGCTAGCTCAACCATCAACTATTTTTTTTTTACATTCAAGAAATAGCAAACTACTTTTGCTGATTTTTTTATTGTAGCATCGTACTTTCGTTTCTTCTTGTATGACATTGTCCTTTGAAAATCCACTCGATTATAGCAATGTCGGGCAACTAGAAATAAAGTTTTACGATTTTAATTGTTTGGAAATTGGAATTTTCCATGTATAAAGCGGCAATAAGAAAAAGATTAGAAGTTTATTGGTATAATACTATAATTGTGTTGCTTTTTCAAAGTACAATGCTTTGATATGAAAAAAAATGAAAAGTTTGTTGATGTAATCAAATAGATTTTCCAGCTTTGATAAGAAGTAAAATGAAAAGTACATTAATATATTTGGCTAGATATTTTAGAGTACAATGCTTTGTTTGACAACTAGAAAACGTTAAAATTACATTGTTATTATTGGGTACATCTTTCTAAATACAACAGTGCTTTGTTAAGTAATAAAGTTTTCACTACATTGCTATAATTTTGTAAAATTTCCAGCACAAAACAGGAAACAAAGACAAGTCAAAGAAAAAAACATCAAATCTATCAAATAACCGGAAGACCAAAAGTTCTCCAAAGTTAAAGAAAAAAAATACCATAAAAAGAACAAAATTAGATCCAAATAAAACCCGTGCGGAGCACGTGTCGAACAATCCAATTTTATAAAAACACGAAAATTGAAAAGAAAATCAGTTTTGAACTAAACCCTTATACGTAAAATAAAAAATTACTTTTTAGAGGTCCTAAGCCGTACGTGCGTAGCACGAAGCTTCATCTAGTTTCTTTTAAAATGCAACTAAGACCATAAAGATCTAGTCTCATTATATTAAAACCACTTGTTAATAAACTTTTGCATGACCTTGTGTACATTTAACAATGGTTAAAGGTAAAGGTGGTATTGCTTCAAAAGTTTCGAAAACTCCAAAATAATGCACCCAAAAGTTACTTCACTAATTCCATCATTATTATTATTTAATATAATGTGTTTGATTAAAAAATGAATGATGGTAGATTTGAATATTATTTAGCTTAATTTTTATTATTTTCACTGACATACTTAAGAGTATTTATCCTTATCTAAATTTAAGTTTCATTATACATTCTTCCCTTTTTATATTTTCATATCTTAATTATATCAATATATTAACTTAACTTATTAAAGAATACATAATACAAAATAAAATTGATTATTCTATTAACTAATGCGTTCAAATAGTATCAATATCGAATGTATGATCTACATATTTTTTATTTTTTTTACCATAACACTGTTAGTGTATGGGTTAGGGTTTCGACCCAATGTCCCAAATGAGTGTTACATATGAATATATATAGACACCATATGTTTAGATATGGTGTCTATATATATTCATATGTAACACTCATTTGGGACATTAGGCCGAAACCCTAACCCATACACTAACACATTGGGGCGAAGCCCTAACCCATACACTAACTAACACTGCCTAAAAACTTATGAAATGCGCTAACTTCTTTAACTATTTTGGATGTTTTAAATGGTCCTGGTGGACATATGAATGTTATCTTTATAAATTACGATACCAGATCTTTTACGGAGATAAACTTTCTCAATATAAAATAATGTGATCCAATTTCGATATCAATAATAACTATAATTAAATACCAGATCTTATGTGTTTGACGTATTAAATGGCTATCTTTTGACCGATTAAGATAAATAATACCATGTGACAACGATTGGGTATATAGAAAGTAAAGCAATCCTATCCACCACTAGGAATTTCAGAAATGTACAAACATGTAGCCATCGTTTTTTGTGTAGTTAATGACCCACAAGAAATAACACGTGATACTTATATCTAATCTTAGAAGACAAATTTCTTACGAAACAAGAAATTTTATTCAATTTAATGTCTTAAGATTGTAAAAGTAAACATTGGATATAACAACAGTTAGAGAATCTGTGAAAAAAGATTCGAAATTTACAAAAATTATTATAGTTTATTTTTTCAAAAGAAAGTTATTTAGTATATTGTATCACACCAAAATTTTCAAAATTTCTATTGACTACATTGATACATAGTTTTTAAGAGATTTCTCACCTCAGCTCCTTCCTAACACTATTATTGTTTATAAATCATAAACTTAATTGGTTAAATATAAATAAGCATAATTATAACCATATTTGAATATAAGAAAAAGACTATTTCGTGTATAACACGAAGTCTCGAAGAAATCACCTAATGTAAGTATTGACAAACATATCCCATTCATACTTCTATTTTCCAATTATTATTATTTTTTATAGTGGTGTTGGGTACAAACATCGCATGCGATGTTCGTGGGATTATAAACATCTAATATATCAAATATTTAAATGTACTTTAAAGTTTTTTTTTTTTTTCATTAACTCAGCACTCCCGTCACTCATCCATCCTCCAAATTTGGTATTCCTTTATTTATTAATTTATTATAGCACACATCCTTTAACAAAAATATCTCGTCTTCGTTTGGCTTTCTCATTCATATAAATTAACCATGAAGATTTATTTGATTTAAATATCGTAGTATTCTTTTAAAGATCAAACACAACAATTATAATACTAAGCTAGTAGTCGAAGGATCACATCATTAAATAATAATAAGTTTTTAGAAAGACAAGCATCTTCGTAACAAATTAAAAGGGAGCTAGCAAGTACACAAATATGGTATATCGATGAGAACTTCACAAACCACTCTCTATTTTCAGTGTATGCATTGTTTTGTTTGATAGTTCTTTACTAGCCTTTTAATTTATTTTGATGCTTGCCGGTAAAAAGTTGGATTTTAACTACGGTTGTTTCGGGTTAATTTTTAAGGAGGTTTAAAACCTAAAATATGTAACCAAAAAGCCGGTTATGTAAATTAAATATTAATGAAAAATTGTATTTATATTTACATTTTATTTATATTGTGTTCCTACTAATATTAAATTGTGACATGTGTCTTAAAATATTATTAATTTTATTAAATGTAACACTTGTCACAATTTCACAAAGTTGGATAAGAATAAACACAATTTCTCAATATTAATACCGAAAACAATATCATATGAAAATCTTATCACATTATCTTCTTTATTATAGGCTTGTCGGGCAATCGTTGGAACCTTAAAACCTGCCATCTTTTTGGGACTTATGCTTGCTCAATCATGTGTGAAGATGCATGTGCCGTTAATTTCCTCCCTTAACGTGACAAGAACAACTTGACAAGTAATTTAAAAGTAATTTTTTTGTATATAAGAGTATAAGACTATTTCATATATGATTGAAATAACTTTAATCCATATGTAGAAAAATTAAGATTATGGATCTCTTTCGGAATTAACTTTTGAGATTCTTTAATTTTAATAAATAAATATGTTTTTTGTAATTACAACAAACAATTCGTGTTTTATATTGACAAACTTCTCTAAAGTAGTAAAATTTTATCATCCAAAACTAAATAATTTATTTATTAACGGATAAATAACTAACCTCACTAAATGAATATATTTTTTATGGTTACAGTCTCCAGCTGCAACTATATATTTGACTAATACAACATACAGGTAACGTATTTCGCAACACGGTTAAATTAATTGGACATCTTTAGCACGAAGTTAGACTGTACGTCTAGGATTTTTTTTTTCAAGATAATTAATTCCAACCACCCCACCATTAACAAATGTAACCAAAAAACAAAGAAATTGAATATTCACATGAATCTCCATCCACAAAATTCAAAACTGACAGAAAAAATTTAAAAGCAACACACTTAATTGCTTCAAACTCAATCAAAAGCTTCTTCGATGGGGTTGATTATTCATCTCTGCGTTATTCAGTACGCTTCTTGGAGACGTTATCATCTTCTCGCTGAATTTTCTTGAATACTCTTTCTTCATGTTCTTCTTCGGTCTTTTAGGATTTTCAGATGTCGCATTAATCATCGGCACCAAATACCACCCAATAGAAGTGCATAATATCGCAAAAGATCGGCCAAAAAACACCAAGAACACCAAAATCAAGATCACAAAAAGAGACAACGAATACCAAGGCCTCCATATTTCACCAAGCTTCTTTCTCAAACTAAAACTAATATTCTTCTTGCTGGGATCAACCGCCGGTTTTGCTGCCGTGGTGCCGCTAGGTTTGCCGTTTCCGGTAGCCACCGGATGTTCCGGAGATGATTCAGTGGTTTTCACATTTCCGTTGAATTTATGGTGCTGATCTTTGTCTTGTTTTCTTTGATCTTTAATCTTGACGACAATTGGTTTGACATCATTCGAATTTGAGTACACAAATCGAACCAACGAGATATCTTGAGACCCTTTTTGTGTATAGATCTTCTGTCTCTTTCCATCAAGATCCGCCAAGAGAGCTTCAAACTTATCAAGACCACGATTTGCGTACGGGTTCTTGCTGTCTTTATTGCTTCTGCTGCAAAAACTGTGTCGTCTTGTTGGTTTTCTTTGAGGAGTTGGTGAAGCCGGCCAAAGCACTTCAAAATCATCTTCTCGATTGCCTCCAGATCCACAAATGAAAGCCATGGTCTCTGTACGTTCTTGCAAAAGGTTTATATGACTGGTTTTACAACAAATTTAGAGGGAAAGTGAAGGATTATTGTATCAAGGAATTTGCGTGTGGGTTCAAGCTAGTGCTCATAATTCTGAAATGATGGAGGTTATAAAGAGGTGATGTGAACGTGAAAGAGAAGGGTTTATATGGAAGGTTCTAACGAGTGTTTGACTTCTTGGAGAAGGGGTAAAGGATTTTGTGAAAAGTATTTTTATTAAGACAATAATGTGGGTTCCACATGACTTTGATATAGTCAAAGTCTTTTAGGAATGATTAGTTACATAAATTCCCCTGCATCTTCTCCATATTTCGAAAAATCACCCAAAAATTTCATTTAGATGCTGATTTCTGTTATGATTGTCCCACTATACTTTTTCTAACTCGAACTAAGTAATAATTCATGGGTGAAGTTAAGTATGAACGTCATTTACTACTTCACAAATATTTGATTTGCTGTTTTTCGTTTTTGTCGTGAAATCGGTTGAAAGAATGCATATAAATGATGCTTATTTGTGTTTTGTTACTATAAGAACTTTCCTGATTTCCTCAACTTTGTCTAATTTCTAATATGATCATTTATGTAAAGTTTATTTTGAACTTTACCTATAGAATTGTAAGACATAATCCCTAGTTTGGGTTTTGGAAAATGTATTTTAGGAATGGCTATTTGGTGATGATTTTTTGTTTATAACAGGAGGGGCGTACAATGCAAGTTGACATTGTTTAGGCCATGTTAGTAAAATGGTATATATCCTCAAATTGATTATATAATACATGGCTAATAATTAATTTTTAATGATAACACAGTCGTTCTAGATGGACTTGTTCTAGATGACAGGCCACCGCAACCAAATGACGTCACAAAATAGATAACTACACCTACTGACCAAAGACACGTTATATGCAAGTTGTCTAATAAATACATACCAACTAAAGGGTATTTTGTATATCCAAAATTTTTGATATAGATTCATGTATCAAATCGGTTATCCAAAATCGTTTTTCATTAAAAAAAAACTTATTTGCCAACAACAATAGGTTTACGTTGTCACCATAAAAATACTAATATTTTTTATAATAATAACTTAGTGTTTTAAGCAATTAACGTATACATGTTAGACGTTGAGAGAGATGATGATGAGAAATGAAATCTTCATTCATTCATTACTCTTCTGAATTCACAGCTACAGCCTACATATATACATGAATAAGAGAAATAACAATAAACTAACAAACTAACAGAAAATGTTATGAAAAGACCAAAATACCCTTAAACTAATTCTAACTATATTAACAGAATTGTAATTATCTAAACACTCAATTACAATTCTAGATCCGAAATCCAATTGGAGGTTGTTTTGTTTCATTCTAAATATTTTGAACGATACCAAAATAAGGTTACCGTCCACCAAAATTTATTATTAGAGATTTAGAGTATCCACTTTCCAAAGTCTAATTTGGTTCAATTTACCAATTGATGGTTTATCTTTATTTTCTGTTAGATTATGGATTTACACAACACATTAATCAATTTTCAGTGGATAATCTCCATTGACAGTACACCAACACTCTAATTCATTCTTAGTGGCTAATTTCCACTATTTCACCTATTATTGGAAGAACTCTTACTCTTTTTAATTTAGGGTAAATTACATAAAAGTCATTAAGTTTTCCAATTTTCTCGATTTTGACACTGCATTTTTATTTTTTGCAATTAAATCATTATGTTTTCAGAAAAGTTGCAATTAAGTCATTATGTTTTCCAAAAAGTTGCAAAAATGACCATATGACCGGATGGTAACAGGTTACCAGGTCATATGGTCAGATTTGCAATTTTTCAGAAAACCTAATGACTTAATAGCAAAAATAAAACATAGTGTCAAAATCAAGAAATCTAAAAAAGTTAGCGACTTTTAGGGTTTATTTCATAAAAAACCCTAAATTTTCAACTTTTTTCTGTTTAAACCTAAAACTTTATTTTTTTCAAAAAAAACCTAAATTTTGGAGTATCTTTTTAATATATCCCCCTAACCGGTTTTACAGGTTATACATACTTTTTTTTCAGAAAAAACCCTAATTTCTTTTTTTTTTTTCCGAAAAAAACCCTCAATTTCAGTGATTTTTTCACAAAAAAAAAATGTTTCTTCGTTTTTGTAATTGACATAACTTTTATATACGATGTCCAAATTCTACGAATTTTATATCACTGGAAAGGTCGTAAGTAATACTACAACTTTGCTTTACTGACTTTTGTTTGAATATGTTTAGATATTTCGCTACACTGGCTTGTTTTTTTATAATAGCTGTATCTTTTGCATACGAGCTTTGTTTTCGACGTTCTATAAGTCGACGGATTCGTAAACACGAATACATCGTGTAATGAATATTATTTAAACCAAAATATTTTTTGTATGATTTATCGAATTTTATGCTACTATAGTCTATTATTCGAAATTATACAAAAACGAAGAAAAATAATTTTCTTTGTAAAAAAATCCCTGAAAAATCGTTTAACTTGCGGATAAACTCGTAAATGCCTAAATTAACTTGAATAATATTCATTACACGATGTATTCGTGTTTACGAATCTGTCGACTTATAGAACGTCGAAAACAAAGCTCGTATGCAAAATATACAGCTATTATAAGAAAACAAGCCAGTGTAGCGAAATATCTGAACATATTCAAACAAAAGTCAGTAAAGCAAAGTTGTAGTATTACTTACGATCTTTCCAGGGATATAAAGTTCGTAGAATTTGGACATCGTATATGAAAGTTATGTCAATTACAAAAACGAAGAAACATTTTTTTTGGTGAAAAAATCACTGAAATTGAAGGTTTTTTCCGGAAAAAAAAAGAAATTAGGGTTTTTTCTGAAAAAAAAAAGTATGTATAACCTGTAAAACCGGTTAAGGGGATAAATTAAAAAGTTTCTCCAAAATTTAGGTTTTTTTTTGAAAAAAAAAATAAAGTTTTAGGTTTAAACAGAAAAAAGTTGAAAATTTAGGGTTTTTTATGAAATAAACCCTAAAAGTCGCTAACTTTTTCAGATTTCTTGATTTTGACACTATGTTTTATTTTTGTTATTAAGTCATTAGGTTTTCTGAAAAATTGCAAATCTGACCATATGACCTGGTAATCCGGTCATATGGTCATTTTTGCAACTTTTTGGAAAACATAATGACTTAATTGCAACTTTTCTGAAAACATAATGACTTAATTACAAAAACTAAAAATGTTGTGTCAAAATCGAGAAAATTGTAAAACTTAGTGACTTTTATGCAATTTACCCTTTAATTTATCATAATTCCATGAGCTTTATGTCTAATTTTTGCGTATTAGTTTATTATCGATACAATAATTATTATACCTTAGTATATTACTAACATTCAATTGACCACTTCCAATATCTCAAGTCATTTATGAACCCTAACTTTCAACCTTAAAGTTTCAGGTAAATTAAAAATCAAGGATTAGAAACTCTAACTCTAGGATGAAAGGAAATTCATCCAAGGTTTATAATCCTTTAAAATTTCTAATCTAAATAATCAAAAGTTATCTGAAATGTCAATTCCAGTAAAGAGGGAGAGGATAAGACAGCAATGGGTTCCGTCCGTTGTGTCGTCTGGGTAAAAAGAATTAAAGAGTAATAGTGGCGATAAATTAAAGCATTAGCAGTGACGAGTAAATAAAAAGTGGGAAAAGTTTGCTGTTTATTTTCATGGGTATTACTGGCGACATATGTCGTCATTATTGCCTGTTGCCGGGTTTTGACCAAGTGCACCTGGATAGTTAACTTGGTTTTACCGGCGAGGCGGCAACACCTTTAATTACCGGTGAAACCAAACTTTAACAACAACATGTCGCCGGAAAAAAGGTTGATAAATTAACATTTCTTGTATTGTACTCCACATTTTGAGTTGTCCTACTAGAGACAATATGGTTTTACGTTGTATGATATTGTTTTCTAGTTAACTTAGTATATCTCTTTTATAATTGAAAGATGATAAAAAGTTTTAAGTTTTGTTGTATTATATTCGGACATTATATATCTATCACATAGATAGGTGATATTCTAGAAAAAGTAATGTTACCCGTCATCCACGCCTTGGCCTGAAGACGGCGGCGGAATTAAACTGAATGATCGTCCAGCTCGGCGGCTTACACATACAGTCATTGCGGATTGGTCGCTAGTTATTTGTTATATATCAGATAAACATATACAAACATACAATATATATATAAATACAAATATCTAACAGATACGTTTAAAAATGAGTCTAACATTAATAATAATATCTTATTGTATTTTAAGATTTCTATTCATATTAATAAAGCTTCGATATAATTCGTAAATCCTTCTCACATATACAAGATAAACTCAAAACACCAAAAAGAAAAATATATTGTTATGTTTCGTGATGGGTTTGTAATTTATACTTTCTTCGTGATTGTTATTTATTTGATATTGAGCATACACAAAAATTTAGTTATTCAAAATATACCACTATAAAAATCTAATTAAAATGTTCAAAACAATTAATTATTTATTAAAATATTCATGTGTAAGTCATATAGATTATGTTTAATGATCGATAATATTTTAACAAGTAAATGATAAGCTTGAAAGGTTAAAAATACGTTTATATTTTACTCTTTTCTTTACTAGATTTCTATTTAGATGTTTAATAAAGTGTATGTTCGTTAGCGAGTTTTTAAAAGTTTTTAAGATCTTTTTAACTTTTAACTTTTAATAAATATTTTGATTTAAAGAAGATTTTGCGTTCGTCGATACGAGCTTTAATTTTTATTTTAAACAAAAAAATTTTAATTCAAAATGTAGGTTTTATGAATTTTTAGCTTTTTAGCGTTTTTAACTTTTAATTTATGTAACTTTATATCTAAAAACTAAAAACTATTTCCCTCGAATGTCGACAAATTCTAACCTCCAGCTATATTGTCTATTCACGTGGGACAACTTTTACAAACTTTTAAACTTAAATACAAGATGTCCTCGTCTTGACTATACATCCGGAATTAATACGCAACGAAATGTGTAATTCTTTAACCCATCATACGTCGATGAAGTATTGCTTTAATACCATTTTCATAATACCACAAACCCAAAGCAACAATTTGGTCTAATAACCTTTGGATCAACTTAAAACCATAGTAAAAGTTATTAATAGCCTAGAGCTAAGATTTATAAGGTGTTCAAAATTCTTATATTTCTATCTTATATAGGATAAATTATTATAAACTCTCATGTCTATTTATATCCATGTAAGACAAGTTGTCACACTAATATACAAATATATATTATTTCATATAGAATTTATCATTGTACAGATCTCACTAAGACATATAAAATGAGAAACAAGGTCCATTCTTTTAGTAAAAGTATATATATATATATATATATGAACATCGTATATTAAGGTTAGATTGTATGATTATAATAATGATTTGAATTATATTACTTTTTTAACATCAAAACCAAATATTTTGAAAAAAAAAAACCCACCAACAGGAGCTGGAAACAAAGTATGAATCATAATACTGATTTGGATTATACTATACGGTCTATACCGGAGGGAAATGTAAAGAAGCCCATATACAAAGAGATTGAACTAGTAAAAGTTTAATTAAAGCTTCACCGCTTTAATATTTCAATTTGTTATTTAATTATTGTATCTTTATTTAAGTTGGATCATAATATATTAATATTTCATTTTATGTTTTAGAAAAAGAAAATATTTATTGCTACATTTGTTTTAATAAGAATCATTTATCATCGTATTACTATCATACTATGTACAACCAGTCGAATCTTGAACTCTCGATGGAAAAGATGTGGATGCAAACATTTTGTATAACTAAACACTACGAGAGTTAAATACATATTCATGTATGCCGTTCCAGAAAAAAAAAAATACATATTTAGGTAATTATGTCTTTTTTTACTAATTTATATAATAAATAATATTGACACGCATTACGAAATTACATTTCAAGCTGCTACTACAATCTTTCTAATGTTTTCAGGTAAAGTTGATGACAAATAAAACTTACTGATTAATAAAAATAATAACATATTAGAACATGCTATTTTTTTATTCAATTATAAGTGACCCTTAAAACCAAAATTTTAATAGAGGATAGAGAAGGAGTGAAGTCCGGATGAGATGCGTTTCCACGTTCTGTATGAAACCAAGGCTACAATCAGTAGTTCATATTAAATCTTATTATGCTTTTAACCTTTATATTATTATATTTTAAATTCCTAACAACTATTTTGATTTTAGGGGAATATTCAATAATTTATTACCATGAGATACTATTAAATAGAAATATTATGGAATTGAAAACTATGTTTACCTTAATTCAATGGTAATGATGAGATGGGTCATTGTCGTTTTCCATAGCTCAAATGGTGATACATGTATAGATATAGGGTATGGTATTAATCGTGTTAATATATAATGTTAACATATAATCTATGAGTTAACTAGATAAAACTAGGTCCAGATTCATACTACTACACTAATTCGACCATAAACAAAATGATCAATTATAGAGTGTTTTTACTTCCCTCAGCATGTTCAATCACACTTCTTATTCTAATATACTTCTAGAATGACGTATGTAAAATCTAAAAACTTCAATTTGACAAAAGCAAAAGGCTGTATTGAATGGATTGCAAGACTATTTACAAAGTGGTTAGTTCGTTTATTTCTTATACACGAACTCTTTCTTTTACACCTTTTATATACAATTACTTCTTTTGTTTTACTTCTTACATACCTTCTACACTTCCAACATTCCAATTCAGTTCTCCTCATGTGTCAATTTCCTAGTTTTAGCAATATTTGATAAAGTTGACTTTCACTTGGTCAACCAACAACATGTGACCATACCGAGTCTACGCATTGTGCATCCCAAGTCTCAACTTATATGACTTCTCATTAGGGTCACATGGGAATTGGTCTATGGTGTACGCGGTCCATACATTAACATTGGGTGATCCCATTTTTCGTCCATTTAAAGACCTATTGACCCCATAAAACTAAACTTGGCACTGGAGCGGGTTTTGACCCTGATCCGCTCCAAACCCGTGCAAAATTGATGGGTTTGGATCATTGTTTGTGATCTGTTTACCCGTTAACAACCTGTAACGTTAACCTTTTTATGAAAATGGTTGGGTTCGGATCACTATCGATCTGATCCATTAACGATCCGCCCCGTTTAAATTATAAAAACATAAATTTATTATTTATAAATTATTAGTTTTACAACTTAGTATTACTTATATGTGCTTACTTTTATCCAGATGATTAGTGTATGGATCAGTCGGACTCTAGATTTTTTGTGGATGCATCTCAATGTCTATATTTTCTCACGCATATTTGCAATAATAGGCATTTGTTTTGTTTTGATTATTATTTTAAGTATTAAGCTATATTAGACGTTTCTTTTATTATGAAAAGATTTTTATTAGTATTAAGTAAAAATGCGATTCATGCTATATTAGTTGGAATTAATAATTATTGTGTAACTTTAATATTGTAAATGGGTCGGGTAAAAAGATTGGGTATCCGTTTATCCGGTGGATAAGGGTATGAGTTTGATTATTCAAAACTATGAGGGTTACGGATCAGATTTGAATCAGCTTTTGGAATTTGCTAAAAGGGTTTGGATCAATGTCGATCCGCTCCAAACCCGCACAATTGTCAGGTCTACATACGTCTTCCACTTCCATCATGCTTCCATGTCATTGCAATATCCGAAATAAGTCCTAAAATCTCATTCATGATGCGTTGACATCGATTCATCTTTTGTCCCACTTTGTTACAAAATAGCAACTTACTTGAATTCTTGTCCAATCTTTGTATAAACACATATCGCTCTACACCATTTTGATTCAACTTCATATCAGAACATGTCTAAATACAATTCTTACGTAACTTGACAAATAAAACCATAATTATACATTATTTACCAATTTCTTTCCTATTTGCATTATTTTCTGAAGTTAAGACGTTCCACATCTTCAAGTCACAAATGGTATACACGCCTTCATATTCTTAGAACATTAAGTTTCAAATGTTCCCATAGCACCTAAATATGGTTCATGGGTGATCTACGTAACTTGTTTCTTTCTTTATATCATCAAATACTTAGATTTCTCTTTTTGTCCCACTTCATTACATACCACCCAATGTACCTTTTGTTTTCATCATTTCTTGCCTAAACACTTGTTTCTTCTCACCATTTATAACTTGTCTCGAATTATAGTCACCACAACATATCATAATAATTTAACCAACACAATATACATCATAATAGCATAATTTAACAATCTTTATATCAATCCTTCCACATTTGACGTTATGATTTCAAGGTTCAGACATTTATCACCAGTTTCACAGTTCAAATATTGACCAGTGTTTTGACCACCTCTACCATCAAGTCAAAAACAAACACCACATTAGTCCCTTCTCAAATATGCATCTCCAAAACTGAATCAAGTTCAAATAATCTTTGACAATTCTTGAATTACATCCAAGTGAAATCATACCTTAAAAAAATCTCAACACTACAACAAAACCGAATTAAAAGTATGCCCCAATTTGTTGACTTACAAGATGTTTTTAATAATGTAAATCTTAATGTTTTTTTATCAAATTGATGGAATCTTGAAGTAGTCAGGATCAAAGTGATGCAGCCTCACGTAACCATCTTCACCACCACTTGAAAAACTACATCACATTCAAAACAATAAAAATATCTTAATATAAAGAAGTAGATCAAATTCATGAAGGGTATTCACGTCTTTTCCACAAACAAGAGATAAAGAACAAGTCCATGTCCCACCTTTTTAGGTGGGACAAAAAAATACAATTTTGTCTCATCTCAGTCTCGGTTCAACTTTTCAATTTTCTTGAAAATGAAAACAAAAAATTCACCTTTTGCCATCAGGGTTGAAAGCCAAAGCATTTATTGGACCAAAATGCCCTTTAACACCCCCAATCTCTTCTTGTAGAACCTATACCAAACACAAGTTGTATAACGGACCATTAACATATGCGCTTTTTCACATAATATCAATTATGCTATAGATAGATCAATATGATATGGTAAAAAAATGATGAAAATATATTATTTTTTACCTTGTCGTAAAATTTGGCTTCAAATTTACCAGCACGATGATCAGTTGTGGTAACAGCAGATGCATCCTGGCCACCTCCAAGAACCACCTGAAAAGTCTCACATATGTTGAATAAGATTGGTTTTAATAGAAAATATAAGATTCCTCCTGCTAAGCAAAAAAATTGAGCAAACTTATAAACCAAAATCAGTGTCATAAAATCTTGTAACGTTTGCTAATGAGCAAATAGATAAATTCAGATTGGAATCTAACTAAAAAAGAAAGTTGCATTACAAATTTATAAAGACTATATCGAGTAAAATATGAAACTTACATGGTTAAGAAGTGGAGACATTGCAACTGCATTGACTGGACGTTCAGTAACATATGTTTTGATCAATGTCAATGTTCTGATGTCCCAGAGCTAAAATCATGGAAAAAGATTCAAGATAGTGTCATAAGAAAGCTGATTTAGCAACTATAACACCATGAAAAGTGATAAAAGAAAGAACTTTTGTCGCTAAATTACCTTTGCTGACTTATCTAGAGACCCAGTGAGGAAATGTGAACCATCAGTAGATTTTGCAAGTGAAGTAATTGTCTTTTTGTGACCAATTTCCTTTTCATTCTCTTGCAGTAATTTTCCTGTCTGTCAGTATAAAAGAAAGGTATTAATTGTGGGCTGAATGGTATGAGAGAAGTATTTGTCACGATGCTTCTACACCATACCTCTGTATCCCAAATTCGAACCACAGCATCTTCACCAGCACTAATGATTGTCTTGTTCAGAGGTCCCCAAACAGCTCTATTGATCCTTCCTTGAGGACCTTTAAGTACTAGTACAGATTCACCAATCTCTGAAAAATTGCACCAATTAGAAAGTAGGTATAAAGAACTATACATAAACCAGGACAAATTAGTGACACAGATATACTCACGGTCATCAGGGTCAGCAGCAATGCGTTTGACGTGGATAGCAGAAGTTAACCCCATGAAAGGGTCGGTGGTGATTACAGCAAGCTTATCACCAACGGAAAAATCAACAGCTCTAGCAGGGGAATCGAAGTTGAAAGTGAAAAGCTGTGTTCCGGTCTGAACATCCCATAGCTTGGCTGACTGATCGGCACTCCCAGTAATCAACCGAGTTGAATCTCCTGTAGAACCAATTGTTAAGAAGTTATCTATCAGTACACATTAATTCAAAAGGAAGTTACCTTGTTGAGCAACAACAAGTGTACACAAAACCTAATCGATAAGTTATCGAAGATATGAAATCTATTTTAACTACCAAACAAACCAATTACTAAATTGTTACAAACCAGTTGCTAATTTGACGAAATTAAACAATGATTTAAGGAGAGGAAGGAAGAAATTTACTTGAAACATCGCAGCACCATACGGCACCATTGTGGCCACGGTATGTGCCCAATCGCTCTCCGTTGTCGGCGAACCAGACAGTAGGCGTGTGATCTTTGGCGCAAGAGAACAGAAGATCTCCATCCCTGTTATACTTGAGAAAAGTGAGTGGCCTCTCGTGCCCTTTCATCAATATCGGCCTCATCTTTGCTTTCGTTTGCCGGAAATTCGATTGAACAAAAGCGGACCTCTGGGATGTTCAGTTTTTGAAATCTATTCCGACGTTAGAAACCCTTAATCAGACGAAGATGAGAAATTGAGAACCGGCGTCGAGGGGTTTTGCAAAGCTTAAGTTGTAAATTTGCTATCAGATTGGGCCACTCTAGGGCCGGATACTGGAGCCCAATGGTGGCTGTTGGCAGGCAGCTGTGGGAGCCCGGTTCGGTTGTAACTTATGCTTTTTATGGAAAACATTCACATAAAATATCTTTTTCACATATGAGTATATGACATATGTAGTAGAACTATTTTATTGTATATATAGCACTTTTAATTGATAATCGAGTAAAATATTCGAACGAAGGAAAATGTGTCTTGTATATGGACATAACCAAAGAAAATCATTACATGTAGTTTGAAACTTAAATATTATCTTGTTTTTGTTTATATTTATTTGAATATAGTGGCCATGTTCCCAAGAGGAAAGAAACCGGTGCGTTCCCAGTCCCAAAAGAGAAATCAAATAGAAATTGGGAGTGTTACAGTGGGTTATGTGAAGCTTGGAACGAATAAAATAAAATCGTGAGATAGAGTCCTTTGGTAAGACATCAAATCAAGCAACCTCTATTGTCAAAACCTAGTGAATAACAAGAAAATGAGTAAGAACCATGCCATGAATCAAATCTAGGTCAAAATCGATGCTTTATTCGCTGCAAGACATGAATAGCAACAAGGTACGTGGGGCCAAGGTTGTTGCACCATGACGTGATCGATGACAAACATCATTTAAATTTGGAATATTTTTATATTTTGTAAAGTACTCAGAAATTAGTAGCCAGAAGTTGTAACTAATGAAGTTAATGATAGGTATCTCGTCACAGGGCGTGTTGGAAAAGTGTTATATCAACTTCGACTTTTGCTCCGTTTAAAGATACATCTGAGTAATTTCACACGAGTATCCTTGAGCCATATTGCACATTGCGCAGAGATGGAGGATCCAACATGGAGAGCATATATCTAAACAGGCACCAACAACGATGGTGACCTCTTCTGATCCAGTAATTGGAGAGATGTTATTGTTGAACCGGACTGTGAAGAGACAATGGCTACCAAGACTTAAGGATGCTTGATCAAGTAGCATTTTAAACCTACTTGTATTTAGTGTCATAATGAGCTTGGACTATAAGTCCATAGCAATAAGGTTCAATGTCATCATCTTGAGTTCTTGACAATAGCTCTAATGTTAATCTTGTAATAGGAAAAATATAGTAAAGGTCAAACTCATATTTTTTTAACTAAAGATAATATAACCATGATAAGGAGAATACATATAATAAAGTTAATTGTAAAAGACCAATCCCTATTCCATCTATGGATGCATAGGCACCCTTGGAGTAGGGACGGCTTCAAGTGGGATCTTCTTGTACGCCACTATTCCTAACATCTCTATCATGTCAACTTCATCGGCCCTAAACCCTTCGGGTAATGACCACTCGAAATGGTGCAATAGGCGACCCAACATTAAGCTAACCAAGTTCATCGCCAATTGTGCACCAGGGCACACCCTCCGACCCGACCCGAATGCTAGCAACCTAAAATCATGCCCTTTTATATCAACATCTTCTTCAAAAAACCGCTCCGGTCGAAAAACCGACGGCTCCTTCCACACATACGGGTCACGACCAATCGCCCACACATTCACGTAAACCCTACTTCCTGTATAAACATTGTAACTTCCGATCTTTAAGTCCGCCGTGACCTGGTGGGGCAACATTAGCGGCGTCGGAGGGTGCAATCGTAGTGTTTCTTTAACCACACATCTCAGGTAAGGAAGGTTTTGTATATCGGATTCAATCATAATTTCACCAAACTCGATAACCCTATTGAGTTCCTCTTGCACTTTTCGCTGAACCGCCGGGTTTATTACTAGCTCAGTCATAGCCCATTCCACGGTGACGACAGTTGTGTCGATCCCTGCAGTCACCATGTCCCACAAAAGACCGCTAATTGTATCATCGCTAAGATCGTATTCTTCACGTCTACTCAACAAAGCATCCAAGAAATTTATCTTCCGGTGAGCGCTACAGTTTTGGTTTTGTTTTTTGTGTATAACCGCTTGAAAGAATCGGTGGTTTCGTGATTGAATCCGTTTGTTTTCATCGTCTTTAAGCCAAGATAGCCACCGGAGCCACCATACTTCTTCCACGATGCCTAACGATACCTTGGCGCGAAATTGTGCCTCCATAATCGTGATTAACTCCCGTCCCTCGCTATCTAACTCCCCATTTGAATCCACAAACGAGCTACCAAATATCATTCTAGCAATGATATTAAACATCGTTTTCTTCAAACAATTCTTCACTACAAAAACTTTCCCAAAATAATTTTTGGTAATGGAGTCGATCATAACTGAAATCTCGTTTTCCCTTTCGGGTTTATGTGCTTCGAGGTTCCTCGGAGAGAAAAGTTCAACAACACAAAGCTTTTTGAGCTTCACAAACTTAGGTCCGTAGTCGGCCCAAGTGAGATCATCGCCATTTCTGCTAAATCTTGCGATCCCTATCGTTCTGTGTCTATTCGCCAGTAATTGGTCGTGGTCCTTAAGAACTTCTTTGGCTAATTTTGGGTTTGACACAGTGATGCAAAGTGACGAACCAATTTGAAACGATACGATAGGACCATATATATTCGACCATCGTGCTAAAAGGCGAAAATCGTTAGGTCTTAATTGGTACATGTTGCCAACTATGGGCCATGGATGTGGGCCTGGTGGGAGGTTCTGTCTGAGTCTATGCAAAATGAAGATGGTGAAGGTGACAGAGAGGGCTAGAACCTCGATCACCATTGATGATAGGAAGATCTAAGAATATTCCAACTATGTGAGTTTAGATCATTTGTAAAGAAGCTAAAGTTGCATTGGAAACTATAATATCATGTTCTTTATGTGACGTTTATAAGTGGTAATATATTCTCTTGTTAATGCAACTTCCATGCTCCTGAAAATATTACATTTATAATACATTTGTTATAGTTCAACAAATTTAGTAGCCTTCTAAACAAAACAAAAAAAAAAAAAAGAAAAAAAAGGATAACGCGCCTATGTCCCACCTTGTTCATTTTATTATTTTATGTGTACCATTTTTTATGATTTCCATTCATCCAACCAAAACACTTTACGATTTCATTTCGAAAAACATCTAATTCGTACAAATACTAAACAAACATAAGCCAAAACAAAAATCAAAATGTGGGTTTTAATCATCCGCAAATCTCTAATGCTCCACAATTAACAACATTATCATGATTACTAACAGATTTAGCGACGATCATGATGTTGTGAATTACTTGCATCATAGCGGTTTGACATGGAGTGGTTACCATGACCATGACCTCTTCTATGGTCATAATTGTTGTGATCCACATGTGATCTATTAAAATCAGAAAACACTGTTGCACCAGGGGAAACTGAAATTTTAACAAAAAAGAATTCATCAACAACCATCACATCTAACAAAAATTATAAAATATATGAAAACAAGACACATCACCTTGTGCATATGGTGAAATAGGGTTGGGAGAAACATCTACATTTGGCCTTGATCTGAAAGGGGAATTCGATGTGGTAGGCATTGGTGAGGTTTGCGGGTTTTGTGCAGACTTGTCTTGCCCAGAAATCTGTTTTTATATAGAGTTCATAAAATCAATAATTTTTTATACAGATTTATGCAAATTTTAGTTGTAAGAAAGAATCAGTATCAAGGGAAAAGATAAATTACTCCAAATCTTAATGTTCGGTTGTAAAGAGTGACAAGGCCGGTAAAAAGCCTGACGGCATAATCGGCGATCTCTGGGGATTCATATTCTGCAAAAGCGAAACCTTTTGGTCGATCGGTTTCCCTATCTCGAGGGATGTGCAAGTCAACCACCCGACCAGCTTGAATAAGGATATCGTATAAAACCCTATCACTTACTCGTTCATCCAAGTTACCTGTTTGTAAACACTCAAAGATCAGCTATGGAGTAAAAGGCAAGCACGACAAGATTCATTTGACCAACATAGATGATATAAATGAAAAAGAAGTCGAAATTTGGACACAATTTATACACTCGTAATGTATTATTGATTTAGGGGCCAAGAATCAAAGCCATGGGGATAAAGAGGTATACGTTGATTCAAACAAGATTCACTAGTAACTTATAGCTCAGATACGAATTGAACTTCATGAATACCGCCAAGAACGTAATCATCGTGTTAACCATATGCCTAACAGTCAATTACCCCAAAAAGAAGTATATAGTCGGAAAGTGCCATCAACTAGCCCTAACACTCCAACTCGTTCATTGCCATTCAGATATTGGAACAAGAAGCAGACAAATTGGTAATCAAGTAATCATAAAGGGTAAAATTGGTGTAGGTTTACGAAAACATACCGATGTACACCGTGCAATTAGGGTTGGAGGACATGGTTGCTGAATAGCGAAGACGAAAAGGTTGTTGTAGAGGAAAGACAACCCGCGAAGCTTGAGATTTAGGCCTACGGATGATGAGCAATCGAAAGATTACCAATTTTCAAATTCAGTCAATTGGCTACATTAGAGCAGTCACTTGCATTTATAGCATTTTAATTTATTATTTTTATATTTTTCATAGCAATTTGTGTTTTCCCAAATTTTGATATAGATTTTTGGGTAAATTGCATAAAAGTCACTAAGTTTTACAATTTTCTCGATTTTGACACAACATTTTTAGTTTTTGTAATTAAGTCATTATGTTTTCAGAAAAGTTGCAATTAAGTCATTATGTTTTCCAAAAAGTTGCAAAAATGACCATATGACCGGATTACCAGGTCATATGGTCAGATTTGCAATTTTTCAGAAAACCTAATGACTTAATAACAAAAATAAAACATAGTGTCAAAATCAAGAAATCTGAAAAAGTTAGCGACTTTTAGGGTTTATTTCATAAAAAACCCTAAATTTTCAACTTTTTTCTGTTTAAACCTAAAACTTTATTTTTTTTTTCAAAAAAAAACCTAAATTTTGGAGAAACTTTTTAATTTATCCCCTTAACCGGTTTTACAGGTTATACATACTTTTTTTTTCAGAAAAAACCCTAATTTCTTTTTTTTTTTTTCCGGAAAAAACCTTCAATTTCAGTGATTTTTTCACCAAAAAAAATGTTTCTTCGTTTTTGTAATTGACATAACTTTCATATACGATGTCCAAATTCTACGAACTTTATATCCCTAGAAAGATCGTAAGTAATACTACAACTTTGCTTTACTGACTTTTGTTTGAATATGTTCAGATATTTCGCTACACTGGCTTGTTTTCTTATAATAGCTGTATATTTTGCATACGAGCTTTGTTTTCGACGTTCTATAAGTCGACAGATTCGTAAACACGAATACATCGTGTAATGAATATTATTCAAGTTAATTTAGGCATTTACGAGTTTATCCGCAAGTTAAACGATTTTTCAGGGATTTTTTTACAAAGAAAATTATTTTTCTTCGTTTTTGTATAATTTCGAATAATAGACTATAGTAGCATAAAATTCGATAAATCATACAAAAAATATTTTGGTTTAAATAATATTCATTACACGATGTATTCGTGTTTACGAATCCGTCGACTTATAGAACGTCGAAAACAAAGCTCGTATGCAAAAGATACAGCTATTATAAAAAAACAAGCCAGTGTAGCGAAATATCTAAACATATTCAAACAAAAGTCAGTAAAGCAAAGTTGTAGTATTACTTACGACCTTTCCAGTGATATAAAATTCGTAGAATTTGGACATCGTATATAAAAGTTATGTCAATTACAAAAACGAAGAAACATTTTTTTTTTTGGTGAAAAAATCACTGAAATTGAGGGTTTTTTTTCGGAAAAAAAAAAGAAATTAGGGTTTTTTCTGAAAAAAAAAATATGTATAACCTGTAAAACCGGTTAGGGGAATATATTAAAAAGTTTCTCCAAAATTTAGGTTTTTTTTGAAAAAAATAAAGTTTTAGGTTTAAACAGAAAAAAGTTGAAAATTTAGGGTTTTTTATGAAATAAACCCTAAAAGTCGCTAACTTTTTTAGATTTCTTGATTTTGACACTATGTTTTATTTTTGCTATTAAGTCATTAGGTTTTCTGAAAAATTGCAAATCTGACCATATGACCTGGTAACCTGTTACCATCCTGTCATATGGTCATTTTTGCAACTTTTTGGAAAACATAATAACTTAATTGCAACTTTTCTGAAAACATAATGATTTAATTGCAAAAAATAAAAATGCAGTGTCAAAATCGAGAAAATTGGAAAACTTAATGACTTTTATGCAATTTACCCTAGATTTTTTTCAATACCCTCTGTATCTTGATTTGAGTTTTTTTTTTTTTAATTTTATTTGTTTGTTATTTTTTTATTAATAGTATTTGATTTGTTTTATTATTATTATTATTATTATTATTATTATTATTATTATTATTATTATTATTAAGGTTAATGCTACAAAAGTCTTAAAAATTAAGACACAGTTTCTAATTTACCCCAACTTTCATTTTTATTATTATTTTGCCAAAAAAATTCAAAACGTTTCATTATTCAACTTTTAAAAGGTAACTAGTAGGATACCGATGATGTGTCGGTAATGCTTATTGGAGAGTAACGTCAGCTTATATTAATAATATTATAAAAGTCCAATAATTTAACGTCTGATTTCTAGTTTGTCATAACTTTTTTTTGTCCTATAAAAGTCATTATATTTTTGAAAACTTCTCATAAAAACCATTATTTTTTCGGAAACTTTTCATACATTGCTTACATTTTTTTCATATAATACGCATATATACATATAAATATGTAATTTTTTCATGTATTTATAATACTAACAAAGAACCTTTTGTTTGAGCTTATCTTAATAATGCCAACAAAGAATCCTTGTCTGAGCGGTTAACTCGCTTGCCCTATCCTCGAACAAGTTCTCTCGCAAATTAGGTGTCTTGTGTTCAAATCTCATCTCCTACTTGGTGGCTTAATGTTTTATAAGTTGCTGATGTAAGATTTGAACACTGAAAGTCTACTTGATTGGTAGTAAGACATATCATCTGATCTATATAACATGTATGATCAACATGTCCCAAAAAATTGAATAAAGAGCTTGAAAAGAGATTTCAACCAAAGACTTCGAAGATAAAGACAACCGAGTTGTCAAAAAAAAAATTTAATGGTTTTTTTGTTCTATATACGCGTATTATGCAAAAAAAGTTATGTAAGCAATATACAAAAAGTTTTCGAAAAAATAAAGGTTTTATAAAAAGTTTTCAAAAAAAATAATGGCCTTTATGAAAAGTTTTCGAAAAATTAATGTCTTTTATTAAAATTTTCAAAAATATAATGGCTTTTATAGAACAAAAAAAAGTTATGGCAAATTAGAATTCATACGTTAAATTCTTGGACTTTTATAATATTATTAATATGAGCTGACGTGACTATATGGTCATCATGTCACGTCAGCATTACCGATACGTTACTAGTAACCTGCAACCTGCTGGTTACCTTTTAAAAGTTGAAAAATGAAATATTTTGAGAAAATTTGTAGCAAATTAGTAACAAAAATAAAAGTGTGGGTAAATTAGAAAATGGACCTTAAAGTCTAGGACTTTTGTAGCATTCAACGAGTCTTGATAAAACCTTGGACGAAGTAAAAGTTTTAGTATATTAGAAATAGGACCTTAGAAACGGATAACTATTCAACGAAACTTGCAACACAAGCTAAACCTAAAAGCATAGTTTTAGGATTTCATACCTTTCTTAACGAGTCTTGATATGACCTTGGATGAACGAAGTGTCCAACGTAGCACTCCTCTAATGGAATCGGTTCCAAATAAAACATGTGAAAGACTTTCGGTAATACTCGGTTACATACCCCAATTGCCCAGTTAATAATAGAAACCTAATTGGTTCTAAGTAAAGCTCATTTTTTATTTTCAATTATTCTGATTCTGTGCCGATTTCGGAATCAAACACATACCTAATTTAATGCATTACCAAATTTGTGCACTTAATTTCAAAATCTAAATTATATTATTTAGTTTGATGCTTATATAATTAAACACTTGTTTTTCTTAAATTTCTTGAGTAATTGAATGATTGAATATTTGTTAATTGTTGTACTTTTGTAATGGCCAATTGAGTTAACTAATTGTATATCGTGTGTCTTCATGTATATGAAAAACATAAAAAAGAAAGGAACATTGACATAATATATCAATTATTTTAATATAGACGGACTTTATTTGTCTTTAATATGTGCATTGTTTGTTTTTTGTTGAGATCTAAGTATCATGAATTTATCTTATCCAGATTTTTCTCATTCTCTAAACTAATACTTATTTTTATTATTTCATTGTTATCCGTTCCTAGAAGTCGGTATTTATAATAGACATATGAAGTTTGATTGAATAATGAGAAAACGTGTTAGAGGTGATGCCATTATATACAACGATTGAAACACAATTTAGAAAATGACTAGATAATTAAGAGTTGACAATGGTTCAGAATTCAAATTAAGATATATGCTATAATGTTGAAGTATCATCACTAGCCCAATCAAGACAAGCCCAACAAGTTTAGCCCAATATCTAGGAGAAGTTGGAATGTTCTAGAAGATTCTAGAACATTGTGGAAGAATATAGAATAGTTACGGAAGACCCTGGAAGGTTGCGGAACCTTCTGGAAGGTCCTAGAAGACATTGGAACATCCTAGAGTACTCTAGAACATGGTAGAACGTTCTAGAAGCATATGGAAGCTAGTAATAGATATAGTGTATGATAGATAGTTCTAGAATGATCTTGTAAATACTAAGTATGTAGAAATTTCTAGAGAGTTCCTAAGAGGAGGTGGAAACACCTATAAATAGGGGTGGAACTCATTTCCTCAAAACCATCCCCAACAATCCCAACAAATCCAAGAATCCAAGAAAGCAAAGTGTAGTAGTCTCTCAAAAAGTGTAATATCTTCTTAAGTTGTCTTAATAAAAGTGTTTGTGTTTCCCACAAGAAGATAGTCGTGCTCAACAATCTGGTATCAGAGCACATGTTGGCTATCACAAATTGAAGGTAATATCCCAGGAAGATTTTGGGCTAAAGCAATGCGAACTGCTACCCATGTGATCAACAAACTTCCCCAACCAAGGTTAGGTTTCATCTCACCATTTGAGACGCTATGGAACATGAAACCTACAGTTAGCTACTTCCGAGTATTTGGATGCGTTTGGTACGTATTTGTGCCTAGTCATTTACGTAGCAAGTTCGACAAGAAAGCAGTCAGGTGTATATTTGTTGGATACGACAATCAAAGAAAAGGGTGGAAGTGCTGTGATCTAACAAATGGAAGATGTTATACCTCAAGAGATGTAGTATTTGATGAAGCATCTTCATGGTGGTCCTCGGAGAAGAAAGTCTTACCTAACTCAAAAGACATTGAAGAAACTCTACAACAGAAGATGGGGGAGCAAACTACACACATTTGGTCAAGTGTTGATGCGTCTGAAGACCAAAGGGACACTGATAATAGCGAGCAAGAAGTAACTCAACCATACGACGTTACTGAGACGGAAACACCACCTACACAACTAAGAAGGTCAGAAAGAATCCCAAAGCCAAATCCCAAGTATGCTAATGCGGCCATTTTAGATGATGGTGTTAAAGAGCCAGATACATATGAAGAAGCATCACAAAACAAAGTTTGGCAAAAGGCTATGGAAGAAGAAATTACAGCCTTAGAGCATAATCAAACTTGGGAGCTTGTGCCAAATCCAAGAAACACTCCAAGAAAGCAAAGTGTAGTAGCCTCTCAAAAAGTGTAATATATTTTTAAGTGGTCTTAATAAAAGTGTTTGTGTTTCCCACAAAAAGATAGTCGTGCTCAACAATCTGGTATCTGTGGCATGCGAGGTTGGGACATGTTGGCTATCACAAATTGAAGGTAATAATAGAAAATTCCATGCTCAAAGGCCTACCTCAACTTGAAGTCAAAACAGATGTTGTCTGTGCTGGATGCCAGTATGGTAAAGCTCATCAATTACCATATAAGGAGTCAAAGTTCAGAGCAAAGAAGCCGCTAGAGTTAATTCACTCGGATGTGTTCGGCCCAGTCAAGCAAACATCAGTCAGTGGGATGCGGTACATGTTGACATTTATTGATGACTACTCGAGATATGTATGGGTTTTCTTCATGAAAGAAAAGTCTGAATCATTCTCAAAGTTTAAAAAATTCAAGACAACAGTTGAAGGAGAAGTGGGAATGAAGATCCGTTGTTTACGCTCGGATAACGGGGGAGAATACAACTCAGAAGAATTTAAACAATATCTGAAAGAATGTGGAATACGTCATCAGTACACATGTGCCAACACACCCCAAAAAAAATGGTGTAGCGGAGAGAAAGAATCGACATCTTGCAGAAATTTGTCGAAGCATGCTACACGCGAAAAATGTCCCAGGAAGATTTTGGGCTGAAGCAATGCGAACTGCTGCCCATGTGATCAACAAACTTCCCCAACCAAGGTTAGGTTTCATCTCACCATTTGACACACTATGGAACATGAAACCTACAGTTAGCTACTTCCGAGTATTTGGATGTGTTTGCTATGTATTTGTGCCTAGTCATTTACGTAGCAAGTTCGACAAGAAAACAGTCAGGTGTATATTTGTTGGATACGACAATCAAAGAAAAGGGTGGAAGTGTTGTGATCCAACAAATGGAAGATGTTATACCTCAAGAGATGTAGTATTTGATGAAGCATCTTCATGGTGGTCCTCGGAGAAGAAAGTCTTACCTGACTCAAAAGACATTGAAGAAACTCTACAACGGAAGATGGGGGAGCAAACTACACACATTTGGTCAAGTATTGATGCGCCCGAAGACCAAAGTGACACTGATAATAGCGAGCAAGAAGTAACGCAACCATACGACGTTACTGAGACGGAAACACCACCTACACAACTGAGAAGGTCAGAAAGAATCCCAAAGCCAAATCCCAAGTATGCTAATGCGGCCATTTTAGATGATGGTGTTAAAGAGCCAGAGACATATGAAGAAGCATCACAAAACAAAGTTTGGCAAAAGGCTATGGAAGAAGAAATTACAGCCTTGGAGCAGAATCAAACTTGGGAGCTTGTGCCAAAACCAAGAGACATCAAACCCATATCTTGTAAGTGGGTTTACAAAATAAAGCGTCGCCCAGATGGATCAATCGAGAGATACAAGGCTCGCTTAGTAGCTCGAGGGTTCTCTCAACAGTATGGACTAGACTATGACGAAACATTTAGTCCAGTGGCAAAGATCACTAATGTACGAGTTCTGCTCGCACTTGCAGTTAGTAAAGACTGGAAATTGTGGCAGATGGATGTGAAGAATGCTTTCTTACATGGGGAGTTGGACCGAGAAATCTACATGAACCAACCAAAGGGATTTGAGGATGCTCCTAATTCCAATCGAGTGTGCAAGCTGAGAAAAGCTCTTTATGGGTTGAAGCAGGCGCCAAGAGCTTGGTATGGCAAGATTGCTGAATTTCTTACCCGCAGTGGCTATTCAATTGCACACGCAGACTCAAGCCTGTTCATCAAAGAAAAAGAAGGAAAACTAGCAGTTGTCTTGGTCTATGTGGATGATTTGATCATCACTGGGGATGACGAAAGAGAAATTCGTCTAACAAGAGAAAATCTATCGGTTCGCTTCCAAATGAAGGAGTTAGAAGAGCTTAAACACTTCTTGGGACTAGAAGTTGATCGCACAACAGAAGGGCTGTTTCTCTGCCAACAGAAATATACAAGAGATATACTCCAGAAGTTTGGCATGTTAGAATGCAAGCCAGTCTCAACACCGATAGAGCCAAATGCTAAGATCTGTGCACACGAAGGAAAAGAGCTGGAAGATGGAACAATGTATCGACAACTGGTGGGTAGTCTTATTTACCTAACTTTGACTCGGCCCAACATTTCTTATGCCGTTGGAGTTATGAGTCGGTACATGCAAAGTCTGAAAAAGCCTCATTTGGATGCTGCTCGACGGATCTTAAGATACGTTAAAGGAACAATTGACTATGGTCTCTTGTACAAAAGAGGAGAAGACTGCAAGTTAGTTGGATATTGTGATGCAGATTATACAGGAGACCATGATACCCGAAGGTCAACCACTGGGTATGTTTTCAAGCTCGGGTCAGGAACAATTTCCTGGTGCAGCAAAAGACAACCAACATTATCATTGTCTACTACAGAAGCAGAGTACAAAGCAGCGGCTGTAGCAGCTCAAGAAAGTACTTGGTTGGTACTCTTAATGGAGGATTTGCATCAGAAAGTTGACTATGCGGTACCACTTTATTGTGACAACCAATCTGCGATTTGTCTTGCTGAAAATCCAGTATTTCATGCTAGAACAAAGCATGTGGAAGTACAATATCATTTTGTCAGAGAAAAAGTTTTGAAGGAAGAAATCAAGATGCGGCAGATCAAGACGGATGAACAAGTAGCCGACTTGTTTACTAAAGGGCTAAGTACTGGAAAATGTAAGGGCTTTCGTTGTCAGCTGAACATGGTACGACGAATGGGGGCTAGTGCTGAGGGGGAGTGTTGAAGTATCATCACTAGCCCAATCAAGACAAGCCCAACAAGTTTAGCCCAATATCTAGGAGAAGTTGGAATGTTCTAGAAGATTCTAGAACATTGTGGAAGAATCTAGAATAGTTATGGAAGACCCTGGAAGGTTGTGGAACCTTCTGGAAGGTCCTAGAAGACATTGGAACATCCTAGAGTACTCTAGAACATGGTAGAACGTTCTAGAAGCATATGGAAGCTAGTAATAGATATAGTGTATGATAGATAGTTCTAGAATGATCTTGTAAATACTAAGTATGTAGAAATTTCTAGAGAGTTCCTAAGAGGAGGTGGAAACACCTATAAATAGGGGTGGAACTCATTTCCTCAAAACCATCCCCAACAATCCCAACAAATCCAAGAATCCAAGAAAGCAAAGTGTAGTAGTCTCTCAAAAAGTGTAATATCTTCTTAAGTTGTCTTAATAAAAGTGTTTGTGTTTCCCACAAAAAGATAGTCGTGCTCAACATATAATTTATTAAGAAAAAGGCAATGTTAGAAACTCCATGCATGTATATGTCATAGCAAAATGGCAAGGTAAAAAAAAGCAGCGACACTTGTTGGAAATGGGGAGAGCATTGTGATTTCAAGCCTCAGTATTGATTGAGTTTTGGGGTGATTGCACAGCTTACATTATTAACAAGCTACTATAAGTTTTTGGGAATAAGACACCTCATGAAATACTGCTTGGAAGGGTTCCCTCATATGAGCATCATAGCTTTTCAATTGTTTGCCTATTCTCATAATAGCTTTGGAAAACATGACAAATTTGGCGAAAGCTCAAGGCCTTGCATATTTCTCGAATACCCTATGGGTCAAAAAGGCTACAAATTTTATAACCCAAAAAATCAAAAAGTTCACATAACACGTACTAACATGAATTTTATCGAGAATGCCTTCCTACTTGGCAAAATTATGAAGGTCATAACTCCATAACAAATTATCACTTGGCTAAACTCGAATCTGATGTGGATATGTTATTGAATCTCTTTTCTGATGTTGATATATGGCTGAAACCTTTTCCTGATGTTGTTATGTTGCTGAAATTTTTTGTGATGTTGTTATGTTTCTGAATTTTTTTGTGATGTTATGTTGCTGATTTGCTGAAATTTTGTATGGTATGTGTTGCTGATTTACTGAAATTTTGTATGGTATGTGTTGCTGATTTGCTGAAATTCATTATGCTTTTATGTTGTTGATACATTTTTCTGATTTCAATTTCTTTGTGGATTTGAAAACACTAATGCTAAATTTCAGAAAAAAATAATACAGAAGGGTAAAATGGTCTTTTTATCATTCAGCACAGCAATTAAGATGATCCAATCAAACAATATTTTAAATATTCAACTCTTAACAATTCAGACAGCTCCTGCTAAACTGAAGAACACGAATATGCCTTGTATGGTGATGGATGTATGACAGGTCTGGAATTATGAAATTATATTGGATCTCTAGCCTCTTCTTATTTGGTTCTCTACTGAAACTTTCACTGGGTGATTGTTGAATAATAGATAAATTGTTTGTTCAACGTGTTTGTGGACTTGATTAGGTATGGTTGTCACTTGGATCTTGTTCATCGAATTAATTGCAAAATACGTGACTCTATATTTGCTTGTAATTTGTATATTATTTGCTTAAAAATCTCATGTTGCAGATATATTTGTAATGTCTATCTCTTGGATTCTCAACCAACTTCTATCTCTTGGATTTGGAATCTGCAACACAATCTCATTCTGAAATTTTATGTAGGGTCAAAATAGTCATTTACTAGGGTGCTAGTTTTAGGAGACCAAATTGTTATAAAATGACAAATTTAGAAATATACAATATAAATTTCTTAAAATTTTTAATGGATTATTGGCATATATTATTATTTTAAAAATAAGGGTAAATTAGTCATTTTCATCATTCAGTACAACTATTCAGGGGTCTAATCAAACAGTATATTTCGTTCAGAGGCAGATTCATTTCGAGCCCCTGCACAATTTGCTTTGAATGGGTACACGAAAAGTTGGAGTTCCATTAATGAATGTTATGAGTATGAAGGGGGTACCCATTCTCCAGCAGTTGGAGATAGAGGAGTGGCTTCTCCGGACCTCATCAGACAATTGGTGCATTATTAATAATGGGACAAATAAGCCGAATATAGTCATGGGAATTTCCGGGTAAGTTTCTATGAAAATCTTAAATCCAATTCAAGTAAAATCTTTTGGTTTATAATTTTACATAATAGGTGTTGGATTAGGTGTCTAAGCCATGACTAATAATTAGTATTTACCTAATTAATAGAAGCACAGTCCATTTGGGTTGCCCTCATGGCTGGAGGTTTGGTAGAAAATTCGGTAGAGAGAAAGGTTGATTTATTATGGGATTAATAAATCAACAGGAATTAAATATATGGTTTATTAATATATTAAAGTGATAATATATTAATTAGAAACTATATTAATTAATTAGGAATTAATCCAGAATTAATTGGATTTAATTTGGGGATTAATTAATTAATTAAAGGTGCAGGGACTAAAACTGTAATTATTCAATAGTTGAGTAAGTGACAGTGGGAGTAACCAGTGGATTTCGAATTCTATATATGGTATATATAGATTTCGAAATTGATATATAGAGGATAAATAGGAGTTTGAATTATAAGATAAAAGGTTTATCTTATTTGAATTCAAAAAGGTTTATCTCTAAAGGCTTATCAGTTAATCACCTGGAAACTATAAATAGGGCTCCCTGGCCACCATTAGAATTCGCCAATTTCACATATACTCTCTCTGGATTTTCGATTTCTCCTCTCCTCTGCTTGGGTGTGACTTTCATTTGAGGCAGGATAATTTTGCTGCTCAGCTTCCAAGAATTAAAGGTTGGTTTTTCTGTTTTGATCTTTAGTTTCTTTTTCTGGCCTCTAGGTTTTTGTTATATGTTCAATTAGAAGAAAACATAGATCCTTATAGGTTGCATGTGAACTTAGGTTATTTAGTTCATGGATTGCTTAAAACCTTTCAGTGGTATCAGAGCCTGTTTTGTTTTCTTGTTGAATTGCTATAACTGTTTTAGGGTTTAAAGCCTATAAACCCTAATATATGTTGAAATCGATTTTAAGGATTAGGGTTTTGGAAACCCTAATCCCCCCCTTTGTAAATTTCGAAATATGCCTTTAGGGTTTTAGAAGGTTTTCTATTTTTGGTAACTTTATTTGTTAATTAAATGGATAACCTTAAACCTTTTGTTTGAAATCGAAATTTAGGGGTTTAAGGATAGGTTTTAATTAATTTGATTAATTTGGATAAACCTATCTTCATTTGAATTAATTTAATTAAATGTTAATTAAAGGATAATTCAAAAGGGATTTAAATTAATTTAAAATTTCGAAAAATTAATAGAAAAATCCAGAAAATTATTTTAAAATGTTTAAAATATTTAGATTTAATTAATTTAATTAATTGGTAATTAAAATTGATTAAATCGATTATAAGGTTTAATTTAATTCAATATTTAATTGTTAAATTTGGTAAAATTAAAAGATAAACCTTAAATATTTTAAAGGGTTTTAAAATACATCTTATATATGTTATTAAAAGTTAATACTATATATATGAGATAAATTTGGTCAGTCAATTCAATAGTAGGCCTCATTCACGAAGCTGGTCTATAAAGTGGGTATAAGGAGACTGCCTATAAAATGGTAGTCTAATGGGTGAACACTCTCACCCACCGCTCGCCTGATCAGTGGAGGGTCGTTAGCCGAACAGTTTTGACAAGGACCACTTAATCATTAAAAGTATAATGATCAAAGTACTAGAACCTTACACAAAATCCCAATCTAGTTACTTTAGGAAAAATGTGAATTTGATGCTACCCCATGAAATTGCACATTGCACTTTATGAAACGTTGGTGGAGCGTGTGTGGTTTACCGGCACACCAATGGGGGTTCATAAAGAGTAGCAATGGGTGTCTCGGGTGTTATCATTGTTGATGGAGCGTGTGTGGTTTACCGGCACATCAATTTGAGATGATAATGGACCCCGAGAGCACCAAGCTAATTTGCATGGTTATTCACACCCGGTTTGTGATCCTCGGCATCCCAGTCACAAACGGTGGGGCATATCCGAGATTAAACATGCTATTGAACAGTTCAATAAATCTCATAAGAAACTAGGAATTCCATTATAATAAGATTATTTTTCCGCGGTGGAATCGGCTGAATCGTCATTCGCCTACCTTTATAAAATTTGCTTATAGATTACGGCATCCCTCTTCTATGTTGCAAATTGTTATAGTTGGATCCTAGCCTTATTTTATATTGGGTTATTATAAGGACCGACAAGTATCTAATTAAACTTACCTTCTTTTATAGATGTCTTCTGCTGATCAATCCGCTCCCCAATCAAACTCCAGTGTTCCCTCTATCCTCTCACTGTGTTCCAAGGTTCAATTGAACGGGACAAACTACAATGACTGGATTAGAAACATCAAGATGGCTCTGAGGTATGAGAACAAAGAGTATGTTCTCGAGACCGAGCTTGTCGATGTCGACCCCGAAACTGCTACTCCCGAGGAAATTGCCTCGTACCAAAAACATTCTGATGATGCGACCAAAGTGGCCTGCATCATGATTGCCACAATGAACCCCGAATTGCAGAGAATATATGAAGACTACTGGCCCTATGAGATGCACCGTGAGCTTGCGGAAAAGTTCCGTAAGCAAGAGCGCATCGAAAGGTGCGAAGTGGTCAAGGACTTCACGAACAGCAAGCCTAAAGATGGAGAGTCCATCTGTGCCCATGTGCAAAGAATGCAAGGTTACGTGGAGCGGCTTAGAAAGCTTGCGATGCCTGTACCGGAGGAGTTGGCCGTTGACATAGTGCTTAACTCCCTACCGAGTTCTTATGACCAGTTCAGGCTGGCTTATCATTTGAACAACAATCAGGCTAACCTGACTGAGTTGCATCGCATGCTTCGAGTTGCTGAAGACGGGATGAAGGGTAAAAGTGTACCCTCGGTTAATCAGCCCGTCCTAGCCATTGGAAGTGGCAGAGGAAAGAAAAGGAAGGGCCCTCCTAAGCAAAATTGGAGGGAAAAGGTTCAGGTCGGGTCATCCAACAATGGCTCGAGAACCAAGTCTTCCCAAATTCCTTGCGTAGCCAACCCCGATGAAGCCAACTGTTTTTACTGCAAAGAGAAGGGCCATTGGAAGAGAAGCTGCCCCAAATACTTGCAGGATGTCAAGGATGGGAAAGTAAAGCCATCGACAGCAGGTATATACACTATCTCTAAAAACTCACCATCTTCTAATTCTTGGGTCCTTGATACAGGATGTGGTTTTCACATTTGTTCTGATATGCAGGGCCTAAAGGAAAGCAGGGAGGTGGAGCACGGTAGACTGAACTTGATCATGGGCAATAGGAGATCGTCCCCTGTTACCAAGATTGGAGTTTATAGTTTAGTGCTTAGTAGTGAAGTTTGTATAGATTTATTAGATTGTTGCTATTCGCCAGAAATGGCAAGGAATATTATTTCATTTCACGCATTATTCAGACAAGGATTTCATTTTTCTTTTGATAATAATATTGGATCTATTTCTGTTTTCAAAAATGGTATTTTGAATTTTACTGCTTATCCTTGTGATGGTGTGTATGAAACTGTGAAATGTGTTGACAATCTAGGACAAAGTGTAAATTATATTGATTCTACTAGTGATGTGGAAAAGGCATGTCTGTGGCATAGTCGGCTAGGGCACATCAGCAAGAAACGCATCGCCCAACTCCAAAAGGATGGAGTGTTGGAATCATTCGACCTCAAGTCGGATGATGTATGCGAATCTTGTCTGTTGGGCAAGATGACTAAATCACCTTTCAAAGGGTCTTTTGAAAGAGGTGAGGGTCTGTTGGACATCATTCACACGGATGTGTGTGGTCCATTCAGATCAACCACAAAGGATGGCACGCGGTTCTACGTGACTTTTACCGACGATTTTAGTAGATACGGTTATATCTACTTAATCAAGCACAAGTCGGACACCTTTGAAAAGTTCAAAGAGTTTAAGAACGAAGTAGAAAATCAATTGGGCAGGAAGATAAAGATGCTCAGATCCGACAGAGGCGGAGAGTATCTAAGTATCGAGTTCCTAGACTATCTAAAGGAATGCGGAATAGTTTCGCAGTTGACACCTCCTAGGACACCACAGTTGAACGGTGTTGCAGAGAGGCGCAACCGAACCCTGTTGGACATGGTTCGTTCCATGATGAGTCGAGCTTCACTTCCCATTCACTTCTGGGGGTATGCCTTAGAGACTGCCGCCCATATCCTAAATCTTGTCCCAACTAAGAAGGTTGCAAAAACACCTCATGAGATGTGGACGGGGAAAGCTCCCTCGTTGGCACATATCAAGGTCTGGGGTTGTGAGGCTTTCGTTAGACGAGAGACTCAAGACAAACTCGCAGACAGAAGCGAAAGGTGTTTCTTCATTGGTTATCCCAAACAGTCCTTTGGATATCTATTCTACAGACCGAGCGAGGACGTGGTCTTTGTAGCTAGACGAGCGGTCTTTCGAGAGAGAGAGCTCGTATTCAAAGAGGACAGTGGGAGTACCATTGATCTGGAAGAAATTCAAGAGTCATCGGATGACGCAACCTTAGGAGAAACTAGCAACCAACATGAGGAAGAAGTTCCTGTTGGTCCGACAGATGTATCCTTACCTCTTAGACGTTCTGGTAGGGTTAGCATGCCACCCGAGTTTTATGGGTTCCATATAACTTCGGATGGGGACACGTTTGTCAGTGATAGGACACTGATAAATTTGGATGAACCTGCTAACTACCAGGAAGCAGTGGCGGGCCCTGAGTCTGCCAAGTGGAAAGAGGCCATGGATAGCGAGATCAAGTCCATGTATGACAATCAAGTTTGGAACTTGGTTGACAATGTACCGGGTCGAAAGACAGTCGGGTGCAAATGGATCTTCAAGAAGAAGACCGACATGGACGGAAAGGTACACACTTTCAAGGCAAGACTGGTTGCGAAGGGCTTTACTCAAACCCCAGGGGTTGACTATGACGAGACCTTCTCACCAGTAGCTAAGATAAAGTCTATTAGGATTATGCTGGCCATAGCTGCATTTCATGACTATGAAATTTGGCAGATGGACGTCAAAACCGCTTTCCTTAATGGGAAGTTGACTGAGGATGTTTACATGAATCAGCCAGAGGGTTTTGTCGATGCAAAGTATCCTAATAAGGTGTGTAAGCTTGAGAGATCAATCTACGGATTGAAGCAAGCTTCTCGCAGCTGGAATCTTTGTTTCCATGAGAAAGTCAAAGAGTTTGGCTTTTCTAGGAGCGAGGATGAGTCCTGCGTATATGTCAAGGCTAGTGGGAGTATAGTCACCTTTCTGGTGCTGTATGTCGATGACATACTGCTCATGGGAAACGATATTCCAACCTTGCAAGATGTCAAGGCTTGGCTTGGGAAATGTTTCGCCATGAAGGACCTAGGAGAGGCTACCTATATTCTTGGGATTAGAATATTGAGAGATAGGAAGAAAAGACTAATTGGACTTAGTCAGGGTACATACTTGGAAAAGGTACTAAAGAGGTTTAGTATGGAAAATTCCAAGAAGGGAGAGCTACCTATCCAAAGTAATGCGAAGCTGAGTAAGACTCAAAGTCCGAGTACAGACGAGGAAATAGCTGAGATGAGTCGAGTACCATACGCTTCGGCTGTGGGATCGATCATGTACGCTATGACGTGTACTCGCCCTGACGTGGCTTTTGCCTTGAGCATGGTCAGTCGGTACCAGGGTAACCCTGGAAGGGCGCATTGGATAGCTGTGAAAAATATACTCAAGTACCTGCGAAGGACCAAGAACATGGTGTTAGTCCTCGGTGGCAGTGATACCTTGAGAGTTGAAGGATATACAGATGCCAGCTTTCAGACGGATAGAGACAGTGGTCGGTCTCAGTCGGGCTGGGTATTCCTCTTGAACGGTGGAGCAGTGACTTGGAAAAGTTCCAAGCAAGAAACAGTGGCTGATTCTACGTGCGAATCAGAGTACATAGCAGCAAGTGAAGCGTCAAAGGAAGCGGCTTGGCTGAAGAACTTTATCGGTGACCTTGGAGTAGTCCCGAGTATTCAGGAGCCCTTGGAACTGTTCTGCGATAACGAAGGTGCGGTCGCCTTGACAAAGGAACCGCGAGACCATGGAAAGTCCAGGCATATCGACAGAAAGTACCACTACATCAGACATAGGGTAGAAGAAGGTCACCTCCTGGTAAAGAGGGTATCATCGGAAGATAATCCTGCAGATCCCTTGACAAAGGCTCTGAGTAGGATTAAGCATAATCAGCATGCTAGGAGCATTGGATTAAGAGATGATATAAGTTTTAGTAATTAGATAGGTTTCGAAACTTGTAACAATGTATTGTATTTGACTCTTGTGATTTAATAATAGAGATTTATTATGGTTTACTACTCTTGTCAATACTTTATCATTGTGTTTCATTTTTGCATGTTTTACTTCCTGAATAATTGGATTATTCAAATATCCACAGTCGATTACACTTTAAGGGAGTAAGTGTGAAGTAAGACTGTCATGAATTGGTAATAGATTGTCTAAGGAGTTAGACATTGCAATTGGATTGCTGAACCATTCGTGAGTACTTGGAAATGGAGATTTGAGTATTGGATAAACCCGCGCTCAATGGATTGCTTCATGGATTACATCACGAGCAATATTGAGACGATAATATCTTTTGATCTTTAAGCTAAGACATATGAGTTATGATTTACTAAGACAGTTGTTCATTGATAATACGAAAACGCATCGGTAACTCGGTGTTATAAAACGTATTGTTGTGAGTGATTTGTCCGGTAAAAGACATAAGTATATGAGTTGAAGTTTATTCGTCCCTTGACCCTAACGGGGAACAGATATCTGTAGGCCTCTCGATGATTTTGAAGTTGACTAAAATGGTTGGCCAACCGGGACTAAATTGATAGTCTGAGAGTCATATGCAAATCGGAAATCGAGGAACAGTGATTCAGACCAGATTGATTTTATCCATGTCTTGAGTCTGAAAAATATCTTGTTGGACGGAGGATCATCTGATCACTTATCTATGGACAGGACTGATTAGATCAGAGTTTGGCATTGGTTTCTAGGAAGCTACAAGTGCTGGTTAATTAGAGGCTAAATTGGTAATTATAGTCATAGACTTATCCAAGTGGGAGACTGTTGGATTAGGTGTCTAAGCCATGACTAATAATTAGTATTTACCTAATTAATAGAAGCACAGTCCATTTGGGTTGCCCTCATGGCTGGAGGTTTGGTAGAAAATTCGGTAGAGAGAAAGGTTGATTTATTATGGGATTAATAAATCAACAGGAATTAAATATATGGTTTATTAATATATTAAAGTGATAATATATTAATTAGAAACTATATTAATTAATTAGGAATTAATCCAGAATTAATTGGATTTAATTTGGGGATTAATTAATTAATTAAAGGTGCAGGGACTAAAACTGTAATTATTCAATAGTTGAGTAAGTGACAGTGGGAGTAACCAGTGGATTTCGAATTCTATATATGGTATATATAGATTTCGAAATTGATATATAGAGGATAAATAGGAGTTTGAATTATAAGATAAAAGGTTTATCTTATTTGAATTCAAAAAGGTTTATCTCTAAAGGCTTATCAGTTAATCACCTGGAAACTATAAATAGGGCTCCCTGGCCACCATTAGAATTCGCCAATTTCACATATACTCTCTCTGGATTTTCGATTTCTCCTCTCCTCTGCTTGGGTGTGACTTTCATTTGAGGCAGGATAATTTTGCTGCTCAGCTTCCAAGAATTAAAGGTTGGTTTTTCTGTTTTGATCTTTAGTTTCTTTTTCTGGCCTCTAGGTTTTTGTTATATGTTCAATTAGAAGAAAACATAGATCCTTATAGGTTGCATGTGAACTTAGGTTATTTAGTTCATGGATTGCTTAAAACCTTTCAATAGGAACCTAGTGAACTTGTTGAAATGAAGCCTGTAATAGAAGATAAAATTCCCGTGATGCGAAGATTTACGGGTGGTGGGACAGTAATAGTTGATGATGGGACAATATTTGTTTCATTTATTTGCAACAAAGATTGTGTTCCTGATGTACAACCATATCCCCGACCCATCATGTCTTGGAGTAGCTTACTATACACTTACGTTTTCCATGGAATCGCTGATTTTAAGCAATCGTGAGAATGGTAGGATTATTTACAACCTGTAACCGTTTTGTAACCGTCCAACAACTTTGGAATTTTGGTTATTGGTTGTTTTGAATTTTGATCCAATGGCTGAGATCGAGTGGTTTTGTTTTATAGATTATGTATTTGGTGTACGGAAAATCGGTGGAAATGCACAATCAATTACTAAAAATCAGTGGATTCACCATACATCTTTTTTATGGGATTACAAGACACGTAACATGTCATATCTCAAGATTCCGAAGCGGGCCCCGGATTATCGACTGATATGTTAGTTATTTTAATTTCATTTTACGTTTTTAATTATTATTATTTTTTTTGGTTAGGCGAGGGATCATCTTGATTTTATTTGTCCCATGAAGGATTATCTTTCAAGGTCAGATTTTATCAACAAGACTATCGAAGCAGCAAGAAGCCATTTTTCACTAGTGTCATCAGAACCTCCATCAAATTTTGAATTTACTCCCACCTCTAAATTACTAACCAAGCAGGAATTAGAGGCTGCATTGATTTGAATTAAACATTTATAAATTACAGCGAATGAGCACATGTAATATTCTTTTAGCCACGAGATGTAGACTTGCCATTTGTTATTGGAATAAAGGGAAAAATATGAAGTTTAGTGAGAAATTCAATTAAATAACATGTGTAATTATTGACATGTAATTATTTAGTGTCAAATCAACACTTTTTATATTAATTATATCATTAAACACAGAGACAAGACGGAATTGGGCTATCCTATGTTTGTATTGGGTCATCTTATATTTACTATCATATAATCATGCATCATTTAGTGATACTTGATTAGTTTCAACAATTACATGTGTGTCATCTTGGGATGCATTTAAGGGTATTCAAAATCGAATATCCGAAGTTTCGGATATCCGAAAATATCGGATAGTGAATATTGATATCCGAATCTGTATTCGAAATTTTGGATATTCGAAATTTCTGATACGAATTAGGATATCATTTCAGATATCCAAATATTTTTTATTCTTTTCAAATCAGTTAATTTATACTAAAAAACAAGCATCATTTATCTGATATGTAAACTAAAATAAATGCTTTCTTCCAAACCAAAAACACAACGTAAAGAACAATAAAAAATAAATTGTGTAAATAATTTTAGCATTTGTGGACTTTGTGTAGATAGATACTGAATTACATATAATTAATAACCATATATATATATATATATATATATATATATATATATATATATATATATATATATATATATATATATATGTTCCATGTTAAAGTAATAAGTATATAGAAGAAAAAAACAAAAAATATTTTTTGGGTTTCGGATATCGGGTATTCGAAATATCCGAAAATGTCTTAAATCATTATCCGAATCCGAACCCGAAAAATCGGATATCTGAATTCCGAAAATCCGGCTATCCGAAATTTCGGATCGGATATTCATATTCAGATATTTTTGAACATTCCTAGATGTATTACCTTTTTTTCAAAAGGAACTATAACATGTGAGTTGTCAGACCATCTACAATTCATCTCTATTTTTTAAGTAAAAAATGGTGTTAAAAGTGGGTCATCTCCAAACCACCTCTATTTTTCACATTATTTTTACTTTAAATTGTATATTCCTACAATATTCTATTTCCTTCATTTACATAATTTGTCAAAATCTCTCATTCTATTTGTTATACATAAACTTTTATATGAATTCGGTGTATAAATATTCAAATTTGATAATTATAACTAATTAATATAATTTAATATATATCATGATTGTAAATATTTGTTATTGTATTTAAATTAAACTATAAATGTATATGAAGAAGTTAAAGGACTAAAAATGACAAGTGAAACATTAACTTTATTTTTGGTGTAAACGAATAGTATTACTTTATATTTGAAGTAATACTATTCATAAACCTAAAAATAAAGTGGGTTATAAAGGTGGGTTGGAGGAAAATAGAGTTTAAAATAGTTTGGAGATGCTCTTATAATGATCCTCAACATCAATTACAGTGGAAACTCATACAAGTTGGTTTAAGTCAAAATCTATATTCTTGTTCTAAGATCCTATTTCTTTCTTTCTTTCTTTCTCTGTTACTAATATAATTTGGGAAAAAGTGATATTAATCGGGTTTAGGTTTGTCACATATTTCTTTCAACATGAACTTCAGTTCATGCACAAAAACCTCGTCTGTCCCAATATAGTCCATGTAACTTATCATTTCATATACATATATTTTATTCCAAATAATTTGGAGAACAACCCACCATGGTTAATTCTCATTTTGAACATATTAGGAAAACCCTCAATTGAAAAATAGAAATTTGCTAACAAACAACTCTTCTAATATCCACACCACTTTTAGGTGTGCAAAAACTTCACATTGTGTGTCGGAACATCTTGGTTAGCTTGTTTTTTCTTCCCAAATTATAATGATCTCATGCTTTTAACAAGGGTAGATGATCAAACTTCACTCATATCCACACCACTTTCAGATGTGCAATACCTTCACATTGTGTGTCGGAACATCTTGGTTAGCTTGTTTTTTCTTCCCAAATTATAATGATCTCATGCTTTTAACAAGGGTAGATGATCAAAGGACGAAGGTTACAGAAACTGAATGGGGTTTTCTTGGGTTGACGATCTACAATGTTTATTAGAAAGTGATGGTCGACATCAAAGTCTCAATTAATGTCTGTTTATGGCGGCAAGCCGTTGAGTTTTGCAATAACCAACGAAAAAGTATGTTTTATCCTCACGTGAGAGCCACATGCCCTTCATTAACGGTGGAAAATAACTATAGTTAGCTTCAGGGACCTCTAGTACAAGATTTGGAAACCATAAGGACCACATGCCCTTCATTAACGGTGGAAAATAACCATAGTTAGCTTCTTAGACCTCTAATGCAAGATTTAGAAACCACAAGAATTATCCATACCAACTTTCCAATACTTGAACATAGAATGTTATATTATATCAACCACAATGACCAAATCTGTAATTTACCTATTTTTTTTTTTGGAATCAGCGAATAAATATGGTTTCATCTGAGGGTAATCAGCCCCGCAACCCAGGGCGGTTGGCGATTACCTAAGGCGCAAAGGCCTTTCCCCTCCACCTAATTCGCCTTCCAGGAAAATCCTCCAAATGGGGTTAGTCGGAGTCGAACTCCAGACCTCCCACCACATGGCTATATAACCCGGGTGCATCCACCTAGCTATAGTAATTATTTTAGACGTGAAAAATAAATATATCTATTTTGTCTTGATTGTCATCTGTACTGCCGCCATTGCCCGTCACCTGCTGTCGGCACCTATCCCCTCGTGAGACCTAATTTTCTCAGATGACTCGCGACTCTTAAACTTCTGTTCTATTCGATTCCGAGTTACTGAAACTGAGTTTGAATTTGGTGATAGCCTATTTCAGATCCTTGCTTAGAGTCAATGGCTCACAATCAGGTTGAGCATCTTGCTCAACGGAAATATTTTGCTGCATATTGGTCCATGGAAGCTGTGAATATTGCATTAGAGGTTTGTTTTCTCCCTCGTTCGAAGCTTGATTGTTTGTAAAAGTTTTCTCTTCCAAGGTTATCCATATAAGGGTCGGATCTGTAATGAACGTTTTAAGCATCGTCAATATTTTTTATTTGCAGAAAGGCGATGTGTTCAAAGCAATGTTTCGAGTGAATGCACATAATCGGGTTGAGGTATTTTAGACTCTCTTATGTCATTGCTCTTAGTTGTTTATTCAGCAGCTGCGATGCGTTAACTATAACATTAATGATCTGTGCGCATTGCCTAGGCCTATTGCAAAATTGATGGATTGCCGGTTGATGTTCTTATCAGTGGATTCTATAGCCAGAACAGAGCTGTAAGTTCAGTCTATTCTATCAATTTCTTATTGCGTTGATGATTGTCAATGAGAATGGATATCTTCGGGAATAATCAAGTTGCCTTGCACTGTAATATTTGTTTGTGATATGTATAGAAACAGAATCATCCTTTTGTGGTAAATCATATTGAATACATATATTTTATATATAATGTTCATGAAGGATTTTGTTTCTGGTGTTTCAAACATTCTAATAAGATTATGACAAGTGAGTGATTAAAATGGATGTTACCTTTAATGGAGCAAAATATCTATTTCTACATTGGAGATAATGGTTTGATCCGATCATCTCTTACATTCAGGTAGAAGGTGACATTGTTGCAATCAAAGTAGACCCTTTTTCATCCTGGACAAAGATGAAAGGGTCAATTGAAGCTTCCCGCAATCCATCCATGGAGGACAATAATTTACTTACAGGAGTCTCAGAATCCAATAATGACAATAGAAGAAAGAACACAAACGGACAGCCTTCTCCAGAAAAGCTTTTAAATAACATGAATGATACTTTCCATGGCCAAGAGCTAATTAGACCTGCAAACTTTGAATTGGGTCACACAACAGCTTCTTCTTCAAATGAAGTTGTAAGTTTAGTGGAAAAATTGCATTCTTTAATTACTTCATTCCCATCAAAAAGGCCAACAGGTAGAGTTGTGGCAATCATTGAAACATCTCCTCGTAGGAACTCCATTGTTGGTTTCCTTAGAATTAAAAACTGGTTGTTCAAGAAAACTAAGCTTCCATCATCATCTCCAAAACATGAACACATCCAACTCATACCCACTGATCCAAAATTTCCCAAAATGATAGTTCCTGTCAAAAATCTACCTAACACCATCACAAAAAGATTAGACGACTCTGACCTAACCCTAGAAACGGACCTCATTGCTGCAAAAATTATCGAATGGAGTGAAGAGTATGACAGTCCATGTGCGCATGTTATTCATGTTTTTGGAAGAGGTGGAGAGGTGGAATCACAGATTTCCGCCATCCTGTTCCAAAACTCTATAAATTCTTCCGATTTTGCCCCTGAAGCAATCTCATGTATACCTAATCTTTCTTGGAGAATACCCGAAGGAGAATTTAAACGTAGAAGAGATTTAAGAAACTTATGCACATTTACAATAGACCCCGCTACTGCTTCTGACCTTGATGATGCCCTTTCGGTTGAAAAATTACCAAACGGTGTTTACAGAGTTGGTGTCCACATTGCTGACGTGTCATATTTTGTCCCCCCAAATACCGCTTTGGATCTAGAAGCCCAAATTCGGTCCACAAGTGTGTATTTACAGAAGAAAAAATTATCAATGCTTCCACCACTTCTTTCAGATAATCTAAGTTCACTTACTCCTGGAGTTGAAAGACTTGCTTTTTCCATCATTTGGGATATAAATCTCAATGGGGTGATTCTTGACCGTTGGATCGGTCGTACAATTATACAATCTTGTTTTAAACTCTCATACGAACAAGCTCAAGACATTCTTGATGGTGTTTCAAATCTCAAGGGTAATCCCCGCCATTTCACATGGTCAGAGGTGATTACATCTGTCAACAATCTTTATGAGATATCAAAAGTTTTGAAGGAAAAAAGGTTTAAAGATGGCGCATTGTCTCTCGAAAGTCCTAAAGTTGTGTTCTTGTTTGATAAAGACGGGATCCCGTATGATTGTGTTCTTTCCGGAAGGTCAAAGTCAAACTTTTTAGTGGAGGAATTTATGCTTTTGGCTAATACAACAGCTGCTGATGTCATCACACGCGCGTACCCTTCTTGTGCTTTATTACGAAAACACCCCCAACCAAATTTGTCAAAACTTAGAGATCTTGAAGCTTTTTGTAGCAAACACGGGTTAGTTTTGGACACTACTAGTTCGGGTCAACTTCATCAGTCTTTGGAGGTTTTGAGACATGAACTGAAGGGCGATTCCGTCCTTTTTCATGTACTTATGTCATATGCTACACGCCCAATGCAATTGGCTACATATTTTTGTAGTGGGGATTTGATAAATGGTGGTCAAGATTGGGGACATTATGCATTAGCTGTCCCACTTTATACTCATTTCACTTCTCCTTTAAGGCGGTATCCTGATATTATCGTGCATAGGACATTAGCTGCAATATTGGAAGCAGAAGAGATTTTGAATTTAAATTTTGGGAAATTGTATGAAAGATGCTTCACGCGGTTGTTGTTTGAGAAAGTGGAAAATTTTGATGTTCAAAAGGTGTTGTATGATGCAGCAGTGAAATATGCGGTTCCTGGGACCGAATTGCTTGCTGACGTGGCGGCTCATTGTAATGAAAGGAAACTGGCGACTAGGCATGTGAAAGATGCTACTGATAGACTTTACATGTGGTTGTTGTTGAGGAATAAAGAGGTGAGATTCTTGATTTTGACTTTGTGGTTGTATATTTATCGGGCTTAATGCAAGAAATAGCAACGTACTTTTGCTTATATGTGCAATTGTTTATTTTACCCTTGACAAATGTTATAATGTTAAATTTATTTTGTAATCACAGGTTTTCCTTTCAGAAGCTAGAGTATTGGGATTGGGACCAAGATTCATGTCTATATATGTCACCAAGCTAGCAGTAAGTGTTTTGTGCAAAAGACGTGAATGCCCTCCCTTCCGATATAACAATAAGTTTGCATTCTGATTATATCTTTCTTGTTGCATTTATGGTTGTAGATCGAGCGGCGAATATACTACGATGAGGTGGAGGGTCTAACCGCCGAATGGCTGGATGCCACATCAACATTGATCCTGAATTATTATCCAAATAACCGCTCACATAAAAAAGGAAGCAGTAATAAATTCAAAACAATCGAAGAAGTCGCAATGGTTACCACTCCATATGACCCGGAATCAGAACTAGATGCATTTGGAGACATCGGCATCTCGGATTCCGATTCCGTAGCCGTCCCAGAATCCGACATCAAGCCGGCTTTCTTTCCTCTCGTGTTGCATATCCTTTCTACAATTCCGGTAGCCCTTCACCCTATTGGTGGGGACGATGGGCCAATCGATATAGGGGCAAGACTGTACATGACCTCCTATTTTTGTTAGGTTTATACGACTTACACAAGTGGGACAAAAATACACAAAAAAAAGTGGAACAAAATGGGAACTGAGAATAAGATGTAGATACGGAGGGAAGGGGGTTTTGAATATTGTTTGCTTGTTTTTAAACAGAAGCAGACTACGGTAAGTGGTTTCTTGGTGCCCGGAATTTTTAACTTTGGGCTTCCTCATCCTTGTTAGGGTTTGTGATTAGAGAATATGGTGGTTCTTGGTTCTTAGGTTATAAATGTAACATTGGAAATTATATCAACTTTGACTGACAATTTGTTGTTGACTTTTATTGGTGGTACGATAATACTTTTTGTGTCATCAAATATTTTACAAGTAGTTTCTGATAATTTATTTTATTCTAACTTGTTTCAAAGGGTTTGTTATAGGTGAAAACCAATTTACCTTTTTTACCACTTCTTAACCCTAAAAAAACCAAATGGATCATAACCTTGTTTTCTTTTTCATCACCCACACACACACACACTATTTAATGTATTAAAACGGTTTGAGTAAGGTTTGGATCCCTTCAACTTCAACATAATCATCATAACAAAAGAAAAGTGTTTATACTACCCATCAATGTGATGACACAACAAGGATCATGACATTTGCCAATTTAAAAAAAAAAATGACACTATATAATCCACTCAGGTGCAAAATTCAACGATCTTTCGCCTCACAAATTAGCCGTCTGTGCTTCCTCATTTGAAGAATCTGTAGATTCCTCTTGTACAGAAGGCGAAACTCCATCAGAAGACTTGGGTCGACCCGGACCCGGCCCAGCCGAAACCTTAACCATTGCGGGTCTAAGTAACCGTTCCCCAAGAACAAACCCGCGTCTAAATTCCTCTATAACAACCCCTTCATTAAACTCCTTTGACTCCTCACGTGCAATCGCCTCATGAACCTACATCACAATTCACAACACAAACATTAACTCAAAAATAAACACTCATATATACAGGTCTTGTACCCATTAAGGGGCTGTTTGGTTTGCCTCTTACTGGTCTAGTAAGAGGTTATGTGTGACTCGGTCCGAGTTAGACCGTTTGATAACCTTAAAATTTACCTCTGACTCGGTTCTAAGCCTTAAATTTTACCTCTTACCCAGTCAGCTTTAAGATAAATCTGACTGGGTCAGTCAGACACTGACCTAGTCAGCTTTTACTCAATCAGCAAATATCAAACAGAACTTACAGCAGGATCGAATTGTTTCCCGACAGTTGGTACGACAGCCACGCGTAAACTCCTCATAATTTCCACAAACTGTTTATAAATTCCCTGATAACTCGCATCAATTTTTTTCTCCTGTTCAGTTTCTAACTTCAATTGTTGTTTTGCTCTCTCAAAATTATCAACCATGGGCAAAAGACTCTCAATCACTTCCCCTTGTGCATTGCTCCTAACATTAAGTCTTTCCTTTTCGGATCTTTTTCTGAAATTATCAAAATCGGCTTGTAATCGGATGTATCGTTCCTTCCCGGAACTTGTCTCGGCTAATAAAGTCGTCACTTGCTCCAATAATTTATTTTTCTCGTTTTCTAAATGGTATAACGTAGACTCGATTTCGGATAATGTTGTGTCATCTTTATTGATGATGGATTGTTTGTATAGTTGAAGAAGTGATTTTATGGTTAACGTGGTGTCTTCGTCTGAATTGGTTTCCATGTCTTCAAGAGCGTCTGAATTAGCCTCGTCCTCACTTGTCTAACCAGAAAAAAGAAATTAAAAGTTTAAAAATGTGGTATTATCACATTGGTTGAAACATAACACAACTAATTAATGCATCATCAATACTTGAGCCTTATGGCTATTCTCAGTACACTTGATTATTAGTTACAGAAGATTAAATTTGGATAATTAAAGCTTGAGATAGTTTAAGTCGGCAGCTAGATAACTACTAATGGATAAGTTTCAGTTGACAGTTCCAAATTTATGGGCTCATCGTTCAATGAAGTTATGAAAAAGATCATCAGTAGAAGCCATGATAATAGCCTATGTTACTTCTAGATTAAGAATTAGGCGACTTTGATAGAGTCTTGTTAGTTCAAGGAGTCCTTGGTAACTTCAGGAGATGGAATCATAGAACATTACTAAATTCAAAAAATCCCAACAATTTTCATACGTTTAATTCGGAAGAAACTCGTACAGTTCAGAGGAAATTTCGCAATCACTTTAAATGTACAATTAAAGTACAAAATGATATGTATATCGTCTGAAAGTGAGGTTCCAGAATGTACCTGAACAGTAGTGTCCTTGGCTGCGCAGGAGGATTTGAAGGAACGCCAATTTTTACCCTGGCAAGAGTTGGGTAGAGATCGAGAAAGCCCTAGAAAGGGTTTATAAGAATGCCGAATATGGAGGTGTTGGTAGGGTTGAAAAGCTAGATTTTGTGTTCTAAATTGTGGGGATCTGGAAACAGATACGTCAACAAGGCGAGGAGCGCAGAGAGAGTACTGATTGTAAAGAGGGAGAGCCGCCATGGGAAATGGAGAAGTTCACGTCGACTCTAGAAAATTTGGGGCTTTCCCCCTTTGATATTCAACCTTGTTTCACAAGAAGTTGTTTTATTCAGGTTTCAACAGATAGGGCAAGTGTTCTCTCTTTATAAGCGAGCCAACCGTATTGAAGTAGAGGTCAAGGGTCCTCAAAGAATGAAGAATCTAGACTTTGCCTAGTGTCTAGACATGTAAATTATGTGAAAAAGGCCCTTTATGTGATTTGCATAAATATATGATGTCCATGAGAAGCTTAATCCATATGCATGTTATGATTACGGAGACTCGGACACTTACCATTTATGCAATATATACTAACTAACTATGCAACAACACAGGACTTTTATTTCAACATCATGTTATTAAAGGGCTAAGCAAGCCTATCAAAAAAGACAACTCTTTTATCTAAGGATGCCTAACCGTTACACCGATCATTCGGAGTGGAAATTGTTAGGTGGGTAGTTTATCAGAGCAAATGCCTCTTATAGAGTAACGGATGTGTGTTTGTGATGGAAATGGCATATGGCTTCCCGATTGTGAGAAGGACTATTCGAACAGAGATTAAAGTCGTTCAAATTGATCCCAAAGTCTTGTGAAGGACTCCCACTCAAGTGATCAAAGGTACTTTAAGGATAATAGGTTGAAGACTCCCATGAACTCTTATTGAAGCAGAAATAAAAAGTTGCTCTGGGACCTTAGGACGTGGTTAACGGATTTTGAAGGAATCTGGAGGAATTGGAATGTAAAATCAAGTTGCTAAGGGGAAAGATTTTAGATTTAATTCCTTACGTTTTATTAAAAAAGACAAAAATGCCCTCTCACCTTCTCTTTATTTTAGCATGATTCATCAAATCAAAATAGATTATCATCATCTCTCCCACACCCTAGCCACCCACCCACTTCTACCCCACCACACCCACCTTGACCCCCTTACATACACCCCCGCACCCCAAATACACCCCATACACAACCCCCCACCACCCATCCCTACCCACCCTACTCATACTCACACCCTCACATCTACACGCACACCCACCTAGATATACACCACCACCCTTCACAACCACAACCAATTTTGTCACAAGGATTTCAATCAGATTCAATACACTTGCAAAGACTTTGTGATCCTCCATGAACTTCATGATCCAAACAAATTCCTTACTCGTGTCATATGTTGCTAAACAATTATCTTCCATAATTAAATAAACAATTGTGCTTTTTCTTTGAACTATTTCTACTAGTAGCAAATTCATCATTACAACACACAACCCTTGACTTAGACTTGGTGTCGTCCCTGTCTATTTGGAAGTTTGTTTTTGTGTAACACTTCACACATAACTCCTCATCAACACCTCCATATGCTAAACGATATATCTTTAGTCATTCAGAAGTAATTAAGAACTGTTTTTCACCATTAAATGTCTTTTACTTAAATTAGCTTGATATCAACTTATTGTGCTTATTGCATAAGTTACATTTGTTCTACTACATATCTGGCGTACATGACATATATATCAATAAAGGAATATATATTCTTACTCGTTCTCTATTGTTTAACAATTGAATTTGGACAACCAACTTACTACACCCAATGATATATACAATACGACTATGATCATTCTATACTTGGAAATCTTCAAATTGAACCGCCTCAAAACTTTTTCATATGCATATACTGTGAATAAGTCTAGTTATTGATTGCAACATATCTACATGTATATTGACTCTCAAGCCATATGAAGCTTATCCCATATCTTTTATTGAGAAACATTTACATAGCCAAGACTTGCATTTTACGAGGAGGAAATGTCGTTTTATAAGAGAATTATGTCATCTACATACAAGACTAGAATAATCATTGCACTCTCACTAACCTTCTTGTAAACACATGGCTCATCTATTCTTTTTGAGAAACCCAAAGTCTTTGATTTATTTGTGTTATAACATAGAATTCAACCCTAAGAAGTTTCTGGTTCATGTATAGATTTTCTAAGCTTACATACTCTATTTAGGCTTTATGGATCTATGAAACCATCATCTTGTGCCATATATACATCCTTTAATAACTTCTCATGAATGAAGACAATTTTGATGTTCATTTTCCATACATACATCATGGTCATAATATGCCGCATTGATAATTAAAATCTTTACACACTTGAGTATGACTACATACAAAAATCTTTCATAATAAACAATACTATAAGTTTTTGTGAATCATTTTGCTACTAGTCGTGCTTCATATGTATGTATGTTTCCATCATTGCAAGTTTTATTATTGAGGATTCATTTACACCAATAATCCTACTATTTTTGGTGGATCAACCCAGTATCATATTTGATTATCATACACAGAATGCATCTAAGAATTTATTTTCTCGAGCCACCTCTCAAAATCCAATTATAGTATGACTATTTAACAACTTGTTTCTTCATGAACAACTGTAATCCCTTCATTATTGATCACGCGATACCTATATATTATGATAATATTAACATTAAGTTTTGTCATGAAACTAATTCTTTAAATAGTCTTTTAATATTTTTTTATCAAGGACAATATCAATTTGACATAATGTTTAGTCATATCCTATCTCTATAAAAAACATTCAGAAAATTGTCAAATACATTTAGAAAACTTATTTTCTCATGCCACAGTTTTATGAAACACTTTGCAAATTGAAACACCATCACTTAAGGCTTTTCATGAATTACCAAACAGCGACACATGTAGGGGTGAGCATAGGCGGGTACCCGCCTAATTTGACCAGAACCAGAACCAGAACCAGAACCAGAACCAGAACCAGAACCAGAACCAGAACCAGAACCAGAACCAGAACCAGAACCAGAACCAGAACCAGAACCAGAACCGGCGGTTCCTGAAAAGTTGGAACCGGTCTAAGCGGTTCTTAAAGTTTAGGAACCGGAACCGGCGGTTCTGGTTCCGAAACAGGGTACCTTGTTACGTAAACTTTTTTTAATTTCGTCGTTACAAAAAGAAATATTATCTATAGAAACAAAAGCTAACTGATAGGATTAGTTCATTACGATACAAGTTGCAAATTACAAAGTAAATGTAATTCAATAGTAGTTATAAAAAGTTACACACGATAAAGTAAATATATTTCGTTACAATTTAAGTTATAAACGACAAATGATAGATTGATTTTGATTTGTAAATATAAGAATGACTAAGATCTTATAATAAATAGTATATTATCCTCACCTAATCTAATTTTTAATATATATATATATATATATATATATATATATATATATATATATATATATATATATATATATATATATATATATATATATAATTTTTTTTAAAATACAGGGTACCCGGTCCAAAAAAATGAGAACCGGAACCGGAACCGCTTAAGACGGTTCCGGTTTCGAAACCGACGGTTCCGGTTCCAAAAACGGATACCCTGTTCCGTTGCTAGATGCATGTCAAGAGTAGTTTTAGATATTGAAAATCATACTAACATGTTAACTTCATGATGAAGACTTTATAGTAAATATATGAAGATTTTATCGAAGGTGGTAAACCGGTCCGGTTCCAATATCGATGTCGGGCCGGGTTGGTTAATTCGGGCCTAAAGCGTCCCCCTACAAAATTCAACCCTTTTTCTCTCTCACTTCTTAAGTCGCGTGCGGGTCGAAAAACGTCTCTTCTTGCTTATCGACGTGGTGCACAAATCCTGACCAAATCAAGGTATGTGCACTGCGATCTATCGTTAGCCTTCGCTTAATTATTGCTTAATTTTAATCAATTTAGGGTTCTTGATTTAATTGCGGTTTTTCAACAATCGGAATTGATTGTTGCGAAGAACGATGCTTTAATCCCTGTTGTTCTGACACGGATGATTGCCGTAGCTTCTTTAGCTTTTTAATTGTTCAAATTCGATGAAAAAGACAGTCGATGTTGATACACGTCTAGTTTGGGTTTTTGGGGCTTGAATTTTTGAAATTTCTCGTAAATGGGAATCGAAATTGCGGTTTTAATGTATTAATTCTTTTATGTTTTCTTGGCAATTGAATCACAAATTGTATTTTCTTTTATGCTCAAATGGCAGGACAGTACTCAAGACAAGTTCCAAATCAAGCTGGAACTTCATTACCTGCCTTACAACAGCGACAGAATATGATCCATAACTCTGAAGGTTCCCATGTTTCACTAAACATGGAACCTGGTTTTGATAAAGCACGAAGATTCATACAAGATAGAATGTAAGCTCTTCTTTTTTCAAGTTTCTTTATACAACTTATCATGAATTAAACCCTGATGAAAAACATTCATCTTTTTTCTTTAGCTATGAGTTCCTAATGCAAAGGCAAAACACTCGTGACCCAAAGAGTGTTCTTGATATTGTTAGACGATTGGAGGAAGGCTTGTTTAAAACTGCTACTTCAAAGGTTCTTTTCTTTTTTTTTTTCTTTTTCTTTTTAACATGTGATTTATCAATTATCATATACAGACATTATAAGTATATATATGTGTTATTTTTTAGGAGGAATATATGTGTTTAGACACATTGGAGAGTCGTTTACTTTTACTAATAAGAAGAACATCACGATACCACCCACAACAAAGTAATCCTTCTGCCATGGGGACAATGATTCCAACTCCAGGTGTCCCTCAAAGTGGGCCCAATAACATGGTTCCATCATCTGCTGATGTCATGGTCTCATCATCATCTGTAAATACCGGAAGCTTTTCCATGGGGGCCCAAATGATGCCTACTCCTGGATTCAATAACAGTAATGTTTCTGTACTTTCGAGTGTTGACTCAACAATGGTGAGTCAAAGTCAACCACAACAGAAGCAACAACTTGGGGGGCAAAACAGTCGAATCTTGCATAATTTAGGGAGTCACATGGAAGACTTATGGATATGAGTGTCACATATTTTAGGGAGTCATATGGAAGACTTGGGGGGCGTTTGGATTGTTTGATTTTTTTGATAGGATTTTGAACGTGTCAATGGATTTGGATTTAGATGGATTTAAATACTATTATGCGTTTGGTTGGTAAAATTTTGAAGGAAATTAAAATTCATTCTTTTTATAATCCTGTTTGGCTAATATGTCTTTGGTTGGTAAAATTTTGAAGGAAACTAAAATCCATTCTTTCTATAATCCTGTTTGGTTTGCAAAGGATTTGGAATGTATTTATGTCAAATGACATAAATACCCTTACTTAATTTTCCCATAAATAAAACATATTTTAAATAAAAAAATAAACGATAATCATAATTTACTCGCACGTTGCATAAAATCACGAAAGAAAAGGTTCAATAAGAAGTCGTTACTATAATCAAACCTAAAAAAGTTTTTACTCTTGCAAAACTCTTTATGAAGTCTTCTTTATCATTCTCTTGTACGTTCCACAAAGCATTTACCAGATTGTCGTCTTCCATCTTTCTAATTGCCTTAAACTTTTCTACTTGAGTTAATGTCTGCATTTTTTAAATCTCGGAACAAATCGTTGCACGTTTGTTATCAAGATCATCTTCTCGTTCAACACTTTTATTAATTTTGTTTGATATTCTCTCTAGGCATGTAACCGTATCATTAAAGTCTTTGACCATAGGATCCTCTCGGGCTTTTCTTTTCTTATTATGCATACTGGTTTGAGTTTCTTGGGATTGCATATTGTCATTGTTAGATGAAATTTGGGTAGAAGCCACAATGTTATCTGTGTCGTCATCCAAATGTTGTGTTTGATCTTCAATGTTCGCCTCCTTTTCCATCTCGACGAAATCTCGTGCTTTATTTCCTTGATCCCGATCTTTTCCAAAAACAATAGATAACTCCTTAAAGTGATGAAATTTTTTGTTACTCCATTTGGTCGCCTATCCATGAACCTATATAAAAATGATTAACAATTTTATTACAATTATATTTTGTAAATTTTGAAATCATAAAATAGTTCATATTCATCCCATACTTGTCATCAGCAGTCACACATTTGTTTACAGAATCCTAACCGAATCCACTAGTATGTGAACCATGTAACATGTCATATACAACTTGCCAATCATTTTTCATCACTTTAATATTTGATTCTATATGTGGTTTACCTAAAAGACCCGATGTTGGCAGTGATTCTTTTAACACTTGTTCAAGATGCTATAAATATTCGGCTTTAAAGCAGTTATCCACTTTATATCCTCCCGAATTCACCATGTTAACCAAAGCTTCAATAAGTTTGTTTTCTTCATGATCAGTCAAACATCGATAATTTCTATTTTGAGTTGTCATACCTATATATAAAGATGCACAAATCATATACATATATCTACAAATCAACATAACATAATTATAAATCATGTGAGCGATGAATAAAGAATATAAAATCATAAGTAGTAAATTAACAAAACAATTATGCTAAATATTGATAAATATTCAACGTTCATACTCCTTGACGGAAATTATTAATTAACAAATTCTACTAATTGGATGCATTCCAAGATGAAAACATAGATTCCGCTAAACTATCTCTAATTGGAGTCCATTCTTTCGAAGTACCCACAAAATTTATAGTATCTAACTCTTCAGCTCCAGTGTCTTCGGTTCCTTCGTCCCATTCACCTTCATCGTCAAATAGATCAAGTGGCATTTCTTGCCTTATAAAATTATCGAGAAGACAACATGTCATTATTATCTTATTTTTCAATTCGATGGGATAAAACTAGTCGTCCCTTAAAATTGCCCACCTTTTCTTCAAAATACCGAAGCATCTTTCAATTACCTTTCTCGCAAATGAATGTTTCATATCGAAAAACTACTTAGCCGTAGTTGGTTGAAATGTTCAATTACATTTCTCGCGGACGAATGTAATTGAAATGTTTCAATTACATTTCACGCCAATCATTTAAATGATATCGCTGGCCTCTATAAGGAACTAAAAAACCATCACCATTGGTGTATCCGATGTCGACCAATTAATAACCTAGTAATAAATTGAGTCAATAAACTATCAACGATTATACTTATTACTATATTGGTAACACACACACACACACACACACACACACACACACACACACACACACACACACACACACACACACATATATATATATATATATATATATATATATATATATATATATATATATATATATATATATATATATATATATATAAACTAGGGGTGAGCAAAAACCGAACCGCATGGTAAAAAAACCGATTAACCGCAACCGAAACAATAACCGACGGTGAGGTTTTCAATTTTGAAATAACCGCAAAATTGCGGTGCGGTACGGTTATATGACATATGCCGTACCGAAATAACCGCAACCGCACCGCATTCAATAACCGCAAACATAACCGCACCGCTAACCGCATAATTGAATAATTATATAGTTTTTATATTAATTAATATGTAGTTGTAACTTGTAAGTTTGAGAGATGTGGTTGTTTATTTTAATCTTTAATTGGTTTAATCGTAAAACAAGTACCAAATTCATATGGTTAAAGAGACCGCACATAATAACCGCACAAAATAATCGCACCAAATATATGCGGTTAATAACCGAAACCGCAACCACAAAAACCGTAACCGCATAAAATAACCGCATAACCGCACCGCGCTATTAACCGCACCATTTGGTTATTAAAAATTTAATAACCGCATTTGCGGTTAGCGGTACGGTTTTGGCCAATAACTGCGCCTAACCGCACGTTTCGAAGCACGTTTCGAAGCACGTTTTAGCGGTACGGTCTTGGAACTTTTAATCCATGCGACCTAAGAAGCACGTTTCGAAGCACTCTACCATTTGCTGCTGACCTCTCCGAGTAAGACATATATAAACTGCATCTCTTGTGAACATACTCCTAACACATTTGTTGCAATATCATTCTTTCATGTTCTATATCTAGGCTTATCTTCGGCCGACACTAAACATTTTATGTAGGTTCCATCTAAAGCACCTAGACAATTCAAGGACAAATAAAATGTAAATTGTAAAATATATTTGTTTGTAATGATTTACAAAAAACATGTAAATTTTACAAATAGTGGAAATACCTTAAACCATTTCCATTTTTGATCGGTAATTGTGTAATGATTGCATGTAAATTTTACAAATAGTGTAATGATTAAATTTTTTGTAATGGCTCTAATAACCGCCGGGCAGTTGCCTGCGACATGTGACACATGTGACAGTGTACCATCTCTAAAAGACATAGCCTTCACCACCGACAAAGCTTCAAGCACTTGCCAACGTTATCGATGACCTTGAATCTTGTGTGTTTTCACCGGTAGAAAGTTTGAGGATCCCGGGTTGTTTTCTTTTCTTGTCGAAACCTATTTTCTAATGGTATATTGATTAAGCCCACATAGTGTTCTAGTATACGAAGATGCATTAGTTTTGTTATTTATAAAGGGTGTAGATTGTAGACCTGTTCACGTTTCCTAAAGTTACAAAACAAGTATAAAGTTTTCTGAATGTGGTTTAGTTGGTTAGCAGAGGTTCACTACAGGTTGTTCTTGATTTGTTATTTTGTATTTTTCAGTTTAGTTTACTTTTTTTTGTACTCTTTTTTGGGGTTTATTCAAATGAATCTTTTGTTAGAAAAGAAGTCAAACTGTGACATTTATACATGGCAATATGTAATTTTTTTATCTAGACAAATGAAGGAAATATGTTTACATGGCAACAATAAGCACACAAACTCTGTTAAAAAGATACAGATTACATACCTAATAACCCGACAATTGATGAACAGCCAGAGAAAGTGAGAAAGGGTTGAGTCGCTGGTGGAAGGAAGATGCGATTTAGAAGAGATTGGTGATACGTAACGTAATATATATGGATAACAAAGAGATGGGGGCAATTTGGTCAAAGAGATCACTGATACTTATCAAAATATACTTGTATCTCATAAATCCAGGGGATGGGGTCGTTTTTTAAAATGATCCGATGATAGGATAATTTAATACAAATATATTTTAAAATTCTATATATTTTTTGAATCAAACAAGGTATTTCACTGTAATTCAAATTCAAATCCTATTAAAACCTCCAAATTATAACAAACCAAACACACCCTTACGGGTTTCAAAACGGGAATTTAGGGTTTATGGGAAAAACTTCACAGATGGTTAACAATTTGGGAACGTCTGAGGGTTTTTGACAGATTACGAAAACTCCCCTAAACCAGCCCCGCAATATTTCGATCAAAATCAAGGACAAATGGTGAATGATGGATCGAGTAACTTTTATCCTCCCGCCACGTCATCTACTTCGATGATGAACATGAATACAGACACAATAAATTTGTCGACGTTACAAAGGAGAAATTCGCCCTTGGTGGTCAAACTGATCAATATGAATTTCGGAACACTATGTATTCTCAACAACCTCTTCACTTTCAACAACAAACGACTCAACCTCAAAGACAACAAATACAACAAAATCAACAACTCTCATACGGGCAGCAGCTCAAATAATGTTTGATTTGGGCAGCTGAATAAAACCTGAGCCATGAGTCTACTAACATTTCTAGCCGTTGACCGAAACTTCTGGGAAGCAACAACAACAACAAGAACAAAAACAACATCAAAATTCTAATTTTGGAGGTCAACCAGAGCCGGTAATTTAGGGCAGTCCATGGCAGTCAATATTACATGAATTAGGTGTTTTGTCAAATGAAGTGAAAACAGAAGCGATGCTACTGTTACATGGATTGGGGGTACGAGCTCATGCTGACTAATGGTGTTTTTAATTAGATTATTAGATTGTTGCTACTCGCCTGAATGACACGAAACGTTATTTCGTTTTATGCTTTGTGTAAGGATGTTTTGTTTTGCTTTTCATAATAAAATGGTGATTTTGGTTTATAAGCATGGTTGTTTTGTTTTAAAAATTTATCCTTACAATGACATATATGAATGTGTTGTTTGCATAAGTAGTAGTAATAGTATAATCTTAAATGTTGATTATTCCGAAAGTATGTTGGATTAATCGTGTTTGTGGCATTGTCGCCTTGGCTATATAAACAAGAATCGCATCGCTAATCAAGGAATATGTATTCTTAGGAAGTGTTTGTTTTTCCACAAAAGGTATTTTTACCCTAAACCATCTGCGGGAGGGTAAATGTTTGAAATCTGCAGGAGGGTAAATGTTTTTCAAAAAGACGATTTGTTTTCTGGAAGACAAAAGGTCTTCACCTCTTTTTCAAAAAGACATAATTTTTTAGCTTTTTGAACCTCTTTTTGAAACTTTTCAACTATAATTTTGATGGGTTTTTAGCAAACAATAAAACTTAAACTCTTAAGTTCACATGCAACCTAAAAAGGATCTATGTTTTCACTATTGAACTTATAACTAAGAACTTTAGGTATATAATCAAAATTCCAAAGAAGGTTTATGAACTACATAACTTTCAACTCTTGGAAGCAAGCACCACAATTGTCGTGCCTCTAATGGCTCACACACTAAACACTAGCAAGCAAGAAACCAACTCAGAGAGAGGAGGAGAATGGTGCATGATTTAGGGGTACTGGGGCTCCCTATTTATCGCCACAAAATTATAAGTCATAAGGCATATAACTGCCTTATTTAAATTCTGATATGATAAGCCTTTTATCATATAATTCAACTTGCTTATCATTACCATATATAACCCTTGTAACCATATATGGTATTTTCGAATTCCTTAAGGCCTAAGCCTTGAATTCGTCCAACACCATACACAACCCATAATTGTCCATTGCTCAACTATTGAACAACTACAATTCAACCATTATACTTTTAATTAATCCAATTAATCCTAAAATTAATTCTAGTTAATTTCTGATTAATCATTAATTAAGTATTACTATTTGTAATTAATATATTATCCTCATAATATATTAATTCCTCTCTCTATAAGTTATCTTGTCCTCTGCCAGGTTTGAGGGCAACCCAAAAGGACCGTGCTGCCATCCATTCTAGTATATTCCTAAATTATAGTTATGACTTAGAACCCTAATCCAACAACTTTACCCCACCTCATCCTAACCCCACCCCACCCACCCCTACCCACCAAAACCGTACCTACCCCATCCACCAACCCTACCCCCACCTTACCTACCATACCTTACCCACCCACCCCTACCTCTACCCATCCATCATTCCCACCTCACCCGAAATACATTTTACATCTTAAAAAACAAACACCACCTCACTCATTTTCTATTGTTTAAAAGTTAAATTTAGACATCTTGTCTTACCCAATGATTATCCAATATCATAATGATTATTCCATAATTGTAAATATTCACTTTGAACCACCTCATAACTTTTCATATGTATGCACTAACTTTTCATATGTACGCACTGTGAATAAATCTAGTTAGTTGTTGCAACATATCTATACGTATATTAACCCCATGATATATGAAGCCAATACTTCGATTTTACAATGATGGAATGTCGTTTTATATGATAATTATGTCATCTATATACAATACTAGAAGAATCACTGCATTTACTAACCTTCTTGTAAACACATGACTATTTTTTTTTTGAGAAAACCAGAGTCTTTGATTTTGTTTCCATTAGAACATAGACTTCAACCCTAAGAAGTTTGTTTCAATTCATATATAGATTTTCTAAGCTTACATACTCTATGTGGGTATTATCGATCTATAAAACCATCATATTGTACCATATATACATTTCCCTGTAAATTCTCGTTAACGAATACAATTTTGACGTTCAATTGCCGTATATCATGGTCATAATAGGCCTCATTGATGAATAAATTTTTCGCTCACTTTGAGCATGATTACATATAAAAATCTTTCATAATAATCAATAATATAAGTTTTTGTGAATCGTTTTGCTACAAGTCGTGCATCATATGTATGTATGTTTCCATCCTTGCAAGTTTTCTTCTTGAAGATCTATTTACACCAATAGTCTTACTATTTTTCGGTGGATCAACTGAATCTTAAAATCGATTGTCATACACAGACTGCATCAAAGAATTTATTATCTCGAGCCACATTTCAAAATTCAATTATAATATGACTATTTAACAATTTGCTTCATCACGAACGACTGTAATCCCTTCATTATTGGTCACGAGATATCTATAATCAAGGGCACTCTGAATATTAACATTATATTTTGCCATGAAATTGATTCTTCATATGTTTTTTTTACCAAGGACAATATCAATTTGACGTTATGTTCAGTCATATCATATATTTGTCAAACACATTGATACAACTTGTCCAAGGCATATAGACAACTTGCTTTGTCATGCTACAACCTTATCAAACACAATGCAAACAATCGTTGTTGTCTCATCTAGTTTAATTTTGTGTACTAAAGGCAAAGACCAAAAGCAAGGTTATCAAAATCGCGACTCGGATTGTAGGATCATCCAATCCTAAAATCCCACGATTGTGTACCGATACCTATCTCATATAACATGGTTTCTAGTAGAATCACAGGTAGGATAGTAAACTCGTAACATGGATCGTAGGATTGTATGCGATCCGGTCCCGTGTTTGTGTGTTGGTTTGGTCTCTTGACTTAGTTGACTTCCATTGACCAAAAAAATAAAAAGGATATGGGTCAAGGGATACATAAGGAAGAACTAAAAAACCTAATCATTACTTTTGGCCCTCCCCTACAATGGTGATATCGCCATTTTCACCCATAAAATAAAACACTATAAATCAAGTAAACAACGAATCTCTCCAATCTCCACCACTACAATCGAAGTCTGTGTGTAACAACTTGTATCTGTCTCTGATTGAAGAACTTCTAGTCGATCAGCGGTGAAGGAGAACTTCAAAGTCCGAATAACATACACAAATTCAATCGAACACTATAAGTATGTAAGTGATATCGCGTAAA